>CAXIVR010000006.1:124452772-124820272 GCA_964035755.1 Teleogryllus oceanicus
TTTTTTTTAAAAAAAAAAAAAATTTATTTTTTTTTTTTTTTTAAACCCCCCCAAAAAAATTTTAAAAAAATTTTATTTTTTTTTTAAAAATTTTAAAAAAAATTAAAAAAGTTTTTAAAAAAAATTTTTTTTTTAAAAAAAATTTTTTAATAAAAATTTAAAAGAAAAAAAAAAAAAAAGGGGAAAATTTTAAAAGGGTTTTTTTTTTTAAAAAAATTTTTTAAAAAACCCTTTTTCCCTTAAAAAACCCAAAAACCCCCTTTTAAAAATTTCCCCCGGGGGGAAAAAAGGGGGGCAGGATTATGTTATGCTTCCTTGAGGAGTTTATTATCGAAGTGTATAACTGGAACTGCTGGAAGAAGAGTGAACTGAGTTGAATGTTTTTGTGATTCAATGAAAATCCTGAGAACAGAATGGGTCGGTTTTACTACATGGATGTGTCTCTTACTCTGATTACAGAGCAGGAAGTTAGTGCCATTTCCTTCAAACAACATATTCTGCATTGTCTGAAAACTTTATTTGGAGATTTGGGAGCAAGTGCCCCTGTAGATGTATTGAAGTATGATATTGGGATGCAGCGAGGAATTGTACGTTGTCCTGCATCTTTTTATGTGAAATTAAGAACTTCTCTGGTACTATGTGGTGACTATTGGGGTAAACTTTGTTTATATAAAGTGCACCAAAGTTCATCGAGTTTGATTTCTCTTGTTGGAAACAGTCGAACTTTCTGTCATGGACTACATTAATCATATTGTGTGTTAATAAATGCTGTAATTTTATTTCAAAAGAGTAATTGTTTATTGAATGTTGCTTTTTAAGTCCGTCCCTGTGATAACGTAAATAAAGTTCCGTGTGCTCTTGGAAGAAATGAATTTGTTTTTATTGCCTATTTGTCTCACCTATCTTAATAGTAAACGTATATTGTAAGAGAAGAAAATTATTATATTAATCATTGTAATATGAGTACTACTTGCATATTAATAGCTAATTGTTGCATGTAAATTATTTCTGATTATATCCCATAGTTTTTGTAGAAGGTGCCTAATTTCACAATCCAAATGGTGGCAACCCATATATTTAGCAGTTGCAGTTTTACAACCTAATCTAAAGTGACATGTAAAGAAAGCATTAATATTAAAATGTACTGTCAGTAGGAGTTAAATTTTACTAAGAAGAGATTATAATTTGATCACATACAATCATAGGAAAAAGTCTTCATACACTTTCATATTGAGTAATTTAGTATTGTGTAAGATATGATATTTCTTATAATGTGCGACAGGGCAATTTAAATTGCATCCAATGGGAAGCCTGGACGTTCTCCTTCAAAATATTCCCTTAAAACGGATATTAAATGGGTATCTCCTCAGAGGCAGGGTAATAAGTGTTTCACCTTCAGCGCTTGTAAAGTATTCGGACAAGTGGCTATTAGTATTCATCTTTGTATTACTGTGCTAAACTTGGAGTTGAGTCAGTGTTGTGAACAGTATAGTCATTCAAACATTGTAAATGAGTTTTAAGAAAAAAATGGGATGTAAAATTAAAGAATCAACAGATGAAGAGAGAAGGATCATAATACAGGCTCACAATTCTTATTTATTGCTCTCTCAAAAATTGAAAATGGTAGGAAGACAAATATCCACCGTTCAGGGTATTATTAATGGGTATGGTAGTAGGAAATCGGTGAAAAATTTGAAGAGATGTGGCGGTCTTGTTAAATGGGATGAGCATGTGAAATGACAAGTCCTCAGAAACATTAAGAGAACCCATGGGATAAGTGTAGCAAAATTTAGTGTTGAACTGCAAACTGATTTAATTAAATCTTAATATCAGTGCATCTCCTTAAATAAAAAAATTGTGCATTGTAGCACATATAATTGTTGAAATGACAGGAAAAACCATTTATTAGTCTGGTAAATAGGAGAGAAAGGGTAGAATAGTACACAAATTATTACAAGAATTGTTCAATAGCATTCTGGAATAAAGCTTTATGTACTAATGAAAGTAAATTCACAGTTCAAGATAAGTTTGGAGGTAAAATTCAGAACTGGAGGATAAAACTCTGCTACACTTCCTTCAGACAAATACAGTGGTACTTCTCTGAAGTGTGATGGTTTGGGGCTACATGAGTGCAGGTGGGGAGGAACATTAGAATTTATAGATGGTATTGCGAATCATAAATGTTATTTTAACATTTAAGAAGAATTTATCCTGTGCGGAAAAATTGGGGCTAACAAATAGTGACATCTTCATGCAAGATAATGATCCGAAGCGTAATAGCCCTGGATTGTGGATATTGTCTAATACACCACAATACACAGTAACTCCTTCACAGTCTCTGGATATTAATCCCATTTAACATTTATTTAATTTTCCTCAAAAAGAAACATCACTCCAAGTAATCCGTAAAGGCTGCTATTTTGGAAGATTGAATTGGAGGTCACCACTAAACTTGCTGAGTCGATGCCCAGGTGATTGGAGGCCATTGTAAAGTCAAGAGGACTTGCAACTAAATATTAAATAGCACTTAAAACGGTTAAAAACAGTGTAATGAATACATTTTACACACTTTAATTTTTATATTTTTGAGTCTTTATAGTAATTAATGATGTTATATTATCACACTTTTTATATTTATTTTTATACAGTTCACGAATAACATACAATTTAATTTTAATGTTATGTAAATGAATGTAATGAGTAGAGCTTGACAAAATTCAGGCATTTATTTTACCTAAAATAGGCAGGCAAAATGGCATTTATTTTTACTAAAATAGGCATGCAAAAAAGGCATTCCTTCTGGCTAAAGTAAGGGGTAAAGCAGAGGAAACATTGAAAAATCGCCATTTAAGAGTAATTATTGGAAAATTAATAATTAAATTGATTCACATATTTTTTTCAATTTTTTTATAAGCACTTCGATGGAAGAAAACTACCTTTTTTTGTAATCTTGATTGCTCATGTTTATCCGGTATGATGACTACGCATTTATTTTACTTGCGACACTGTCTCTTAAGAAATGCTATTGCAGACTTCCTTTTGCGTCTTGAAATGGTATTAGTTTAAACAGAATTATAGATTTTGTTTTTCGCACTTGTGTAATTGCCAGAAGGGAAGAGAGAACAAGAAGGATCTGGGTATATCATGGACAGCTTTGTCCTCAAAAAGGATCCCAGGTCGTATACAAACATGGGATGAGATTTCTCATGAGCAAACAAGTCTGTCAGTATCAATGAAAAATATCAAAAATCTTCACCGGTAACTTCTCCCTTTTCCTTTAAGATTTTTAACACAACCTGACACTGAAGCCTCTGCTTCCACAGAAAGACAATACAAGCATTTTTCCTAACTTCCAGATTAGTAATGAGTGGATTTCATGACTGCATATATTTGTCCGTTTATTTATTTTTTTATTTTACTTGTGTTGTATATTAAAATTAATCGTATAATAGAAATTAGTTAGCGATGCTGACTGCACCTAATAATAAGATTGGGGCAAGTTCTGAGTGAAGGAAGGACGCATAGGTTAGAAAATTTTTGATCGCAGGCCGTCCATACGCCATTGTAGATGACGCATGAGCGAGAGTCTACAGTGTCAATTTAAATGGATTCTAGAATATACTACATATCAGTTTTGAATATTTTTGTACATATCATTCAGATTCAGTAAATTCCTTAAAATTTTTAATTTTTTTTTTAAAACAAATTAGTTAATATTTTAATGTTTTAGCACAAGACAAAAAAGGAATTATTTCAGCAAATTTTTAAAAAATGTAAAAAAATAAAAGTCAATATTAGGTAACACTGAACTAACAGTCACCACCCCTACGTAATACAGCGCAACACGGTGGTTGCCTCAAACTCTCTCCTCTCTCTAGTGTTACCTAATTGATGGATGACTCCTTATTTATTAGAGGGTCCGGCAATGCTTCGCTATCGGAGTGTATTAAATAAATGTAATTCAACTCGAAATCGATTTGTTCAATGAAGATTAACTACGTATTAACTACACTTTACTAGATTACACTACATTGTAAAAATCAAATATAGAACAACGTTGTATGCCACCGAGAATATTTGGTTCAGACCAATTTCTCTTCTTCAACCAACCTTCAACCGACCAACCTTCTCCCATTCAAAAATTCAAAATTTACGTAGTATATGACTTAGTGTAAAGATCACAGAATTTTGAAAATGTGCACACAATTCACTTTTCCCCATAGCACGTCATACGCAGTTTTTAACTGTTTTTTTTTTGACGTAAAAATAAATAAATCAAGACCATGATGAAAACACATAGGTTAGCTGGTCCAGTGCACCGATCTTTGCTCGTTCTGCGCAGTATCAGGTAAGTCACAAACCATAAAACGGCCACTTGGTTTGAAACTTCAGGCCCGATGTTGGCCGTCATTTTGCATGACAAGCGAGAAGTGCTGATAAACATTTTGTTGAGACACGAGGTGACAATTTTCACGATGACAAACCCATAATAATATGATGAAGGCTTAGTTGAAATAAAAGATGCAATATTAAAAAAAACTTCGTATATATGTTTCAATGGCTTTTAAGAAGGTCATAATTTTGATACCTGGCTGCATTTAAAATTCGCGGTTATTTTGTGCACGAAAATAATTGGCTGAAGCCGGATAGGATGCGCAATAGCTCACTCATGTCTTTTCATCAGGGTTCAGACTTCCTGTTTTCTTGATCGCAACTTCGATATTATGAGTCGAAGCGGGACGTGTAGTTCAAAAATATACCCATAGATCGCACTTCAGGTCCCGTCAGAATGTCTCTCCCGATTCTAATAAGAACAAAGGCTGAAAATTTCGTCGAAATCGGTCGGGTAGTTTTTGGGTCTATATGCGACAGACATACCCACATTCCTTTTATATACTACAGAAGATAGAATATATATATATATATATATATATATATATATATATATATATATATATATATATTGTGACGTACCGGTTAGCCCGGCTTGTTCGCAGTAAATTTATTTGCAAGGGACAGGTGTTCTTTTTCGTGAATGGGCTCGGGGTTATTAATCAAACACCACTGTTCCGTGAACAAAATAAACATGAATATTTATTATTCTACACAAATCACTATTGATTACAAATATCGGTGGTGGTCTTTATCCCTTTCTTTACCTCACCCAGAATCACTGTTAGTTCTTTCGATCTTACATCGATCGAGGAAATATTTACCGTTTAATACTCCCCCCTCGAGCGTCGGCGGCTTCGGGGACTCTCGGTTGCCTCGTGCTCCTTCGCTGTCTGCCTGTGTCCACTGAGGGACCAGCCGATGCGATGCGTGCGTTCCCGAAGTACGTTCTCCAGCGTAATCTTCCCACGGTGCCTCTGCGCCTCCTCGCTGAACTCCTTTCCAGTTCACCCAGATTTCTCGATGTCACCTTCCGCGAGCTGATAAACGCCACTAATTATTCAAAGTACAGTTGCGAGCACGTGTCTCACCATTTCATCAGGCTACTAGTCTCGTGGTGTACTCCTCTGCACACAAGTTCTCTCGATCAGTACCACCCGGATAATAGCTGTCACTCTGTCACTACGTCCGAGATACTAATGATGGTTATCTAGCACAAATTGTCCGTCAATCACTTTTTCAGCGCTCATTCGTTCGCGACACTATTCTACTTTGTTCGAACGCGGAGCAGCCCCGGGTACGTCCTTCCTTACCTGTGACCGGCCGGACATGAAGCCTCGCGGCGCCGTTTCCACACCATCGGCCAACCGACAACACTTCGCCGCCCGTAACTCGTTTCTCGTGGATTGGCGAGCGCCTCTGGCAACCGTTCTGCCGCGTGCTTGCTTGTTTATCGCCGTTTCTTTAGGCAGAAACGGTGCGTTTCAATATATATATATATATATATATATATATATATATATATATATTCTATCTTCAAAAACTCTTTTTACATTTCACATGCTACTGGACGTGTAATTGTTAATCACGTTTTACGTTACGCCCTGCAAAAAGTCTGATAGATAACTGCTTTCTCGCTGGTATGGGTTTGTGCTGTCTTGGTTTGGAGTCCAAACTTTGGACATAGTCGTAAAGTATCCCAGTGTTAAAACGTTCTCCCTCAAGTTTGGGCACACGTTCGCTATGACAATGCCTTGGAGAAATTTGATTTACTTGGCCGAGATAACGTTTGAATAATATCGGGTGTTAAAATTCCGGTCTATATTTCATAATCCCAGGGACAGAATATGCAACCATAAACGCGCTTAATATTAGACTGTGCGGCGGATTGCCTAGCGCTTCTGTTCAGGGTTCAGGGGCGCTTGAATAGATTGAGCGAGTCATCATAAACAACGCCCCCACATGTCCATTTTATTTCAAATTACTCTAAATACTTGCGAAACTAATAAGAACAAAGTGAGAAAATTTTAGCGAAATCAGTTGAGAAGTTTTTTCGCCTACACGCCACATATTCCCTTTCATTTATATATACATACAATTATATATTGTGACATACCAAAAATGATGGATATTCTAGTTAGGCAAATAAAGGCCAAAATGTTGTAGATATTGCAAAAGATGTGGGTTTCTAGAGGGCAGACACGCGGATGACACCGTAGCAACGCGAGTTCGTCCTGAGACGTGGGTTTCTATGGTGCAGATACGCAGATGATACCGTAGCAACGCGAGTACGTGGGAGACGCAAGACGTGAGTTTCTATGGTGTAGATACGCAGAGGACACCGTAGTAACCGGGAGAGCTGTAAACACGCTAGGTACACAGCGAAAAAAACAATAGAGAGAAACACACAAGGAGCTTTGAAGGGTGGATCAGATTGGGAATTAGGGCATTCCGAATCGTGTCGTGGTGGTGAGCGGATCGCTTGTGCGGTTTTTCCTGAGGTTCATTATCAAATCGGGACTTGTGATATTTCGCGAGACTGAACATTGAACTTGAACGTAGAATACGCTTTCCGCATTAGGTGTACAACTGGAATTTTTAAAATTTACGTGTTGTACCATCGCAAACTCGGACTTGTAATATTTTCATGAGTGAACTGGAAAGTGAACTTACAATATTTTCGCGGTGAAGTTACAAGATTTGACTAAGAAATTTCACCAGTGAATTGTGAATTGCCATATTATTCCGACCTGGGAAAGTAATCAGTTTGAAATAGGTGCCCACGTGAGGCGCAAGACAAATAGTATAGGTAGTGTTTGTGAAGTGGCTGGAGGAAGTTTCGACTCGGTCGCTGATCATCCTGGACTTCGATAAGAAGGAAGATTGGATTATTATACGTGGCGACATCGAGCGACGTGCGCGTGAATAGGCAAGAAAGGATAAAAGGTTCTATAACGCTATTATTGCAATAACGAGAAAAATGGTCATGACCTAACAATAACATGTAATAATCAATGATAGTCTGATAACTTTTGGCATTCATAATACATTATAATTCATAGTTTGAAAGAAAGCTAATTTTTATTTGCCATTACATGCAATCCTTGAGTAGATATTTTAGAAATGGGGAATGAGAAATGTTGATACTTTGAAAAAACGTGGCAGGAAATGCATTTTAACTGAAAAATTGATGGCAGTGCTCGATCGATGCCATATCAGCCAGAGAAAAGTCGTTTTTATTCTCGAAGCCGCAGCTTATCTTTAGGACATAACGTACATGAACTAGCAATCAATCGAAATATGATCCAAAGATATCTGGAAAATTTTCGTAAGAAGAAGACTACTAAGATTAAAGAATTATTTAAAGAAGATGAACCTAGTTATGTGTCTGTTCATTGGGATGGTAAATTGCTACCTGCTTTAAATATGAGAGATTTAAAAACTGAAAGGCTGCTTGGAGTGCCTAAATTAGAAAATTCTTCTGGAACGGAGCAAGCTATGGCAGCCTGGAATGTTCGAAAAGATTGGGGATTAGAAGATAAGGTTCAAATTCCATGTCGCCATCACATATATGAATTAGTACTACAAAGTGTTTTCGAATACGAGTTACCTCAAGTGAGTAGTGGTCCAGTTGTTTTCTTTAAACATTTCAAAGAAAAGAAAATTATGTAGATGGATGTAAATACTTCAACGAAATTTGTGATGAAAGCGAAATTCTGAGTGATGTGAATTATCTTTCTAATGGCCTCAAAAATGAGAAACTGAAGCACGATTATCGAGAGCTTGTTGATTTTTGATGAGGCACATGTTAAACTTTATATAAAGAAGAAATATTTGGTATACTTCAAAATTACGGTAAAAGGAAAAAAGTAAAGGGTGTGCGCTTAAAATAATGTGTGCTTATATATATATATATATATATATATATATATATATATATATATAGCGTCACATTATATTGTATATTATATTATATTGTATATTATATTGTATTGCGTCACATTTATTGTAAACAGGGTGAATTGTAAGGATAGACGAGTGAATTGTAAATATGGCGGCATAGCAACGGTAGACGAGTTGTCGTCAAGGTCAACAAACTTCATTGCTTTGAACCACGGGGCGCGGCTAATTGATAAACTGTTTGGGGATTGTCTGAGAAAGCAATGACAGTCTGGGGCGCGGCTAGTTGAATTTGTAATTGAGGGATTGGCTAGGCATGGATTTTTTTCTGACAAGAAACAGTAGAAAGATGGACCGAGTTTTGAAGGGCTGAAAGAGGGGAATATGGATGCATTCCGACTTATGCCGTGGTGCTGTGCGGATCGTGTGTAGAAAGGGAGTTTGGGAATTGTGAACATTACTTTGGAGGTAGGAAATTTTGGAATTTTGATGTCGCAGCTGAATTGTGAATTGTGAATTTGTCGGCAACAGGACTGGGAGTATTTGATGCAGATAATAGTTTGCTGAACTTTAATATTTTAAGTATATGCGTAGAAAGAACTGGGAACTTTTAAAAAGGAAAATTAATTGAGTCTTATCAACTTATGAGGCGGCGAGGATCAGTGACTTGAGTACACTTGTGCCAGAACGGAAGAAAAGAAGATGGTATTTGGACCTGGAACCATCGACACCGGGGAAGATTGAAAATGGTTCTACGCGGCGACATCGGTCAACAGCGCGCGAAGACGGGTACTGCAATATAAGGTTTGAGAATGGTTATGACTGAAAGTTTCGTATTGTTACCAATGAACATTGAATAAACTTACAAGTTTCTGTGAATAGAAAAGATGATTTTCATTTAGTCAATTCTAGCAAATGAGTAGCTAGAAATGTATATTTGCTTTTCAGATTCCTCGGCCATTCTGTACAGATGGCAGATCGAATAATCGGCTATTAGCAGTCAGTAGCGATTATTTCCCATAAGACCCATCGACCCAGTTAGCCGGATATTAATTTAATGGAAATAGTAGTTGAAGATTAATTTTAATAATTGAATTAACGTAATCTTGTCCTGACGTCCATATTCTTTTATAAATTTGGAACTTAATATTAGAAGGGCAGAGGAAATATTAAATTTAAAAATTAAATCAGACAGTTTGTTTCAATATATATGAGTATAAAACGCAACCCACAGCAGGCACGGCGAAATGCACTGGCAACTGTGTTTGAGCGGGTCGGACAGCGGCTGGTGGTTTCAAGCAGGTAAACTGTCGGGAAATAAACTTATACTTTTCTGTTTGAAATAAATATTAATAAATTATAAATTCAGATTCGCAGAACAAATTTGTGTTGTTATTATTATTATTATTATTATTATTATTATTTAATAAGGGTACTTTAAAACTACTGATTAACTAATTAAAATATAACAACAATTAATTTCTCAATTTATTCTGATACGCATTCGCCGTTACCGTTTCTTTGAAAAACAACAGGCCAATTAATCTGCGTCAATAAATAGCACACCATACCCCAATCTTTTTTAATGCAATGGTCTCTCTACTATTTGTTGTGGTCTCTTTTTCTCTGAAAGTTGCCCGGACGTTTTGAAAGATTGCGTTCGGAAATACTCCTCCACCACAAAACTGCGTTGCTCTACGCTGCGGCGCATCGTAAGTTAACCGTGAAAGAAGGAAACTATGTATGAAGACGCGGCCTGTTTTGTTTTGAGCAGGTATATCCCACACCACACCACAGGAAGGGTGTGAGTGAAAAGAAGGGTGTGGTGGTGAATGAATTGTCGCTGAAATGCAGTCGAAGGAGATGTCCCAGACGCAGTGTTGCAAAACTTTCACTTTTCTCTCAGTGCCTTGAACAGCTGGGTTGCGTTTTATACTGATCACCCGGTATATATTGTGACATACCAGACTGTCACACAATATTTTGATGGGGATTGGGGACAAGAATTCATTAAATTCTTCGTAAAAAGTGTAAATGTTGAGGGCATAGGCATGCAGGCAGGGCGTTCCTTAGCAACCAGGGAAACGGAAGTAAATAAACATAGCGCGGCAAGTCATGGACAGAAGATTGTGATATAAGGGCATGTAGGATTGGTAGTAAACTGGCAATGAGGTATGACGTAGAAGGAAACTCGAGATTGTTTTGTAAAACAAGAGACAAGAATGTATAAAAGTTATCGAGGGTTGAACTTTTTGTAATATTAGAAAGATGAACTTTAGACCGCGAACCGTGCACATCGCACTGCAGAGATTATTGCAAATGATAGATGAGGGACTTGGTGGAATTTTGCGGAAAATAATTGTGCAGTGAGGACTTATATTTTGTGTGCGTAATTTTATTGGGAACTTTGAATAATTCTGGCACCAGGAGTAGTAAGTGAAACAATTAATAAGTTGAGGAGGACATTGACCCGGCAGCGCACCGAGAACAAGATACAAGAGAGAAGATTGGTCGGAGCAGTGGATTCTTCCTGGCCTCATCGTCCAAGAGCGTATGGATATATAAATAGTAAGAATAATAGCGCTATAGACAATTTTTATGATCGGTCATGACCAAGGTGACATTTCATGTCAAAAAGAAGTAATTGAGAAATAAACTTATAACGTTCTCATTCTGAAAAGGAAAAGCTGATTATCATTTGTTTAGCATCTTGTGCAATCTACAGTTAAATAATTTCTTTCCAGAAACAAATTTCAGATTCCTCACTTCTTCCGTATGGAGAGCGGATCGAATGATCGTTTGTTAGGAAGAAAGTAAGTACCGGCGACGATTACTTTCGTAAGAACCCAACCGGCTGAGCTAGTAGGATAATTATTTCCCTTTGCATTTGCGGGAAATTGAAAATCACAACCCTTTCCTGGCGCCCCAAAAAATGATATAAATTCGGAAACCGGTTGCAGAAATAATTGACAGAAACGGAGAGCGTTTCAATATATATATATATATATATATATATATATATATATATATATTTAGTGACGTCATGGGATTAGACAACCCCATAACGCCACCATCAGCTACACAAAAAAGCCCACGAACACAGAGGAGTAGGGTACGCGGCGGAGCCATGGCTTGTAAACGCGCCATCTACCCACAGCTTTTCGAACTCTGACGCCCGAACTAGCAAATAATGTTTTTCCGGGAGGTCACGAAAAGAGGAGAATATTCACCCCTCCAAAAATTTCCCCAGGCGCGAGTACCATAAGTATCGTGGCGCGCCTCGGAGGAGCTCTCTTTGATTGAAGCAGCGCGGCGACTAGATTGAGTTCTGAAGGCGATTGTAACTTGATAGCATAGGAGTTTATTTTAATTTGGTAGTTAAAAGTTAGCTTGAGAAGCGTATCTACGAAAGTAACGTAATTGAGAAATGGAGTGCACGAACATTCTTCGCATTAACATTCACAATATTTGAGAGAGCAAGTGAAGTGATTGTTTGACTTCGAAATAATTTCAAATTTGTGAAATTCGCGCAGAAGGATATTAACCAAATCCAGCATCTCATATTACACGCTGAGACCACACACACCCAAAGTGTGGTAGGTAGGCCGAGCATTTAAAGCATAACTTCAGCAACATTAATTATTCGAGGCTGGAAGCGCGAACAAACTTGTAGGGGAAGGGGCGGGGGCGAAAACAAGAACTCGAGGGGAGGAAACTGATAACGTCGTGGGACAGCGAGCGAAGACGGGTTGCAACTGCGAGCGGCAGAAAATCCCCAAGGTTACCTACAGGCGAGCGATACGGAGCTGTTGAGGTAAAAGAAGTGGCAAATTTTATGCGGCGATCAGTTGGGGAAGACAATAGCAGTAAATACACGACAATTCGTGTTAAAAGTGGGTGAAAAGTCCAGAATAGGTTGGAGAAGTATTTCGTATGATGGGAGTGGCAGTTTCAAGTTCATTTACTGCGCGTTTTATTGAATTCATTCAAATAGGCCATACCTTGTACAATTGTACTTAAATAGTTCATGATTTTCACATGTTGTACAGTTGATGTTATCTGGAAAAGTCATAGTTTATTGTATTGTGTTAAAAGTAATTGCTTTCTGTGATATGTAAAGGGGTCAGACTTAAGAAACGTGTATGTTAGGTTTTATTGTTTTTTTCTTTAAAGTTCACAGTGTTATAGTGAGTGCGAAGCCCAAGACTAGAACCTGTGAACGAGATACCTTAGAACAAATATAAAATTCATTTTAAAAGCAGTGCACGAAAAAACTAGAGAGTAGAAAGAGTAAAATAATGTGGTATATAAAATTCAGAAAGAGGAATGAGCAAATTGTGAATTGTAATTGGTGAAAGTGTGTTCAGGCAGTCGAGGTGACGCCATTTTTTTTGTTTTGCCTTGTTTTTTTTTCAGTGACCAACTACTTAAAGTGCATTATTCTGTTATATAATTGTGTCACTGTATTTTTCATTGAATATATGCTCATTTTATTCGTATTTTATCTGATTCATTGTGTCAAGGGTTCAGACCTTTCTCATACCCAAAATATCCTGTTCCTGAGAATTTTAAGTTCGCTTTACGAGCATTCATACTATCACGCTCTCACCACGTGTGGAAGGTAGTAGGTGGGTGTGTTAGAATATATCATTTTATTCGTATTTTATCTGATTCATTGTGTCAAGGGTTCAGACCTTTCTCATACCCAAAATATCCTGCTTCCTGAGAATTTTAAGTTCGCTTTACGAGCATTCATACTATCACGCTCTCACCACGTGTGGAAGGTAGTAGGTGGGTGTGTTAGAATATATATATATATATATATATATATATATATATATATATATATATATATAGTGACATACCAATATGGGGACATGTTTTATTACATAATATTTGTCGTAAATGGGCGAAATGGTTAGGGCAAATAATAAGCATTATGGCGCCTTAATAACGACGTCGTGGTTGTTGTCAGGAAAAACAAACATGCATCTAACCAAGGAGGTGACGGCGTGAGTAGGAGGAAATATAAGAGATTTGTGGATTGGTTGAAGAAGCGTGACTGATTATTAAAACGGAAGTTTGGGGCATTTTGTCGAAACAAGAGAGAAGGCGAGGCATTGTGGGTTTTAAAAGGGACGATAAAATTCATTCTGTCGCATGTCGTGACGGTGAGCAGTTCGCTCGAATAGATTAATTTGTGCATGTTAGGACTTGTACAAATTTCGGGGGTCTACAGTACGTGTTCAGACTTTGAAATACTTTCGTGTGGTAGAGCAAGAATCGGACTTAAGGGACATATTCGGACTCTGAATATTTTCGTGGCAGAACCAGAAGTGAACTTGTGATACTTTCTAAGATTTGTGGAACGTGTCGAGTTCTGAATATTTTGCTGTGCATCAAAATAAGACTTGGAAATTTTTCGAAAGGTTACGAAGATACCGGACTTTGCATATTTCTTGCTATAAACGGAAGATAGAACTGACAATTTTTTGCTGTGTAATCATAAAAGCGGTTTGGAAGGGATCAGGAAAATCTTAATATTGGGGCCATAGATCAAGGTTTAAAATTTAAGTATCTGGGCAGCATCTTAACACAGGATGGAAAATGTGATCGAGAAATCCAGCATCGAGCAACTAAAGGAAGAACGGCAATCTCAAAATTAAACGCGATACTTTGGTCCCCCAAAATAGGATGGAAAGTTAAATTGATGATGTACAAGTCCATTATAGAACCTATAACAACATATGGAAGAAAGTTGGGAATTAACTCAAAAGAACAAAGAAAAATTGAAAGCAATAGAAATGGACCATCTCAGAAGATCTTTGAGAATCTCACGTCGAGAACATGTAAGCAATGAAGAAATAAGAGAAAGGGCGCAGTCTCAGTATAACATCGTTGACAGAATCCAAGAAAGACAGCTTCTCTGGCTCGGGCATGTATTAAGAATGGGAGAAGATAGATGGCCGAAGAAAATTATGCTATATCACCTACAGGAAGGAAAAGAAGGGAAGACCTAAAGGAAAACCAAGGAATTAAGGAGGAAGAAGCATGGCGAGACCGAGACCTGTGGCGTCGGAGGTGCGGGAAGCGGCGACAGCTGTAGGACCCCCGCAGAAGAAGAAGAACGGGCATCAGACATAACATAGTGGAGCTAGAACAAATATTTGAGTGGTGCGAAACGGTGAGTCGGCAGTGTTCGTAGAGAAGAGATTTCGTGGTAATTGGACTTCGGGACTTCGGAACCTCAAGAAAGAAGGGAAGACGTTTCTTCGAGGTGGCATCGAGCAAAATCACGCGAAGACCAGAATCACCGTATCAGGCTCGAAACAGGTCATGACTAAAGAAAGTTTCTCATTATAAATTTTTACATTTTAATTTGCTTCATTTAAATAAGAAATAAACATTAAGTTTCTCTTTGAAAGAAAGATTAATGATTTTCATTGGCCAATTCAAGCTAATAAGTAGCTAGAGAAAATAATCTCTGTTTTCAGATTCCTCACCATTCTGTATAATGGCAGATCGGGTAATCGGCTATTAATAGATAATATCGATTATTTCTGACGTGACCCATCGACCCAGCTAGCGGGATAATATTTATTTTTATCAGGGTAATAATAGTTAAAATATTATTACCCTGCCGTACCGTAACCTTTTTCCTGGCGCCCATGTTATTAGAAATTCGGAAACGGGTTACGACGAAGCGCCCAATAATTGTAGCTGTTAGGGATATGTTTCAATATATCCCTAATCCGTATATATATATATATATATATATATATATATATATATATATATATATATATATATATATATATATACGAAGTACGTCCAGAAAGTAAGTTCCGTTTCAATTTATCTCCGCTGCAGCGCTGCGATCGCAGTTCCGCTCATGCGCGGTAGACGCTCTGTATCAAGGAGAAGAAACGTGCGCCATTTGGAGATCGCTGTCAGTCACGTACGCTTTGTTGTGCTTGTTTACAATGTCGGTGTTAATTGAAAATCCCGCCGCTTGTGAAAACAGATCTGTAAATTGTTTTCTGAATGCGAGGAAAGTGGAACCAAGTGAAATTTATAGGTAAATTTGCGATATTTACGGACCAAAAGCAATGAGTGATTCAATGGTGATAGGATGGGTCTGACAGTTCAATGACGGACGTAGTGATGTGCACGATGAAGAACGAAGTGGGCGTCCATCTTTGGTTACAGAAGAACTGGTTCACGCGATTGATGACAAGATCCAGGAAAACCGAAGGTTTACAATTAGTGCTCTCGCTATGGTGAAAAAATTTTCCAACTGGTTGAAGACACAGCGGCAAATTTCTATGAAGAAGGTATACAAAAACTTGTGCCACGCTATGACAAATGCCTGCACAATTTCGGCAGTTATGTGGAAAACTAGTTGAAGAGTTGTAGAATTTTGTGCAATAAATAACTTTTCTGTATCTGTACATATTTTAATTTTATTACCAAACGGAACTTACTTTCTGGACGTGCCTCGTGTGTATATATATATATATATATATATATATATATATATATATATTTATATATATAATGAAACCTATTTCTCTTATATCCACCCCATTTGCCTTTTACTTGCTCTTGCTCAGTCGCCCGTACCTCGGCTTAGCTCACTATAATTATTCAATCTTACCTGGGCGTGAATCGCGTGCTCATTCCATACGGACCGGAGACGGGATACCTCACGTTCGTGCCTGGGTCAATCTCTATAGAACTACTAAGAAACAACACACATATATTCAAGGCAATCACGAGCCATACTAAATGCTCATTTGTTTATTGCAAGCAAATTTGAACACATTGACAAATGAACCCTTGGCTTGCAAAAAAGAAAAACAAATAACGCAAAAACATAAATACAAACAACATAAAAATAATCCCATTCACACTTAAAACATCAACAAACTTTTCATTCACACAGGAATGCGCATTCTGTCGTGACCTCATCTTATGGTTGTAATTTTAATTAATTTAATCGCCAAAACTTATCTTCGACAGAATCTTGGCGGATTTTTGTCTCGAGCATAAAAAAAAAGTATACGTAAGGTGTCTCTTGCACCGCCCGTGGACGAAATTCTAATTCGGCTGCCACCAGTTCCTGGACGCCACTAATTCACTTTCAAATCCGTTGCTTACAGTCCCGGTTATTGTTTCTCGCGACTAATCACATTCCCGCTAATGGTTTCCCCGTCTTACGCGAAATGTTTTCACAATTTTGCCCATGAATTTAACAAAAAAATAATTTAAATTTTATCTCCACAATGTTCCAATGACTTCTTTTACTCGATAAAACTCTCGAAAAACACTCCACCGAATATTTTAAGAAATTGTAATGCGGCGGAAACTGCAATTTTCTGCCAGAATAAGGCCTGTTGTGGTTCCCTGAAACCGATAAAGGGGATATTACATGTTCTAAATAAGTGGTTGAGGAAGTTATTATTTCAACACATTGTGTAGCCAAAATTAACTTTTTGTGGGTGCTTGATATTGAAACTAGTGATGGTACAGAATGGCACAGACCTTGTACTAGTTAGTTTCCTAATCCCTTTAGTCTGGAATAGCTCTATGGTTTTGCCTCACCATCGCTGCCTATCAGCGCGTGAAACCAATTTTTCACATTTCTCAATTTTTACTTCTTAATAGTAGCATTGAAATATGACTTCAAGAATACTACACCTTTTCAACTTCGAAATGAAAACAAACACATTCATGTTGAGAACAAGCACTTTCGAATTGGAACAAACACTTGCTGATTGGGCGCAAGCTCGTTCATATCGAGACCAGCAATATTCAAATTGAGATGAAGCGCGTTAAAATCGAGATGAATCAACTTCAAATTGAGGATAAGCATTTAACACCTTCATTTTTCCCCACCTTGGGAGTATATAACCTTGGGGTTGGTGGTGAGGCTTGAGTACCTCAATGACCCTGAGAGCTATGCCGGCGGTAGCGTAGCTACTGAGAGGGCCTCCCTTGCCGGACAGGTCGATGGAGAGGGGGTCAGACAAAGAAGTAGTTCAGAAGAGGACCTCAATGCCTAAGGGAACCAACAGAAGAGGACCTCAACGCAAGAAAAGGATCCTCAGAAGTGGACCTCAACGGCAGTTTCGGCGAAGAACCTCCTTAAACAAGTGGTCCCCCAACCGTCAACGGCCTCAGGTTTTGAGGGTGGATGAAGGATTTTTGAAAGGTTGGATCCCTTTACCTTGAGTACTAAGGGCACTCTGAAAAGGGATACAGCGAGGAGGACGCTGCTGTGAGAAGACAATCCCCCGAGGACCAGGTAAGTCCAAAATCAAATCCCCTGGTCCTCCAGTTTGGGGGTTGCGCGTGAGGCTGGTACCCTTACCGTATAAAAAAGCTATTACTCGTAAGCTTCTCAGAAATCGATTACGGACTATGTCTGTTGACAACCACTGCTCGAACAAGGACACCTTCATTTCTAGATCCACAGAATTAAAATGAAGAAAAAAGGAAATTAAATAAAAAACAACTGGTGGAGCTAAAATAGCACACACTTTCTAGCCCTTAGTCACTGCTACGTAATATTATTATACCATAATTTCTGTCCATATCCACACATCTCAGTCAATGGGCGCTTTCAACAATAGGAACTTGCTGCAAAGGGCTTTGACAATAATGGGCCCATATTTTCTTATCAGTTCTTGTCATAAACGTAACTGTTTTTCAGTTTTCATTGTTGTAGTTTTCTAAAAGTTCTTATAAGGCGTTCGTTTTGGAACACTATTGCTGCTGTTACGAATAGAAAATTATTTTTCGCCGTGTCTCGAAGGAAGTTCATTCTTAAATTTTTCATTTTCTTTTAAATGAAGACTTACAACCAAACAAATCCATAATTATATCTTCAAACAGTTATAGAAGCTCCGGAAAGCTTTAAAGTATAAAGCCCGCTGAAACGCCTAGCTGCCAACTCATCTTCAAAAACTGTTAAAACTTCGCACGTTTGTTTTTGAAAAAGTTAAAATAATATGAAATAGTACTTGAATGAATATTATTTCAAACAAATTCAGAGGTACGAAAATTAAATATTACTCACTTCTAGCTATCCTTTCACATTTGAATGAACGTGTAAATTTTGGGCAAATACTACAAAGTTTCCAACACTTATTGCTAATTGTATTGAATAAAAAACTTCGTAAGTTTTCGATTATTATAATATATTGTTTATCATTTCCTTTTTTACATATTTTCACGTTCACAGACGACGGACGGAAGGACGTACGTACATAACATTCGGTTTACTATGAATATTGCTCCGTACGTATACGAGAAAGTAAAATGGATTCGTTTTTGAAAGCATTTTGAAAATGAAGTTGAAGCTTCATTTAAAGTACCTCAAAAAATTGGAATACCCGGTTTAATTTTGCAAGGCCCGAGTTCCTTTAGATCGATCTGGAAATACCGAGTGATCAGTATAAAACGCAACCTACAGCAGGCAGTGCCAAATGCACTGGCAACCATGTTTAAGCGGGTCGGATAGCGGCTGGTGGTTTCAAGCAGGTAAACTGACGGCATGCACGCTTAATCCCCTCCCCCACTCACCACCCTGAGGAGGAGAGCAGGTGACCGCAGAATTCAAAGAGAAAGGCACGCGCCTGCTTGTTTGGCGCCGAAAGAAAATTGAATAGTCAAGAACTACGATTCCTTCGTATATTGTTTAAAAATGAAATAAACTTGCCATGTAAAATATATATTGAGGTAAATTTAATAGTAAACTTTGCTTGTTTTAGTTTCATAACAAGATACACATGCTCCAGAAATGTATGTTTTATACTTTCCAGTTTTAAATAAATATTAAAAAATTCAGATTCGCAGAACAAATGTTTGTTATTATTGAATAAGGTTACTTTAGAAATAATTAACTACTTAATATAATAAAAAATAATTTCTCAATCTATTCTGCTACGTATCTGCCGTTACTGTTTCTTTGAAAAACAACAGACAAATTAACCTGCGACGATAAATGGCACACCACACTTCAATCTTTTTTTAATGTAATGGATCAAGCACACCTCCTGTCTCATGATAGCACTTCACCAACCAAAATATGGTATGGTAGTTCGGAATAGACTCAGATGAAATTTTTCTCTGAAAGCTGCCCCGCGCTCTTTGAAAGATTGCGTTCGGAAATACTACTCCACCACAAACTGCGTTGCTCTTCGCTTAGGCGCATCGTAAGTTAACTGTGAAAGAAGGAAACAATGAATGAACAAGCGGCCTGTTTTGTTTTGAGCAGGTATGACCCACACCACAGGAAGTGGGTGGTGGAGAATGAAGTGTCGCTGAAATGCAGTCGAAGAAGCTGTCCCAGAAGCAGTGTTGCAAAACTTTCACTTTTCTCTCAGTGCCTTGAACAGCACGGTTGCGTTTTATACTGATCACCCGGTATAATTGATTGAGATTTTAATGGGTTTAGCTTATGGCCCGTTCTCACTGACCATTCAAGTAAATCGTGATTTGTTTTACTAAATAAATGGGCCACTGTAGAAGGTTTCGGAACAGGAAATTGACCATAGAGTAATACTTTATAAATATCTGAGACATCAATTAATCCACGATTTCGTTTTAGATGAACTATGAGTACGATTCAATTTTAATATTTGCAGATTATAAGAATTGAGAGTATGAATAAAACTAATGGAATATTTTGTAATGAGATTTTTAAGTCTCAATTAAAATCCTCCATTATTATAATAATATCTTGGTATTTATCTGTAAGTTATGAAAGGGATTCCTCTAATTCTGATAACATTCTCGTATTTGGAGACCAATATACAACTCCAACAAGTAAATGTTTCGCCAATCACCATATCAATAAACATGTTTTGCTCAGTGCTCGGTGAGTAAGTAGTTGAATTTTTGATTATTTTGCAATTTATATCCCACATAAACACGGGAACACCCCACCGAATTTCTCTTTTAAATTAAATTTAAATATATTTCTATCATTTCCTAGGAGTTTATATTTGGGGACCGACACAAGATCAGACGACGCAGTAGATTTCAGCCAATTTCACTAATTAATAATTCGTGTGAGCTAGCTTCAGAGACAACATGAAACATTTCTGAGCATGGTAGCAAATAGTAGAGTAAAGAAATAATAAAATAAGAGAAAGAAAAGTAAGGTGTGTTCCGAAAAACTTCAACAAAAAATGAGAAGAGACAAATATAGAAATTTCACAAAATTTACAGAATAAACACTATTTCTGGGATATAAAAGTAAAATATTGCTAAATCAGGGACAGTGAAAATAGGAGAAGAGACTTGCCTAGAAATAAACAGCTATATTTCACTGTTACTTCACCACTCGCCGCTCACCAGACGCCTTGTATGTACCCCGTTTCACCACCTGCGTTCGGCACGTCCTCTCTCCACGACCGTCGCAACGGTCATACGACGAATACCTTCATTGCTCTTCCTACATACTCTTTCCTCTCTTTCTTTAGTTTACGTCTCATCCACTCTGTTCTTTCTACATCTAACGTAGAATCCATTTCTTAGCTTGCTCAAATTCACAACACAAAGGACGTATATGCTACAAGACCAGGTTTTACACTAACACCAAACTTCCAGAACACAAATAATGGTTGGCCAGAATAACCACATTCACAGAACAAACATTATTATCCGTTGTAGATTGAGATAAGCTACGTTGGAGAAATAATCGCGGAGAAAACTTACACAGGACTATGGTTCTTTTACCAAAAAATACTCTATGATTCTTTTATCAAATTCACACAAATCTTCGATAATAACTGCGGACATGGGCTGATATTGTTGATAACAGTCAGCAAATGGCGGCTATGAAGCTCGAGTGACAGTTCTATTATCTCAAAAGCTCCTTTTTTGGACCAAGGTTGTTTTTTTGACGAAACCCTTCATTTAGATGAATTGCAATGTAAATTACTTGTATCACGATCATGTGGATTCAAAGCAGTTGATACTGATTTCTGCAATTGCTTCTTGGGTAAACTATTGCTCCATTGGGTTGTTAAAGTGGATTTGACTGCTGCCGAAAACGTTGCTAATTCCCAAAAATCAAATTGCTCATGTCTCTTGTAATGGAGTAGGTTTCTGAGAACATTGTGAGCATTACAAAATGATTGTTCTTTTATTCATTACTCATTGATAAAATAATATTACTGATCTGTCAAGGCTAATTAATTTCAATATATGTTCTCAATTGTAATTTTCTTAATATTGTGTTTGTAATACATTGATATGGCAACATTACTGATATCACAAAGTTAATTTTGATGTATGTTGCCGATTGTAATTTTCTTAATATTGTGTTTGTAATACATTGATATGGCAACATTACTGATATCACAATTTTTATGTTCCATTGAATTTTCAATAGTGTTTGAATTATATGGCAACATTAGTGAAATCTTAATTTATGTTGCCATTGTAATTTTCTTAATATTGTGTTTGTAACAATGATTGAATTTTTATTTTAATATTTAATTTTTTAAAGCTTGTTATCGTTTATCATTTATCACAGTCGAGTCCGAGAAACCGTGCTGTGCACATCGGCGTCCTAGCTCCTCTCTACAGTGTTTTTTCGGCAGTGCGATCTGACTGAGATAAGTGCCAAGTTCAAGTTCGCAAACAACTGAATAGTGCGTAATGTCTACGAGCGGTTGCCCCGACACGGGGCAGCACATTGCTAATGCAATGCGTACTCTTAACGATTCGTGTTAATTCAATGAATTCAATGAAGTAAATCCTGTGCAAGCAAATGTGTTTTCAAATAATCCTACTGGGGAAAACAACACTCAGGATAGTGAAGTTCAAACCCATCAACATTATGTGTTTCATACGCTCCAAAGGCAATTTATAGTGCAAGAATTAGGTCAGCAACCACAAGTGACGGAAGTGAATCAACGTGGATATGTTTGATTGCAAGTACTTCACTAAGCCCTGCAGCTGCCACCCCAGCAGCAGCAAGCCCACGCAATGCAACAAGTGGACTTTCAGCAAAACGCTTATCAGCATGACCAAGGTAAAAGACCTAGCTTGCCAACTGCTCACACCCTTGCCCAAACAGTAAAGAAACTTCGATCCCGGATAATGAAAACAAAAAACGAAAGCTTTCGGACAACCAAAATACAAATTTTTAAAAAAGATCGATATCAACCCAGTGCAATATAGCAACCCAGTGCAATTCACTCAAGGTTCCCTTCTCTCAGTGAAGAAGATGAAGTAACAGAAAGGCTAACCGTTACGAAAGAGAACATTATTAAAATTCATCCAATATTCGTTCATATGACCGGCAATGAACCTTAATACAACACTTAAATACAGATGCAATAAATGACTTTCTAAGTAAGCAAAATGGCGAGTACACTAAAGTTAATTTCAGTGAAATCAATGACTAGAAATTTTCGAAAATATTGTGAAGGAAACCACATCGAATTTCACCCTATCGAGATCCAAGTAGTAAGGTGTTATCTGCTGTAATAAAAGACACTCCGACATGTTACCCTGAACAAGATATTATACAAGCACTGAAGACTGGAATATCCGGTAATTAAAGTGTGTAGACTTCACGATAAAGCCAGAAAATCTTTGTATATAGTAGCAGTAGATCTTGTTGACAATCCCAAATCCAAAAATATATTTAATGAGGTCAAACTGGTGTATAGTATAATACGAGTGGAACTAAGAAACAACCTAACCAAACTATTCAATGGAAGCGCTGTCAGCGATTTGGTCATACTCAGGCAAATTGCTACAATATTCCTAGGTGCGTGATCAATCTCGAAAACCATCACTATTCTCAATAAAAAAAATGATAGTACCGCTCCTAAATGTGTTAGTTGTAGAGGCGATCACACTGCAAATTACAGAGGCTGCCTAGAATTTAAAAAAACAAAAAAACTGGCAAAACCCTATCAAGGCCAATCCCGAAGACCATTACAAAGCTTCCAATCCATTCAATACTTTAATGACTTCGCACGTAGACCACCGTTTCCTGCTCCTTCTTCTCCTGTATCATCTACATTTATCAGACAACCTCCTCCACCTCCTTCCCTTACGCAAGAAACTTTCCACCACTGCACCCCCCTTACAATAGAGAGTGGAATAATAACCAACCCAATAACATTCCTGATGTAAATAATTTAATTTAAAATGTATCCCAAATAATCTCTCTTTTAATACCTCAAATCTAAAATATGATTCTACATGTTCTTCTAAATTATTATAATGGATCCAAATAAACCATATGTTCTTAGCCTACTAACTTTAACGCAAATGGAGTAAAGATACAAGAAAATTCCTTTCGGCACTTCTTAAACGAACATAAAATACTAATAGCATGTTTAACAGAAACTCATATCATACCAAGCGAATTCTCTATACTCGATTTCAAAATTTATCGTAATGATCGGATCTCAATAAATGTTTCAGGTGGAGTAGCAATCATAGTTCGAAAAGATGTTAATCATAGTTCGAAAAGATGTTAAGCATTGTCAAGTACCTGTTCCCCACTCAACAGATTTAGAAGCGATAGCAATTAACATTAGCTACAATAGATCGGAAGTAGTTATCATTACTGCATACAAACACCATAACAAAAAAATTCCAACAGAATACGGTAATATCTTTTCTCAATATCCGCTATTTATTGTGATGGGAGATTCAAAAAGCAAAAACAGAGCTTGGGGTTGCAATGTGACTACAGATCAGTGTGCGAAACTGCTTAATCTCATTAACGCAAGCGATCACAACATTAGTATTCATGCCCCTACAGAACCTACCCATTACCCAAAAGATCCAAACAAGAAAGCATACCTTCCAGATATAATCATTACAAAAGCCATAACCTCACCGATCTACCAGAAAGTAGTAACAGATTTAGA
Source organism: Teleogryllus oceanicus (assembly GCA_964035755.1). Lineage (NCBI taxonomy): Eukaryota > Metazoa > Arthropoda > Insecta > Orthoptera > Gryllidae > Teleogryllus > Teleogryllus oceanicus. The sequence goes on from CAXIVR010000006.1 coordinate 124,476,976, forward strand.
TTTGGACCATTCTCCCATCATCATATCGTTGGGACACCGACACACTCTTTAGAAAAAATATCGAAACAAATCAACGGTGAAATTAACTGGAATCATTTCCGTGACATAATAACCAGCAGTTTGACATATCCATATAACATGATATCATCGAAGACATAGATATTGAATCAAACAAACCCAAAAACTGCAAACATCAATCATTAAAATACGCGCTTATACCCTTCAATCAGCCACACAGAAAGTCAAATTCAACACTTGCCTAAAGAGCTTCTTGAACTAATTAAAAAGAAAAGAAAAATTCGACGTACTTGGCAATCCAATAGAAATATAAACAATAAAGGTGAATTTTCAAAATTTGTCAAAAAAAATTTAGATTTTCAAACTTTCATAAATTTCTAAGCCAACTTCACCCTGATACCAGATCACTATGGAAAATAATCAAAAGCATTACAAAAGAACGAACAGAGATTCCACCTTTACAGAATACCCACTACCCAAGAGAGCATATCAGATGCTGGAAAAGCGAAGGCTCTAGCAGAATATTTAGAAAGTGTCTGCACCCAAAACCCCATAGAATATCCTATTTTAAATGCGGAAGTAGAACATTACATGAAATTACCTATGTGCACTGTCCCAACGAAGATACAATTAATTTCTCCTTCAGAAGTGGCAAATATAATTAAACTTTCCAAAACTAGAAAAACACCAGGGTATGATTATGTTACAAACAAAACATTAAAAGAACTTCCTCAACAAGCAATTGTAATAATCACAACAATATTTAACGCATCACTGAAAATAGGATACTATGGATAGGATACTCATGGAAACGGGAAGTTATACTTCCATTCTGCAAGCCAGGCAAAAGTCCCGAAATTCGAAGCAATTACAGACCTATTAGCCTTCTTTAGCTAAAATTTTTGAAAAACGTGTTTTAAATAGACTCCAAGCATACTTAACGAAAATTAATGCAATTCCCAACACTCAATTTGGTTTTAGACTGAATCATGCAACTACCCTTCAATTGCTGCGACTTCTTGAGCACATAGTAAACGGTTTTTACGATAAAAAGCACATAATAGCTCTCTTTTTAGACATTTCCCAGGCATTTGACCGAATTTGGCACAATGGACTAATGTACAAACTACGAGAAATTGGAACACCTGATTATCTGCAGAAACTAATTCGAAGCTTTCTTACAGTCATATTTTGAAGTAAAAATAAAGTACGCTATGTCACCGCTTTACCCTATTCTCGCAGGCGTTCCACAAGGCTCGGTTCTTTCACCAACACTGTTCTCAATTTTTACAGCAGACTATCCAACTTCCCACGAAGTAAGTATAGCTCTTTATGCTGACGATACTGCTACCTTCACTTCACATACCGACGTCAACTTAGCCTATGATTACATACAATCCTACATTTACAGTTATACGAATTGGACCAAAAAATGGAGAATTAAAATCAAGCCATCAAAATCACAATCCAAAATATTCACACTCAGACGTCCTCCCTTCCTTACACCCTTACAAATACATAACACCGATGTACCCTGGCTTTCTCATTCGCCACCCAAATACCTCTGCCAGGTGTCTTACTGGACAAACGGTCAACTTGGAAACCGCACATTCAATCAACAGCCCATAAGACATGAGCAAAAGCTTTAAAACTCTACCCGCTTATCAATAGAAACTCCACCCTTAGTATAGAAACTGGGATGCTCATCTATCAAATGATAATAAGACTCACAATGACATATGCTTGCTCAATATGGCGCAACACAGCACCAACCAACCTATCCATTTTGCAGAAAGTTCAAAACAAATATTTAAGACAAACCTTGAAAGATCCCTGGTTCATTTCTAATTAACAAATACCTCTCCTCTCAGAATTCATTTAAAAAATCTTTCAAAAATATTACTCTCTCCTCCCAGCATGTTCCAACACTCCGATCTCGGTCAAAAAGCTCATTATCCTTCACGCATTAGATCCAGATTCCCCAAAGACCTATTTCGCCCTCCCTAATTCATAAAAATCATTCGCTACAATTTCCCACAAAATACACCCCTCCAGTTCTAAACAATACATGCAAACTTCCCTTAGTCAAGTTATACAAATATGAAATTTTAAAAATAGTGAAGGGTTATACCGAGACTCGCTTTTGCCTGAGGATGGTAAAGTAAATTTATTGTGTGTAAGATTGTACCCGTCAAAATCCCCGAAACACGAATGTCGAACGGGAAGAAATAAATAAATTAAAAAAATAATTTATTACAGTGAGACCTTGTCAAATGTATTTTGCATTCCTGAGTTATTCGCAGAACCACCCAGCCAATTTTCTTAAAATGGCTCCAGATGTTTTCCTTAAATTTCATAGAAGAATAGAGTGAAATATACTTATAAAGATGGGGTGGGTTAAACTTCCCTTGTTACACCTGAATTTTTAAAAATTACAAAAATTTGAAAAGTTTTGAAACCCTTCATACTTGTACCACATCAATTAAAATGAAATTCGTTCTCCACAATTAGTTCTATACTTAATGAAAAGTACATTTTTTGAAAATAGAAGTATTCCTGCAATTTTAAGTGAAATATGGACAATATTAAAAACAAAATTTTCTCAAAAACGGCTCCAATTTTTTCTTTCAACTTTTCGTTTGTATAGTGATAAATGAGCTAATTCTTTTGATTTTACAAAAATTACTCGAATTTTTTTAAATACTCCTCAGGTCGTTAATATTTACATTCCAGGCGTCTTTAATACATTATTGCTTCCGTGAAAATAATGTATACTAAAAATATTCTTAAAAATACTTCAAGTGATTTCAAATGTTTCTCTAAAACACAGACATTTTCTGTGAAAATCAGGTCAAAATTGCACATTTTCAGAAACGCTCAAACGCTTAAGTTCCGCGTCTTTCAACTTCACGTATGCAATTTATAGATCCTAAAATCGCATTGGGTGGATGTAGCGTAAAGGCCCCCCACTAATTTGGAATCTACCGAGTAGCGTGCTACTGCTCGCCCAATCGCGAGTAGCTGATGTGCTCGGCGAATGTTGGTTTACTTTGATGTGTGTCCGACACCCGGTGGGTAGGATGAGCACTCAATGTTCGTCGCTCGGCAAATAGCAAGCTCGGGATTCGGCGAACAGTCGCTCGCTACTCGCTGAATATCGAAAGTGTGGAGCCGTCTTATTAGAAATGAACATTCTTTTCAAGTGAACGCTAATTCGTCTCTGCAGGGTGTCAACCGCCGGGTGTCGGACCAGGAAGCATTGCATTGACCCAGGAACCGATTCGACCCGTCCGCCCGTCCGCCCGTCCGCCCCGTCCGCCCGTCCGCCCGTCCCCGTCCGCCCGTCCCCGTCCGCCCGTCCCCGTCCGTCGCCCCGTCCGCCCGTCCGCCCGTCCCGCCCGTCGCCGTCGCCCGTCCGCCCGTCCGCCCGTCCGCCCGTCCGCCCGTCCCCGCCGCCCGTCCCGCCCGTCCGCCCGTCCGCCCGTCCGCCCGTCCGCCGTCGTCCGCCCGTCGCCCGTCGCCCGTCCGCCCGTCCGCCGTCCGCCGTCCCCGTCGCCGTCCGCCCGTCGCCCGTCCCGCCGTCCGCCCGTCCGCCCGTCCGCCCGTCCGCCTCCGCCGTCCGCCCGTCCGCCGTCCGGCCCGTCCGCCCGTCCCATCCGCCCGTCCCCCGTCCGCCCGTCCGCCCGTCCGCCCGTCGCCGTCGCCGTCCGCCCGTCCGCCCGTCCGCCCGTCCGCCCGTCGCCGTCCGCCGTCCGCCCGTCCGCCCGTCCGCCCGTCCGCCCGTCCGCCCGTCGCCCGTCCGCCCGTCCGCCGCGCCGCGCCGTCGCCCGTCGCCCGTCCGCCCGTCCGCCGTCCGCCCGTCGCCCGTCCGCCCGTCCGCCCGTCCGCCCGTCCGCCCGTCCGCCCGTCCGCCCGTCCGCCCGTCCGCCCGTCCGCCCGTCCGCCCGTCCGCCCGTCCGCCCGTCGCCCGTCCGCCCGTCCGCCCGTCCGCCCGTCCGCCCGTCCCGCCCGTCCGCCCGTCCGCCCGTCCCCCCGTCCGCCGTCGTCCGCCCGTCCGCCCGTCCGCCCGTCCGCCCGTCCGCCCGTCCGCCCGTCCGCCCGTCCGCCCGTCCGCCCGTCCGCCCGTCCGCCCGTCCGCCCGTCCCCGTCCCCGTCCGCCCGTCCGCCCGTCCGCCCGTCCGCCCGTCCGCCCGTCCGCCCGTCCGCCCGTCCGCCCGTCCGCCCGTCCGCCCGTCCGCCCGTCCGCCCGTCCGCCCGTCCGCCCGTCCGCCCGTCCGCCCGTCCGCCCGTCCGTCCACTCCTACCTGTCCACCCTTTCCATCCGTTCACCGTCCCCCAACTACCCATCCGCCGGTCCGCCCCCCCCCGTCCGCACCAAAACGTAAACAACGCGCCTCCGTCTGCGCCGTGCGGCGGGGCGGGGCGCGCGGAGCCTTGGCTGTCGGGGCGCAGGCGCGGCAGGGGCGGCGCCGCTATACCGCATTCTGCGGTCGGCACGCGCCGTCGTCGCTCGCTCGCTCGCTCTGCGTCGCTGCAGCCGCCGCCGCCGCCGCCGCCGTCGCCGGCACCGCCGCCGTTCTCTGCGTCGCCCCACGCCGCTTCCGCCGCCGACGACAACGCGGACGTCGTCGTCGCCGCCGCCGCCGCCACCGCTCCCCCGCCCCGCGCTCGCTTCGCGCTGGGTCTCCGCTCCACGACAACGAATCAAATGCAAATGCGCTGCAATGGGTTTTGGAGGCCTTTGACAGTTGTTTGCTTTGCATTTGTAGTTTTTACATTTTTCTACTTCCGGTGTTTCGAATGACGAGTTTCCATTTTTTCCGGATATTTTATTATCTTAATTATATTAAATTAGATATCACTTGATTTTATTTTATTTCAACACGATATCTGTCGTGAATACATTTTTTGTGTTATCATATGGTGAGCTGTAAATAAAGAGGGAATATCACTAGATTGGATGTGACAAAATGTATTATTGTCCCATTAATTCAACAGGTCAAAAATTAGTTTTTGGTGTCAAATGAAAACAGAGTGGTTACATTACTTTGAGAAAAACGGGATTCATTAAAGTTTTCAAGCTTTATTTTCATCAGAAAAGTGGACATTTTGTGTCCAAAGAAGAGATAACATCAAAATCAAGTTTCAATAAATCGTAAATGTGAGCAAAAACTAGGCAAATCTATTTGACACCGCAATAATGTATACGTTTTCGCTCAACTCAATTACAATACTTATCATTGTAAATATTTATTATTTACTCTTCAATTAATTCCTTGCTGTTGGTGGTATATGCACTGGACAATTATCGCTGCATCATGAAACTTTTTCTGTTCTTATTAAGCGACAATTCCTCCTTATTTTGTGCAAACCAGTCGGATCAAGTTCGCAATATTAGAAACTGTCGAAAAACAAATTTCCTTGAAATTCGAATGAACGTGTCATCTCTTACGATTCTCATCACATAAGTAATTCTTGGTTTGGACAAAGGTAATTTTCATACTGTATGGAATTGTTTCCCTATTTTGTGTTAGTATGTACACCATTTATTTGACGGAAGAGTGAATTTTATTTTACTACATCAAAGATCTAATCAACGATATCATTCAATGATATCATTGAAAGGTATTTTTCATAGGGACCTTATTTTTCCCTTGGTAATTCTTATGGAAACTTTCTCAGAATCTCACGTGTTTAATGTAAATGTAGGGTGTAAACAGTATAATTTGTTCTTTTGCCCTTCTGATTATAATGGTTTTATGGATATTAAATTATTTGTATTAATGATTTATATTCAATAGCACAAGTTTCCCTTGCTTTCATTACGTAAGGATTTCCTAAAGATTCGTAATGTGGAGACCCGGCATGAGGTAGAGCTGTTTGTTGTATGTTATAATGTTTTGTTTCGGAATTGTGTTTGAGAACACTGGTCTGTTATGAATGTTGAAACTTTTTTAAAAGGAAGTTTTTTTTACCATTTCCTGTGTTACAACTTGACAAGATTTGTTGGTTCACAGCGTCAAAACAGCGTAGAAGAAATAATATGCTATTCTCTACAAATATATTGTCCTGTAATAAATAATTCAGACAATTCAGTGCCAGTCATGCCACTATAATAATTATCAATCCTGATATTTTTTATATATTTCATACAAGGAACGTCAAATCAAGGAACAGCATTAGAGTTATTTTCGCTGTGTTTCTATCGCTTGTCGCTCTCATTAAGCCATTAATTAAACCACATAATGAACGGAGCACAATTCCGATTCAGTATCTCGTTTGTGCGACATCGCTCTCCCTCTGATAGCCCCGAGTATGTTTCTGTACATGTTGCTAATGGCAACCAGATATCGCTTCTACAGTCCTACGAATGAATGGGCATCTGGAAAGTTCGGATTAAAGTTGATTAATTTATAAATTCAAGAGTAGAGGATTTAAATCGATATGGAATCCGACGAATTTTGTGTCTGGTTGAGATAACTAAAACGAATAGTCATCAGCATTCGAATGTTTCAAAGTAATAACAAGTTAGAATACGGAAATATTTTATGTCAGACAAACTTATTGATTTGCAGAACGACTTAAACTTGTAGATATGAAAGATTAAACTTACTTATCGTGAAATTTACTACTCTGTGCAATATAAACATTTGTACAGTCTGTGAAGTTCTCGTCAGAGTATCCTTTTACTCGTACATCCGTTCTATCTCTTCTTTGGTGAAGAGATGCTAACTTGCCAGATGGGAAAAGTTAGAACGGCATTGATATAGTTTTTTGCAGTGTCAAAATAAAATAAAACAGTATTTTTCAGTGTTTGGTTTCTAACATTTAAAAAAATGAAAGCTTTCAAACTCATTATTATGATTTGGTAATGTCTTTTTTAAGAATCAACTATAGTTGTGAAACCCGAAGACGTTGCTTTACATTTATAGTAAGAGAAATCAATTATGCTAAAATGAATTCATTTTGTGTCCGTTTTGAAACGACTATTGGAACTAGCGTTGTGATTTATTGCAGTGATAGAGAAGACTTGCTATTGAAAGGCTGATGGTGGTTTTACTGGAATAAGCTTTATTGCATTTCGTATTTACAACGGCTCATTGGAATGGTATGTAACACAAAATTACATCATAATAGTATGCATTTGGAGGCAATTATTGATTGCGGAGGAGGAAATATGACGTTTTCATGGCACATAAAATGCTCATTCTTCATTAGGTGGAAAGGCGTTTGTGATGAAATTAGTTTCAATTGTTAGTGACGGCTTACGAGCAAATCGTGCAGAGATTCTGCTTTGCTACGAATTGAAATTTACATGTACCAATTACATTTGCGTACTCTTTTGAATTTTTTCTTGAATTATTTTTTTGAGCAAATGACTAAATGAGAAAACGCTGAGAAAGTAGGTTTTAAATGGTGCAAAATATATGAAATAGATTCTCAGCAGATTATAACGCAAACTATTGTGCAAAATCATCCATCTTCATGAGATATATAGTGATTTGATCTTAATCTTAATCTTATCTTCCGTATCTTCTTCGGAATTGGTTCAATTAGTAAATTATTTTATCTTTTCAAAAGAATACATTTTCATTAAACAGTTTGTAATGATTCTAGAATAATTTATTAACTAGTTCCTGTTCAATGTAATTTTTTGTCATGAAATGCAGCTTCCTTAATATATAAAATAAATATTATGATCACTTAGAATCGCAATATTTAATAGGCCTGGCCATTTTATTAAACATGAGTAATTTAATTTCTTCTTATCCTTCTTGTTCTTCAGATATATTTGATCTTTATCTTCAGATATACCGATATTGCACTCTATCCAAGTCATCAAACCCGACGTGGACCTCATTCAAAATGCACTTTATTTTCTGCTTAGGTAATTTCCTCTTCGAATTTATGATTCTCAAACTACTCATATTTTATAATTCTAATTGAAAAAGAATGGCACAGTCTTTGGTCGTTGTCGGCACATCTAGAAGTCGCCATGAGTTTGTCTACTAAATTCAGGAGAAAATTTAAAACACTATAATTGTGTTTTCCTGTAATTTTTTCCGCAACATAAGAACGTCAGGCTGTCTCATGCAGCTGAAAGTTTAGAGGCGCTTCTGGAGAAAAAAAATCAGTATTTTCGCGTGTTTGCCAGAGTTTCAGCAACGCTCTCGAGGTCTTTGAATATAATGTACCCTTGCACACAATTGATTCTCTGTCTTTGATTTGATATCTCTGGCCAATGGGGAGATTTGCGCCATGAAATATCTTCTAAAGAAAAGGCAAATTCCTGTGCAAATTATTGGCGACTAGTTTGACTTAGTATTATCTAGGAAAATATCCTGGCGGTCGGTAACCCTTTTTGGTTGGTTCTATTGATTTTTGGCAAAGTGATAATGGTTGGGAATTCGGCCTATCACGCGGAAATGATTGTATCTCTTGCGGTGCCTGATTGTCAGTAACACTAAAAGAGGGCATTTCCAGCTGCGGACCGTTGAATCAGTAAACTTTACTGAGGGAGACGTAACTTATAACATTCTTGCCACAAGGTTAACAGGTACTGTTTGAGTCCAATTTACGCTTACGCAGATAAACACAGGCACTAACCTGATAATCCGTCCTGTTCCAATATTGAATATCTCACAAGATCTCCGAATGCAACAGTTACTTTAGTTACAATTATTTTTGGTGATACGAGTAAATAAAACCAATAACATTGCCTCAAGCGACGCTAGTTTAAAGATATGCGTCTTCTTTGAGCAAATTTGCATATGAGGGCCACCGCGGGTGTCCTTCTCTGTGTGCGGGCGATGAGGGCAAGAAACAGGGCGTTGAACTCGTGTTCTCATCGGTTTTCTCTCTCTCATTTTTCGGTCTGACGAAACTAAAGCTTTTTCTGCTTCCGTGCCGCCTCTGAATAGAGAGAATTCACTGCTCCTGTAACGTTTTACCCTTGTTCGTTTTACTACACCATTGTAGCTTGTCCTTCATGTTTGGCACTATAGAGGTTAGTATCAGATATAATCGTTGAATGTACAATGACTGTTATATTCAACGTTGTATCCGAATGTACAACAAGGTAGGAGTTCACTATGAATTAACATCTTTTGGATTTTGTTTATTCCCACTGGTACATCTACACTGTATGTAACGAAACTAAAGGGATGCGATCAAATGCTGTATTATTGCAATCATTACATGTTCAAATAAGTAAGAAGTTTTGATGTTTTCTAATTTAAATATTTGGGAGAAATATATAATATCAACCAAAAATAGACATATAATTACTGGCAATGTAGAGATACAATATTAGGTATTATTATAATAAACAGTTTACGAATACAACTCTTTGTTAACAAATAAATAATACAATCATGATAAAAAGTGTCAAGATGAAAAGTGATCTCTTTCACATTTGCAATATTTCATGTCTAATGATATCCCCCTCATTGATTTACCCGACTTTTTATTTGCTGAAGAGGATTTCAAAACTTTGCGAAGATCGACAAGAGATGGGATGTTTTGTCTCGTTAGTTTCTTGATGAGTACCCGTTGGATGCACATAATTCATTTGTTGGGTAATAAAAAGTTATGTAAAAATGTTGGTAATTTTATAATAATACCTGAACTACAATGTATCTAATACCTGCAATTGTATGTCTCGTTTTACTCAATGTTCAATATATTCTACACAGTCAGTTATTCTAAGACATAGGAGCAATAGAAGTATGTAAAATGAAATGATCCATGAGGCAACGTCCGCGAAGTGCCTCGGGAAGGGCGTGAGCGGGCGGAGTGCACAAAAGATCGGTCCGGATGCTCCACCATTTCCTCACAATTACACAGCGGTCAAGGCGTTCCATGCCGCCCACCACCGCCCTGTGACCATCGCCATCGCTAGCGGCTTCACCACCGCTACTACCACGTCTTCTCAGCGATCATCACTATTCCTTCCAAAACCACCGTTGTTATTAACGCAAACTCTGTAATCAACATCTCGTTTATTATTAGAAATTAAGAATTATTAGCTTGTCAGTTAGGTCGAATTCAGTCGCTGTCAGGAGGAGTATTCTAGCGGACGGCTGCTCTGATCGGTAGTTTTCCGTTCAATACCAGGTGAATGTCGGAGCAGTACCCTAACAAACGGGCCACTGACCGCGCGTGATCTTTTCTTCCTCTTCCTTGTCCTTCCTCACCACACACACACACACAGAGTAACATGCACTACACTACCACACATGCCTGGAGTCCGGTCGGGAACTTAGAGCCTGTCCTGGCTGGAGCGGTGCTTCGCTGGTCGGAGATACCTGATTGGGAGAAACCCCGCTATCTTACGGTAGGTCGGCGCCGGATCTCGCTACACAGCGGGGGAAGATCACCGCCACCTTCCGATGAAAAACGTGCAATATTCTTACGAGAATAATGCCCCCTCAGTAATTGATGTGCCTGGAATCACAACCAACCAACCAACCAACCACCACGAACAAAATCATTATCAGGATCATCATCATTTTCAATGCATCACTATCGTCCTCGCCGCGGTTGTGCGCGTTTGAGGTTTAGTTTGTATTACGGTTTTTTCAGGTGACAATTGTTTCGGCCACTATTATCCCAAAAGTGTGATTCTTCTCTTTCGAAAAGTGTTTAAAGTTGACAGAGATAAAGGCAACCAAAAAGAACAAACAACAACTCACCCACCGGAGAGACACTTGATGAGAACGAGGACAGGAAACAACCCACTTGTACTTTTCAAATACAGCTTGATGTTGGCGGGATCTCGTGGTAACTGTGACTGTTCCAACAACCGATTCTATCTCTGGAAAAATAAATTGGTTATTTGGATATAATAAATTTTTGTTGTGAATATATGTGTATGTTACAAAATTGTACAAAATATTCTTGTTTTAAAAAATGTTAATAATGCCATAAAATGCAATTTGAAATACGTCGCACGATGCAACGGAAGCGCTCGTAAGACTGTACGGTTCGAACTAAATCTCAGGCGAAAGAAAACGATTTTTCGTTGACATTTAAAATAAACTATTTTCATTGGGACAGGATTTGATTTGACAATGCTACAGATGAAGTAACCAACCCCTTCGTATCGCGTCTAGCCAAACGAGAGCTCAAGACAACGCGTGTGGATTGTACCTCCACAATAATTACTAATCAGCCGTATCATGTTCAACCCTACTACATTCTACAAAACACAACCGCGTCACTACAGAACCGACACCATCGTCTCCACCACCTTCAGAGATTCCGCACTCATGAGGCGATGCAGAGGACGACAAAAACATTACATTTTTGGAATTACATACGAATCCATTCCATAATTAGATTAAAATCGTCTTTAGGTCAAGAATGAAACTAAAGTAAACAAAACATTAAGAAATAGTGGTGCCCAACAGCACATACTTTCTCGAGTTATTGGAAATAGCTACGTAATATTGAAATATTGCAATTTTCGAAAAAAACTAGGAAAACCAGAAAATGGAACTAACATCTTCTTTCTTACCGTCCCTTATATATGTGAAGAAAATTTAAAAAAACATTTGGAGCAGTTTCTGAGAAATTTTGTTTGTAAATTTCAAGCGCAAAAACTACTATTTTCAAAAAATTGTACACGATTTTTTTTAATGAGCTAGTTTTGTACAACAGACTTTGGGGCAAAAATCTCTATCTTCAATTTTCATTGTTTCAAATTTCTTTTTCGCAATTCTTGAAAACTCGGGAATTTTAACGAATATGAGTTCTCTTAAACATGCTTTGTACAAAAACGCAGCAAATTTTTTCTTCATTTTTTTTTCACGGATAGAAGAAGGAACGCTTAAAAGAATGGCGTGTGTCTCATTTTCGTTAAACTCTTCCAATTTTCGAAAATTGCAAATTTAGAGTTAATGCGAGAAAGTGCGTGTTGTTGTAGCACCACTAGATTTGTTACTGCGCGTTAACCTTGTTCTCAGCCCATTTAATGTTTTCCTTATTATGATGAGTGATGCCACCACTAGGGGCAAGAGCGCTCCAGCGTGTTAAGCGTCCCGGTGACGGTGAGGTAGTGAGGGTCTGCCTGCCAGCGCAATTAGCGCGTGCGGTCGAGCGCTCATTAGACGCGCAATTTCATCGAGCGGCTGCGCAGCGCACATCTAATTAGTCGCTGCTGTTGTCGCCAGGCGCCGCGATTACCCTTTGAAGGGCGCACCCCACGGTTGTCATCCGACGTACTGCTGTTATTCCTTGCAATCGTGTGCCGCCGCCAAACCGGTTGCTTTGGTTCGGAAATATGAAATAGTATTATTTGGAGTGGTGAGAAAAATCTTAAGGTAGAAACGATCGGCTTAGGTGGCTTAGGGTATCAACTCATGTCACTACACTGCCAGTGACCTGGAGGTCCCAGTTTCGATTTCCAACAGTGGCAGGATTCCCGATGGTGGCAGGACTAGCTACCTAGAATTCAGCCGCTGTCTGGAGGAGAATTCTAGTGGTCATCTGTTCTGATAGGTAGTTTTCCGTGATTTCTCCGATCACACCAAGCGAATGCCGGAGCAACACCCTAGCAAACGACCTAAGGAGCCCGCGCGATCTTTCCTTCCTCTTCCTTGTGCTATCCTCACTTCTTACTTACACGGACTTACACTTACATTCGCTACACTACCACGAATGTCGGGAGACCAGTCGCGAGCTGGGAGATATCTGGTTCGGAAAACCCCTCTAATCGACATGTCGGTCGCCGCCGAATATCGCCATACTGCGGGGGAAGATAACCACCACCTCCCACGATAAAAGAACATGCATTTAACTTACGGCACGTCTGACCTTAGCAGTTGAAGCGCCCGCAATGACTATCCAATTAAGCAATCAAGGTAGAAACACCCGTTTTACAAATGTAAGCAGCGGTGGAGGAACCATTTGGGTTTTGAGGCTATTGCAGTGAACCCTTGATAAATTGCCAATGTACAAGAAAAGTGGCATATATTTACTAGTCTGTCGAGATATAAAATATAAGTTTATTTGAAATGATTCATCTAAAGAATTGTCATTATGTAGGAGAACATTTTGAATCTCTGCCGAAGAAATGGCTAGCGAAGACTTTTCTGTATTTAGGGTCAGTCGCAAGTTGAGGTTCTCTTGTTAGGGGAACTGCCTAGGACGACCGGGCATTCCCTTCAAGAGGTGGGGCACTGGGCAGTGGGCGTCCTGAATTCCTCCTATGTCCCCTCCTATAACGGGTTCTCCGGCTATTGGAATAGCCTTAAAGTTTTTTTTTCTTCCCAAAATACTTATATTACAATTTCTTGTTTTGATGTACAAAGTAAAATACTTGGTAGCTGATTCTTCTCGATTTACTCTCGTCGCATCACATTACCACATACAAAAGTGATTGTTCGTTTTTCAAAATGTGATCAGAGTTTAAATTTTATTCGAATTTTAAGCTCGTTTTATTTTGTGTACCCCAAGCTATTACTCAGGGGGCATAATTGACAATGGGATTTCCGCATATTTAATTCTACTGGAAGTCGAATTTACTGGTGATTAAGATAAGAATGTTTTTAAAGGAATCTTGAGTATACTTTCTTCAATAAATATTTTTAGACAAAATGCTAACGACACTTCTTGGGGAAAAACCTTCAATATTTTAATCTGGATGTTTTTAGGTATCGTTGATTCCCCAAATTAATGAAAATCTTGAGACGATATCGCAAGATTAATATTTTCTGAACGATAAAATACTAAACTTGCGATAAAATATACTACAAAGTAGAAAACTACAGTTTTGTGCTTACTTTGGTCTTATAGTACAATACTACAGTACAAACCTATAGGACTATCGTACTACAATTACGATAAATTAACAAGTGAAGGGGAAATTAGTTTAACTTAGGTTTCTTCATGTGGAGTAGGATGCCTTCAGCCTCCACCTCCTGTAGCGGAGACTGCTGTAGCGGAGAAAATGGGGTGTTATGAGTGTCATTTAGGTGTCTTCTTCCGATGGCACTAGTTACAGACGTTTTATACAAATGCTAAATTAAACCTCAACAGTTTTGCTCTACCCTTGTGCATTGTATTGTCTGCTGTACTTTTGTCTCTATAGTGTTCAATTTATATTCAGTTCTCTTCTCTGCTGCAAACATCTCCTGAGGAAATAAAATTTTAAAGTGTGGAGGCCAGCCATTACGAATCTAAATATTTATTGGAATGTTGGGTGTTATTGAATGAAGAAATTCACTGCCGATTTCCTCTCAGAATATCTTAACAGAAAAAACAAATATTGAACTATTTTACCTCTTTGCACCTACACTGATTGTTCTTTCACCTAAAGGCAAGAGACGAGTCAATTCTTAAGAGAGAAGTGATTGTTGGAAATTGTGATGTCTGAAGATAAACCTACATCACAAAGTTTCGGGACTTTGAAGCGTGTCGCAGTGTAAGAACCATTTTTGGGGTTAAATTTTAAATTAATAAAAATAATGAGGAGGCATTTGTAGGGAGTTGGTATCAACAATAATACAAAAGGGCAATATTAAGATTGCAATTTTTGACTCTTTGCGGGTGATAATAGAGGTCTTCCACAAAGAAAACATAAAATACGCCGCATTCTTACTTAAAAAATAATTTCTCCGGTAAAGGTCATAGAACGACGTCGTAGATGGCGCGGGAGATTAAGAAGATAAATTATGAGATCACAGCGAAAGCTTTTCATTCTCAAGTCGAGAAAGAGGGAATTTTCACAGTGGCATCTTCTTGCGAATGAAATCTCGGAGAACACTCAAAAGGGAATTGTAGGGTTCCTTACAAACTGGATTTTTATTACTGCAGTCCTATTAGCTTTTGCTTTTTAATCTGACGACTCGATAAGTGGTACTGCGGAAGCCCGGAACTGGAACCAGACGCGATGAATATCGAGGGAATTGGAATGAGTACTGAATCTACGTTCATTCGTAACTAGATATTGTCTTTGTGAACCAGCACCTACGATTTGTGGCACATTATGAAAAACCTATCACATTTTATTGGCTGATATGGTGCAATATAAAAAGCATCGGTAGCTAGCGGGTTCAAGTCTTAGTGACTCCGTGTGAAATGTTTTGAAAACAAATCAGCATATTTCCTGGTGATTGCTCCCCCATTGCTAATTCCTTTCCCTACATTTTTATTCTCTTTCAACCGTGTAGTCGTCATTTAATGCAGTTGTTGCATTGGTGAAATAATCCAAAAGTTAACGATGATTAACACAGAACTTCATTTGATGATTTCTTTACTCTTTGAACACTAAAATGAAGGTTTTTTTATCAGCTTCCCAGGAGAATTTGTTGGGTTATATTCAATGTTGATTTAAGGGAATTCAAGAATGTGTTTCCGCGGGGATATTGTCGATATGAAAAGTTATATTTTATTTATTTTTGTTTTTACTGTGACATATCCAAATTATCATCAGAAATGTTAATTTTTCTAGAAATCAGAAGGGGATGACAAAATAAAATTATTATGAAACGAATTCAAGGGCTAGAATTTGTTTTGATTGTGCTCTTATCCTAGGAACTTGTCATTCGACTATTGCCTTCATCATTTACAAAATCGACACTTTTTGTAGCTTGTTGACATATTGGGGCAGGCTCTTTAATTAATCTGTACTTCTATACTGTAAAAAATAAAACATTTCTCATATGGTTCCTTATATTTACAGTGGATTTAGAGCGTTCCATCGACACCAAGTTGAGCGGCGTAACTCAATTTAATCGTCGTGCAAGGAATGTTAGGCGTTTGAAAGTGAAGCCGTCAATGTCGGTCTTGCGTTTGATTTGTTCGGCGCCCGTTTTACTTTTCAAGAAAGACCTCAAGCATACCGGTCGAATCTTTATAAATGATATCAGAGATACGTTTCACATCTTCATGATGAACCAGACAAGGAGGATAATGAAGTTAATCAGAAGAGAAAGGAGTTTTGAAAAGTTGTAAGGTGAACTCAGTGTTTTATATTCTGAGTACGAAGTCACGATTTTTTTATTCTGCCAATCAACTTAAAATACAATATTTTCTTATCCTTGTTTCCAATATTGTGAACGGATTTTGCCAAATCCAATCTTTCTATCTTGAACAGTATTGAGAGCATGCGGTGATCCCTTATGATGACGTAATCCTGGGAAATATATGCGATAAAATGGCTTCTGTCAGATCTATGTATACATATTGCATTTTCATGTTCCTATCTTCTGCGAATCTTTTCCTTTAATTCCAAGACGACACTCAATACATCTGACGACATAATTCTCTTCTTTCATTTCGCTCCTTTCCACATTTATCTGCGTTGTCGGTAGGTGCTGTTGGTAAGGAAAACGGAAGGGTCCCATGTTCTTTTAAGAGGTAGAAGAGCACTCTTTGTATCCGTTGACTCGATTGATGTCGACTTCTCACCGGTCTCATTTTCTCAATCAAAAGTTAATGTTTCCAGACTTGCACAAAGATTAATTGTGAGTGATATAAGATGCAAAGACATAGCATCTAGTCACTCCTCAGTTCATCATTTCAACCCCATGTTACCATTATGCCTAATTCAGTAGAAAACAGCAAGTAGGCTGATGACCCATTACCAATGTTCAAATAAAAACAATGATTCCAGTTAATTTATATTAGTAAATATTTGAGACGTTTCGACCTCATGTTCTATTCAGTTTCTGAAAAGCCAATATTACAATATAATGGTTTTCTTTTAAACAAACAATAAATTATTAACCATCTAATTTACATGATATGGTGCATAAATAATAAAAGATACGATCTACAACGGTGAGACAGAGGCGTGTTTCCTGTTGAATTGTCTCAAATATAATATGCTATTATAAATTGACTAAATCATCGTTTTTATTTGAATGTTTGGTTTATCCAATGATCCCAGAATTATCATTACTAATGTAATATCTTTTTCAAAAGACGCTTCTATAATGGCACGTTTAGCTAAAAAGAAATTCGTTGCTGTGTACACTTAAAAATTAATGAGAATACTTTCATCTTTAAGAAACGTGCTCTTTTTAAAGCCCCTAAATTAGGTCTGTGCACGTTCCCGTTTGGCGCAGATCGATATCCAGGTTACGCGTGGGACTGCTCTTGTCTACCTACTTTCCTTATTTATTTGGGGACTCATGGCGTGGTACTCCGGTGCTCACCTTACTTCTCTGAGTGCGGGAACTAAACACTCCCTCCACTTCGAAATGACAAAAGGATGGGTTTTTAGAATTAAATGAGCGATTTATTTTATGTCAAATTTCCACGTACTAGTTTATTTTTGTCACACAAATAGTGCAATTTCTGTGGGTTTTGGATCATAAAAATTACTCATCCCCTTCATTCATTTTAGGTCAATATTTTTAATTAATTATCTTCCTTTGTTGTAAGACTAGTTTTTTGAGTAATTACGCTGTCCGACAGTGGTTTGGTAAAAAATACCAAATTAACATTTTTGTTATCATCGTCGATTGTTTTTTATTTATATAGCTCACAAGAAACATTCCTTTCTTGTAATTTTACGATACCACTTTTGACAACTCTGCATCTTAGTGATGAGGGTATATTATATTGTTTATTTAGTATATCTGGTTATCTAAATTCAATCTGGCATATCTATATGTTTGATTATTACCTGTACGAAGTTTAACAATGAGATATTTCTGGATCAAAACGGGAAGTTTTCAGTGTAGATCTTCCAAATGCTCGATAAATATTTTTTTTGTTTGGTGGATTGATGTTAAACTCACAGGGTAGATGTTTAGCATAACGAGGAGAAAGGGTTTATTGTTTGTACTTTGGATGAAAAATTGGCGATCAAGATAAAAGTTTGGCCCAAAATGTAAGTTGTGTGACTCTATTCACTGGATGAGAAGCAGAAGAAGTTTCATGTCATTTACCATTTCTATGGAGTTGCGATAAATTACCAATTATTTTGATGGTTGCTACTTCTGACTTATAAACAGAACCACATTATAATTTATATATTTAAAATATAGAATTGAATACCTGATTATCTCAGTCCTGTTCATCATGGACAAGGCTTAAGAACTCCAATTTGGCCATTGAAATGGGATAGTGACTCAACAGCATCATGAACTTTCAAAAAGTTCGTGATGCTGATGAGTCACAATCTGTTGGAAATAAAGATATTTCTCAAGACACTCGTAAACCTAAATACATACTTGAGACCTCCACAAAAGCTAATTTTATTCGTGAAAATGAACTCAATGATTTGTGCTATATACTATTATATCACACACACACACATATATATATATATATATATATATATATATATATATATATATTTGGTAGAATATATTTGTACAAGGAACAAGGTACATCCTTCAGAAAAAAAAAGTTTTACATAGCGTTTTACAGAATGGAAGTAATTTTTCTACATGTTTAGAAAAAGGTGAATGAATTAAAGCACTACAAATTGAACATGAAGTATCAGTCTAGCGCTTCTTAACTTTCTGGCTTTACTTCGTAAGTTGAAAAAAGAAAGTATGTAATCGTGCGGCGGAAATCAGCGATTTTTCAATAGAAATCTCTTATTGTCGGGTCATGGTAACGAAAAAGTGGATAAATCTTGTACCTGTATGTAGTAAATAACTTTCTGTAACACTTTGTCTGGTCAGAATCAATGTATTGAGGGTTATTGATACCCAATAATCGACGGCATCTGTCTGTCTGCACGTTCGTCCGTCCGTGTGTGGCCAACGCTGGCCAGCGCTAAGCACCTAAAGACGATTTTCTTCAAAATTGATATTCTCTGATCGATCTGAAGGGATTCGAGGCTCTGCGAGTTTAAAATGTGTATTTGGATTTTTGAGGTTACTTTATTTGAAGTCTCCTCCACATTTATAAAACTTTATCAAAAATAGCTTCATGTTTTATTAAACTTTATCCTCGAATAGCGTAAGGAACGCTTGAACGAACGTAGGTCTAATTCCTACAACTACAGTATTGAAGATTTTGGAAAATTGCAGGAACTTAGCGTTGCAAAAGTACAATATTTTGATACAGATTTTTGTACACGGGTAGGGCAAAGGACGTTTAAAATGAGACAGGACTCATTTTCATTGAACCCTCTGAATGTTCTAAAATTAAAGAGTTAGAAATATTGCAATATTGAAATAATTGTATTGTTGTAGCACCACTTTATTTTATTAAGATTAAATTAGGCCTGATAAATATATTGAAAACGCTGTGACCAGAAACTGAACGTTTCAAACATTTCTATTACTTTTTCTAAAGTTAAGTACTTAATAACAGAGTACTTTTTTAAGATAGGCTTGAAAAATAACCTTTTAAACTTATATTAGAATACTTACTTGTGATACAAGTGGTAAAATTGACATTTTATTTTGCGAATAGTAAAGGTTGCGTCGGGAGGCCGTTAGGCTCAGAGGCACTATCCTATGAACAAAATAAAATCACTTTTACCACATGTGTCGTATTATATTTTATACAGCCTTACTAACTTTAACTTTATTTTAATTCAACTATGTAAATATTTAAGTACTTAATGATACATTAAGGTCAGTAGTAGCTGATGCGGTCAAAGTATTTTGTTTTCTTTGTTGAAGTCACAGATTTATTTGAACTTTTGGAAGACATTGTCTTAAAAGAAAAGCTAAATCGGCAGAATGTATCAGTTTGAAAATAATTTTTGTGATTTGTGACAATGTGATTTTTTTAGATAACAAAAAAGATGAACATTTCGTAATATAATAGAAGAGCATCTTCAGTCCAAGTCAAGTTGTATGCACATCACTAACTAGTGCTGTTAGAGAATTGCACAGCCTTTTTAGTACTAGTTTTCTTATCTCCTCGGGTTCTGCTATCCTTTCGGTTTTGCTGACCCTCTTCTCAGCTGTCATGGATTGGCACCTTAACATTTTTTTTCACGTTTTCTCAATTTTTCGAATCTCGAAGAGTAGAATTGAAACATGACTTTAAATATTCTCCTCCTGAGTTGAAGCATAGTGCGTGCGTTGTCCTTGGCGGGTCCCACAGAGCCGTAACGACGTCGGTCGCCGTAAAACTACGTCGACTCGTTAGGGCCCGTATTAAAGGAGACGGGAGGAGACAAGGGAACGCGCCTCGCTTTGCCGAGTTTCCGCGCGGCTCCGTCGGCGACAGAGGCGCTGCGTTTGCGTTATTCGGCAGTGCGTTCTATCCACCACGGCAGGGACACTACCTTATCATTAGAGAAAGGGTTTCCATTTAATTACGTGTTTTTACAGGAACTAGATACCTGCATTGAATAATATTTTTTAGAATTTACAAGATGTTCTGAATGAATTAGAACTATTTTTATTTTACAAGATGTTCTGAATGAATTAGAACTATTTTTATTTCACATATTTTACCTATTACTACATAATTCGTTACATTTTAGTATATTTATACGTCGAAACGGAACATTTCAGATATGCGTTTAAAATTTATGTTACGGAATCATCTTTCTTACAAATCAAATGAAATGCTGCTGCGCTTCTATGAACACCATATCTTCGCTATGAATTGTCAAACTTACCCCACCCTACCCCCCGACTACCCCACCCCCACTTACTGCGTACTTGGAGTAAAGGATGAGTGGATTTTTAACAACTAAAGTAATTTCAGCCACGTTCTTGCTAATGTTTCAAACAGCACATTCGTTACTCAATCAAAAACTAACAAATATTTTTTTACACAAAATTATCTTACCGCGTTTTTCGATTTGGAGGGAGGTATATTGCCTTTAACCCTCTCCTCCGAGATCCATCACTGGTTACACGATACTACTATTCACTTGAACACCAGCTCCTCGTAATTATTGTAATATACTATGAGCTTATTTTATATTTTGAATAAAATTCTTAGTGGTGAATCTTTTCTATTCTTCTAGACTACAAGTCAAGTCTAGAGCAAAATTTCTTCTGTAAAGGTAGAACCTACTTTCAGCCACCCCAACAAACTTAACTTAACTTGTTAAGATTTATTTTACATATTTTATATATTTTCTGACATGTTTGGGAAAAAATAAGCACATACCTATGTACATATGTTGCGTTTTTTATTACAATAAATTCCGTTCCCTAATTATCATTGTAACGTCGTAGCATTTTACTAATCGAACCGCACAAGGCGGGAGACCGGCGGGGGGGGGGTTGGTCCAGGCGCCGGGCTGGGGGGCAACCGGAGCTGTCGAATTGGGGGGTGCAGGCCGCCGGGGGTCTGGGAACCCTGGGGTCAGCTATCGCAGAATGATATGTGAGGACAGGTCGTCCTGCAGCTAGCGGCGTGTCCCAAACTCAGCGACCTGCGACCTGCCCAAAACTCAGTAATGAGGTGACGCAGTCCGCGGGTCTTCAGTATGGGGGGTCTGTCACGTGACTCCTCGCGATTAGGGTCTGGTTGAGGAAACCGTTTTGATTCGAGTTTGAGACGAATCGCGGTGCGGAGGCACCTTTCTCACCCGTGAGGGGGTTATCACAGACTTGCAAGGGTGGCGGTTTGCCACAGGACAGAGGCCAGGAGCGGGGGTACAGGTTAGCACGCTCGGAGACTCTGGGTCAGGCTGGGGCGGCTTGCCTCAGGAATTGCAGTGCTGTGGAGGGCAGCGGTAGTTTCCAGAGGAGTATTAATATTGTACAGTAATTGTAAATAAACCTGTAAATAAAAACTCCGAGTCTGTATGCTCATCACGACGACGTCACAATATCCTCACTCCCCTCCCACATGCAGCTTCATCGCTGTACCACTTTCCGCTTACCGTTGCTGTACAAACTTAAATTTTGATTAAATTTAATGTTTGTATTATGTTTGTGTATACTTCTATAATGTATGTGCGTTTTCTTATTGAGACTTAAATCAACAAAAATATAGGATGTCAAACTACTTTATTAAGCAAGTGTATGGCTGTTTACCGCTTTTCTCTGAACTTCGAGAGAGAACGAAAAGTTTATATGGCGTAAACTTGCGAATGCTGAATTTCAAGTGAAATATACTCGAACTTCACTACAGTTGTGACATAATACAGAATGGAATAATTTTCGGCTTTATTGGCGTCTGTTTATATTAAAAATATTACATACTTCGTTTTGTATCATGCTTTTTGGAATAACAATTTCTAAGTATTGCGGAAAGCATGCCCGTGTTTTCAGGTCATTTTTTATTTCTTCGCCCACTTGAAAATATAGTAAAGCATTGTGTTTCTTGTGAAACCGGGCAAGCCTGCCTTCAGGCAACCGCGCCATACTACCTTGTTCTTCTTTTCTTTACCCGTGTATATGAAGACTGAAAAGTTCCGTTCTCATCCATTTGCTTTTCGAAGTTCAATTTCGTTCCCATCTCATGACAAAGGAGAAAGGTAAACAGTTTTATTATCCTAAGTCTTTGAGGAGTGTTTTATAATGTTTTATCTGATTTATATCTCACTCTGCATACGGAGTGCATGTTCCCAGCATCTAAAATTCAGGGTTCACACTGGGTTAGAAGTCACAGTCTTTTTTCTTATTTTTTTTGAATTTGTTAAATTTTAGAAACAGTATTTTTAGATATTGTTGTCTACATTTCTGTAGATGGGTAAAGGAAACAAGAATTATTCTAGGAATATAATGATAAGATATAAAAAAATGTTCAATTTATTTTAAAATTATTAATTGTTGGATGAAGTTAACTTGTTAAAGTTCTTCCGTACGTAATACACTCCCCCCCATTCTTACGAAATAATCACAAGTAGTTACACGAGTTATCTGAAATCGGAAAGCATTCTTGAGTCTTTAGGAATGTGTTTTGAAAAATACTCCTGCTAATTTCACAATGGTGAAATCATGATTGGTGTCAGGGAAGGTGCGAAGTAACGGTGAGGATAGGGGGATAACGGCCACTCTCTAGAAAATTTGATGTGGCGTATTGGAAAAGTAGTAATTTGTTCGTTTAAGGGACACAATTATCCACATACATGCCTCATTTTTGAGTTTCACTCTTTGAAATGTTCGAATCAAGGAATACAAATCAAGTGGTATCGTAGACTTCCGCGGCCATAGTCATGATCTGGGCTGTCCGGGTGACGCCGCGTCGAAGGCTGGGGTGCCGACGTTTCGACCGACATATTGCGGTCTTCTTCACAAGAAAACATTCTCAAGAAGATTCTTGGTCTTTATTCAGACTATTCTGCATAAGCGATGATTCATTTCACTCATCAATTTGTCAATTCGTTCCTTCTGGAGTTTTGAGAATATAACCAATTCGCTCCCTGAGGCTGTGCGAAGGACGACATGACATACGACGTAGCGATTCGCGGGCCAATCCCTTGTATGAGAAGTTTAGAATATAATTGTGAAGAACTATCTGCTTTCTTAAATTCTTTTAACCTTTTTAGTTTCAAGAGTGGATTAGGCAAAGAGTGTGACTCAGGTGCTGCGAGGCTGCAGCACTACGCAAAATTAAAGTTGGCAAATTCCAACCTCAAGGCGGCTCCACACATTCGGCATTCGCCAAATAGCCAATTATTAGCCGATATTTGCTGATGTGCTCGGCAAATGTTCGCTTCCTGTAATGTGTCCAAAAGACCGACACGCGGTGGGTAGGGCAAGCACCGAATGGTCGTCACTCGGCAAACAGCAAGCAACCCATCGACACTACTCGAGATTCGGCGAGCGGTTACTCGCTACTCTCCGAATACCGAATAAGTGGAGCCGCCTTCACGTGAGGGTGCAGGTTCACGGTTTGTGTTTATGGAGAAGAAGGTATAGCAAACCGTTATATGTCTCGTAAGATCTAAATTATATTGTTACTATATTAAATTATCGTCATTGAGTGTCATAAATGAGCAAATAAGACGGGTATCATCTACAGCGAAAGGGAATATCCCATGTTGACATACAGTGAATAGATCTTGCATTTAATATATTGTGAGAAACCAAACTACAAAAGAAATACAAATGGTATATGCATCACCTTCAAAAAATGTTTTTTCAAAAGATATTAACACGCCGCAATGAGAATATCTCTCTTAGCCTCGGTGTGAAGATCTTTCCGCACAAAATTCTTTCTGAAAAAGTAGATGTTTACATTTCTTCGACCTTTTGTAAAAAAAACGACATTTCTTTCTGTGAGTACATTTTCTGATATGCTATCGCTGCTCTCTGCTATCACAGTGGACTCCGCCTCTGACAAAACATTCCTTGTTTAGAAGTCTCACGATGATCCGTCAGGATCCAGCACAGTTTGATAACATCAACGCTTCTTACCATCAACCATTTTCACAATAATCCCAACGACTTTCAGAGCCTCTTTATTGCCTTCCCGCTGCCTCTATATTGCAGCACGTGAAGAAGCGACGGGAAAGCAATATAGACTCAGGAAATAAACGTCTAATAATATTTATGAGTCTGGAGGATTGGAAAGAGTGACTCACGGATCACTAGTCACATCTTGAGAGAAAACAGCTCTCGGAAAAAAAATTCAATGGATGTAATTGCGCAGTTTTAAAGTTGATTGACAAAGAAATGACTCGGTAGAGATAGGTTAAATTCGGGAGTTAAATGTTTCGTAATATTTAGTGAAGATGAACTGAGAGCAGATGCAGATGGATGGTATTGATGGCGCAATGGAGTAATTGAATCAAAGTCGTAACATGACTCGGACTGACATTTTTTTCGACGCAAAAAAAAGATAAACACACACCATGTGTGGAATGTAAGGACCATTAAACATTGGCTACACAAAGCACTTCATGAAGTTATGACTTTCAAAGGAATCGGGCAAGCAATGCCGGAGCTAGACAATTTTGGGCCCGGGGCAAATCTGAAACGTTGCCCCCCCCCGAAAAAAGTAAAAATGTGAAAGTTGTATCAAGAAACTATATGAGTTATTTTATTTCAATTCGGGATATTCAGTCCTAAACTTTAATAAAAATACATGAACAATGTATGTACAATTTTGCAAAAATATCTATTAAAATATCTTGGATGTTAAGAGAAGAACATTTTAAGGTTTAAAAAGCTTTCAGTGACAGCATTGTTTTGTAAACTTTTCAGGATTGTCTGACATTTTTCATTTCATAGAGTGCTACTATTTAAGGTAAAAAATTTATTGAAAATATTATGAAATATCAGACTACTGTACCGCGACTTATAAAATTACGATAACGATTTTCTCGAGATCTAATTTCTTTTTGCATTGTTTACTAATTTTTTCCCGTCAGTACCATCATCGGGCCCCTGACTCGCACGGCCTTAAGCGATCGCCCGGTGTGCCCATGCCTAGCGCCGGCACCGCGGCCTTTCAATTCCCTTATAACGAGGTGAAGACCATTGCAGTACCGCACTCTCCTCTGTCCCCTTCTTACAGGGACTAAAATAAGAACTGCTCTCAATGATACTCGAAACGTGCGTGGCCGCTGCGTGGGTATGCGAGACGCAAGCAGGCTCGTAGTGTTATAAATGTTCGCGCTTTCTTCAGCGGTTTCTTATATTTATATACAAGTATTATGAATAATTGAACATTTTGAAGGCACTTTTCGTATTTCTCATGAATTAGCCAATTTTTATGTGCGAAATTTGGCGAGCCTAACCTGTAGTTGTACCCGACGACACTATCGCTTCCTATGATAGCACCCTCCAGGTTTGTCTCTAGTTTTGATGGAGAGTTGCAAGCACGAAGTATACAGGAAGGACATTCAACTGCGGTGTCGGAGGCAGGGTGGGGGCCAGTAGGGAAAACGTCGGCAGCTACTTGAAGAATAAAAGGAGGCTAGATCCCTCTCGCTTAAGCGACATTACGCGGCGGAGAAGGAACTTATTTCGGCTTTTTTCGGCCAATATCGAAATTTCCAAAATTCGTTGGGTCCAGGTTGGGTCAGTTGGCGCCAGCACGAAGAAAAATTGTTATCAATTACTATTATCAAGAGCGCGCAACTTAAAAGTGAATAAATTCTTTATTATTAAATATTATTGCTTCCCGCAGAAACGCTTTGCTTTGCTGCCGTTGGCTGCTTTGAAAGGTTCTTTCGTGATTCTTTAATTCGCCACAGGATGCCGCTGAAGAAAGAAGGGTCCACGTCTTCTTTCTTAAGTAGCTGCTGACGTTTTTGGTACATACCCCCAGTGCCTGATTTTGACAATGTGCGCTCTAGGCTGTCAAATGTTTTAGCGCCCTTTGTATTTTCTTGCTACGGAGTAGTGGGAAAATTTTGTAATGCTGCGCGGAAAGAACGGAAATTTCCGGCAGAAAAACTCTTATTACAGGGCCCTGGTAACGAAAAAGTGGATCAGTCCAGTTATTAAATTTACAAAAAAATTATCTAACACGTGGTGTAGTCAGAATTCATGTTTTGTGGGTCCTTGATACCCAAAAATCGAATGACGGCAAAACGTCTGTCTGTCTGTCCAACCGTGAACAACGCTAGCGGCTAAACTGTTCAGCCGATTTTCTCCAAAATTCCTCAATCGATCTAGCTGATGTGGCGGTTCCTTGAATTTGAAACCGATATTTTAAGTTTGGGGGAAATTTAGATGAAGCCCCTGGGATTTTTTCAAAACAATAGCTCCTCCTTTTTTTATTAAATTTTCTTGGATAGTGCGAACATTTACAGGAATGGTGTAGGTCTTCGGTTAGTTTGAAACTCTGATTTTTCGAAAATTGTAAGAGTTCGAAATTTTTTGCCGCCTTCCTACAACTAAAATATTAAAAATAAATATTATTTCCCCTTAATTAAATCTGTTCCTTAAATATAGTATTTCAAATAAGGCCATGTACCGTTTTTCGAAAATTTGAGTACTTTTCGTGTAATTTTGCATGAAAATACGGGCGAGAAAGTACGTGCTGTTTTAGTACCACTAGATTTAATTTGCTCTTTTGACATAAAAGTTATTTATAATATTTTGTAACACAATCTTTTGTAAACAGTAAAAAAATCTCAAAAAATCAAAATTATTAAAAAAATGATTATCTAATATTATGTATATCGTTGGAATTTTTTTACGCTCGTCACGATATACTAAAAATATGTATAGTTCCATTTGAAAAACCAAAGTTTTCTCAATGTCTCGTAAAATACAAGTAATAAAATGCACACGTCTACATACACTCATTAGTCCCATTCCCTCATGCACTTCCATGAACACTGCATTGCAATAACTAAAAATCGTTCAAAAATTACAGGAGGTGCTGAAGTTACGTCTCATCCGGTGTATTGATGGTTATATACTTGATTAATTAACACACTCTTTCTATACAAATGTGGAAAGAAATATTTCTACAAAAATATTAAAAAGTTCTCCTTATGAAATTTTGCATCCACTGAAATTCGTCCGCCCCCAAAAATTGCGCGCCCCAGGCTGCAGCCTATTCAGCCTGTTCGGTAATTTGGCACTGCATACCCCCACAGGAGTTGAGTCTCCTTCCTCTATACTTCGTGGTTGCAAGGCCGTTGCTGGCAAGGAGCTCTGAAGGCAAAAGGGCTCAGAGATCGCAATGGAGGGGGGGGGAGCAGCCGCGGAGAGCGGTTGTTGCCCACAAGCGGGGCCGAGGGGACGCGGGTCGGTGGCTGGTAATTTATTTAGACTTTATGAATCGCATTACAGAGCTTGCCTTCTTGCTGAAGTTCCTCGTCTCGTTAATTCTTTTTGCGCCCAGCTCCCTGCTGAGCATTGTGGCGGGGCAGGATCTAATTATCTGCGCCGCCACGAGAGGTGCTGCTGGCACTGGGGAAGTTTGTGCACGCGCAACTGACCGCCTGCGACCTTTGGACAAACTTCTAAAATTAAAATTCCAGAAACTGTGTTACAACTTGTCTGAGATGTGTTGACTGGAAGATAAGCGGAGAACTTCTCGCCGATGTGCAATATTGACGACGAAAAAGTTGGTCACTAATACTTATAAAGCTCAATTGCTGCTCCATGGATGTTACATATGGATCTCGGCCGCCCTAACCACCAAACTAAAACTAAAACTACACCAAACTAACACAAGGATGTTCATTTTCAATATTTTACATTAACTCATAACGAAAATAGTCATAATTTGTAACCCACAAAATGTACTATCCAAAGGTTTCTTCTTATGCCTGTCACATATTCGAAATATTCATTCTTTGTGGATTTGGAAATGTCAGAAAGCAATAAAGAAGTTAAATGTTCTGGAAAAAACTTTTGAGAAATGTTTTAGAGGTGATGAGACCCATTTACCCAATAAAATTTATCTCATCAAACAATAGTGCAACGGAAAATAGAAAAATAATTACAAAACAAAACCTTAATATCATCAACAGAGAACATGAATGTCAGAAACTCTTTCACTGTATTAATTTTTTTTCTCGTAGGAATTGTATATAGGTCTTTGAGGAAATATTGTCAGATCTAATCTAAAAATGTAAAATATGCTTCTTCGTTTACTGCCATAAAACCTGTTAGATAAGTGAAAAAATGTTACCATTAATTAACACAATAAATGTATTTCTTGTCTCTCATATGAGATTTATCTGTGGCTATTGAAAAACACTCGGGTTCTTTTCCTTGGGACAGATGAATAATTATCAAATCAATTATGAAGCAAAACTGTATATTCTTACACAAATTATGATAAAAATTCGTTGAGAGACTCCCAGTGCCATTTATATTTTCGAGATAGTGATTCTACCCTTTACTTATGAGAGCAGCTACTGAATCGGCATGTCACTTGTATTCTTCTGTGGGACGTGAACAAGCCAACATTACATTACCAGACAAAAATGGAGGCAGTTTCCAAGCAGCATTTATGAAAAACTTGAATGAGATTCCTTGGATCCCGAGACAAAGCCTATCTCGGCCAGGGGAGGGGCATTTTAACGAGCTTAGCTGGTATGTTGCTTCTTGATGCCCAATGCTTCCAACTGTAGCGCCTCTCGTCTAAGCGACGCACACCGTCGGGAGAAGGCTAGAGCCTGCTTCGGCCGACCTTTGTTACAGGGAAGTGTGGAGAGCGTCGTGGGTGAGGTAGTACCCGTGCGCCTGGTTTCAGAGGGGTAACGAAATTGATGGCACAAAGAGCGTATACTTGTTCTCTGGGATCTTAACGCACGAGGTGGAGATTTGTGAGGTTCGCGTGTGCCGCGGCACAGAGGCGTTCATAATTCACGTCGCGAGGGAAGTTACTTGTTTTGTGATACGGGCAAGGGGAGGGCACTGAACTTTGTGGGAATTTTTGCAGTGAATCATACGTGCTCACCTGGATATATCTAGCAAGGTATAAAGTATTATTGCAATTATTCAAAATTAAAAAGAATTTTTCATAGCCATAACTCTGGGACCAGTCATGGAAGAATTTTGTATTTTCGAAATCATGTCCATTTTTAAAATAAGTAAGAATACCAAAAGTGAATTTATGATATCGGTGCAATTGGTGATGTTTTATGAAAGCAGAGTAGATTTTCAAATAAAACAAAATAGAATAACCACAATGCAATCGGCTGTAATAACTTGACACTATATCGTCTGTCTGTCATCTTGGCTGTCAATCACTGCTCATCGGAGCAGCAAATATTCCTCCCATGTTAGCACAACAACCATTATTTCAATAAAAGGTGTAGAGCTGTGTGATGGCGAGCTCCTAAATCGGAACTCGCGTAAGTAGCGTTCCTTTGCTCAACGCGCCCTTGAACCACCACGCGTTTCGTAACCGCGCTACGATTTTGCGGCATTTCGCGGGATTTGCGTGTCCACCAGCTAGGAGGGGGCCGTGGCGGGGGCGGGGGCGGGGAGGGCCATGAAGCAAGCGCGCTCGTTACGAGGCGTTGACAGGCGGCCGAAGCCCCGACTGGCCGCGCGAATCTCCCCTCGCGGCTTTGGCGCTTCACATGCTGGTATAATTACGGCGATCCCTGGGGCGGAGCCCGCCGCCACCGCCGCCCACGTCACCGCGCGACCCACTTCGGCGGCTTCGCTCCGCCAGGCGTCGACACCTGGACTCGGCGCCGCCCACGCCCCTAGCCTCAAACCCCAATAGGAGGCATTGGAGAGAGAAGCAAAGCCGTACGTACAACGTGGTAGATGCCATAAATTAAGTTGCCTCCAATATCGCCTTTTGTTGGTTGCGCCAGTTGTACGAGGGGTAATTTCTGTTATTTGGAAGAACTGGAATTTCATGCCCCAGTCACGAAACTCCGCCAGGAGGATTAGGCGTCTTGACACCGGAGAAGCAAAGCTGAACGTACAATGTGATAGAAGCCACAAATGTAGGCAGTTGCCTCCAATATGGGCTTTTAGTGGTTGCGCTAATTGTGCGAAGGACAATTACTGTTCTAACTCACTATTGAAAAATATTGAAATGCATGCTTTGAAATTTTTGAACGAGGGAATGGTATTCATTGTTTAGTTTGTCGGGTGCCAATTCCTTTTTTAACACATTTCTGCACCGTGCTTCTAAAACTCTCCGCAAAACTCTTCCATCTTTTGGATGCAAGTAGTAAATCATTAAATTTACAGTTCGTTCTTGGAATATTTGTGGAATACTTTTTTTTAATAAATAATGAATTTTAACCTTGAGAGCAGTTTCACTTTGCGAGTAGGCGATCTCTTGTTGGAGAAGAACGAGAAAGGCTTTATGTTGAGGCGTGAATGTCAATGTTAGGCTCCCTAATGAAAAAAGAAAGAACTGTTTTTAAGAGAAGTAAAGTGACGAATTCATATTTTAAATTGCGACAGGTATATTTCTAAGATCGTTGTGATCTCCATTTTAATTGAACTTGCACTGCAGCCATGTTTCTACGAATGCGTTATAAGTGTTTCTAAAAAAATGGTGGATATAAAACGGAATGTATATCTATTCGCTTCCACCTCCTTCAGTTTCTTTATCTCGCAAATACGCGATGGACAGACTGTTTTCATCGAATCGTATCGAATCGTTGAATGTTATTTCAGATTCATTTCAGAGATATTTTTGACATACTTTATCGGACTCTTTAGTCTATTATTGGGCTATTCCTATCATTTAAAAATCTGTGTGATCGGACAAGAAGAGGTATGGATATTGAAACCAAACGAAAAATGTTTGGTCGTTTCTTTCGGCTGATATTCCGCGAAGTAAAACAGACGTTGTCAAACCTATAAAACTTCGATGTTTGCGGGAAATGTTTCCAATAACCCATGAACAGATGAATTGATTGATTTTTTCGTGTTTCCGGACGCGTCAACTGCTCTGGTCATTAGTCCCGTTAGTGTAATGCATGTTTTTTTCGGGAGATGGCGGTGATCTTCCCCCGCTGGATGGCGAGATCCGGCGCCCACCTACCGTCGGCTAGTGGGGTTTCCCCCAAAACCAGGACTCTCCCATCAGCGGGGCACCGCCTCAGCCGGGACAAGCTCCCGACCGGTCTCCCGAAATATGTCGTAGAGTAGTGCATGTTAGTGTAAGTGTGTGTGTGTATAAGGGGAGAGGTTGGGACAAGAAAGAGGAAGGAAAGATCGCGCGCGGTCCGTGGCCCGTTCGGTAGGGTACTGCTCCGGCATTCGCCTAGTTGTTGATCGGAGAAACCACGG
Source organism: Teleogryllus oceanicus (assembly GCA_964035755.1). NCBI lineage: Eukaryota > Metazoa > Arthropoda > Insecta > Orthoptera > Gryllidae > Teleogryllus > Teleogryllus oceanicus. The sequence goes on from CAXIVR010000006.1 coordinate 124,508,511, forward strand.
AAAACTACCGATCAGAGCAGCCGGCCACTAAAATTATCCACCAGACAGCGACTGAATTCGACCTAGCTGAAATGCTAGTGTCGAAAATCCTGCCGCCGTCAGGACTCGAACCTAGGACCCCCGGTCAGAGGCGCTGCAGTGACATCAGTTGATGCACGGAGCTACCGCTCCCGGTATGAAAAGGTGAAAGATTCACATGAAGTTATTTCATTTCCGTTTGACTGATCTTTTATGACATTAATGGACCGCTCATGGGGGCTGATATTTTGATATTTGATAATAAAAATATATCTTATCTCCCTTAGAAGTGATGAAATCAATAAATACAATTAATCCTCGTTAGCACGAACTTGCTTAACAGGATTTCGCCGTAACATGAACAAAACTTCGGTCTTGACAAGGGATTACGGTAAAACGGACATTCAAAATACTCGGATAACACTAATTTTTATAACTCATACTCCTATTATTTCGATTCCTTGGAATTCGTGTTGATGAGGGTTTTCTGTACTACATTTTATTACACGTAATAATTGGCAGTAAAAAATTATTTACTGGATTTTTAAAAATATTCATTTCTACAATTCATTTAACTGGATTTTAAAGAATATAAATATTTGCAAAAATTAAAAATATTAATAGTTTTCATCACTCACATTCAGTTTATATTTCTCATCGTTGAAAGTATAGGGAATTTAAATCTCTCGTATCTACTCGTACATCTCTGTCGAGGTCTGAGGCGGACAACCTTTCCACTAACAGTAATAATAATAATATAAGACATTGTGATTGAAATAAAACCTTGATTTGGATTCCCGATTATCTCTCGCCTAGCAGTTCACAGCATTCTCTGAACAACTTTTTTGAGAGAATGCCAAGTGCACGAGTTTCTTCTCTGATCAAGAGATTGACGCTGAGGAAGGCTGTTTTAAGACGTAATTAACATTTTTCGTTGAGTAGAGTGTAGAGACTTACAGAACCTGCCGGAATAGTGGAGGTGATTATCTGTATACGTTTCTACTCTCAAGAGTATGATGTGATTGTTATGTAATTGTCTTGTATTTCAACTTTCTGAACACACACGTTTGCTCCAATAATTAACCCTCAACTGGCGTGGTGAGTTTTTGTTGCGTAACCAGCACTGTGGTACCATTTTGATCACACACCTTTTTTCTCATTATGAAAATGTGTAACACATTTTAAACTATTTCTGTTTAATTACATTTTTATAGGACTTTCAAAATCATTTAGATAAAATAATTCATATTTAATATAGTTTTTACGTAATTAAATAATAATGAACTCTGTGACAGATTACTGACAAATAATCAAAATAAAACCTTACTTTAGACCAATAATTTTTTAAAATCTAATTTTTTTCGTATTATAATTTTCTGATACACATTTTTAACGATAAAATATAAACATTATTGAAAAATTACACTCGTAGACATTCCTTACAAATGTTTGATATTCATGGCACATTGACCAGCAACATGTATCACAAATGTTTTTTGTTTTTCGGTCATTTTTTCCGACATATTGCGCACCGCTTCATTTGTCTGACTACTTGTGGATTACATTCTGGACCGGGAATAGATTTCTTCTATATTACTGAAGTGGCTTCACGAAGCTCTCTAGTTAGGTGCACGTTCAAGAGTAATGTTCATGTGAGGTTCAGCAAGTTGACATACCAGCATCTTCAAGAATTCGTGCTATGACAGTCATACTCATTTTGTATGCCTTCAGTGTCACTATAATCACTCTCCACCTCTTATAGCTATCTAGAAATAGCGATATTATGGTTCGTGTCAGCAACAGACACACTTTGCGATGAAAACGCCTATACAAAGGCAGTTGCGTAACTGGCGTGGTGATGCCGCTATAACCCCCACAAATATTTTCGCTCACGTCACTGCAAAACAACTGCACGAAATTCAACAGTACTTCTCAAATCAAATTATACGTACATTATTTGAAGGTAAACGGCACACCAACGTTCTCATTTGAGAAAAAGGTAGGATATTCAACTTCGAAATTCGAGTGGGGTCAAAATGGCATCACTACGGGTTAAGAAGCTTTCCTTGGAATGATTAATTCATGTTCAGACATTCAGGTGTATAAATAAACAAAAGAGAATCGACTTGAGCAGCTTGACGATCGCGAGTTGCGCTCTCATCGGTTCCGAGGGGCTCCACGCCCCGCCCGCGATATGGGCGGGAGGCGGAGGGCGGGGCGCGGAGAGCCCGTGCGGGCGTGCGTCCTCGCCCGGCGATACGCCTAATTATAGGCGGGGCGTTGCCTGAAATAGACTCGCCGCGTGCAAACTACGGGAAAGCTGCCCCTGACGCCGGCGTCAAGGAACACAGTGAGCCAAACGGAGCACTTGAAGGGCAGCAACCTCAAATCCACTGTTGTCAGTTGCAAACAAAGCATTTTATTCAATTATTTAGAGTTGTACGAATTGTCGCAGTGTTACAGGCAACCCATTATTCTAACAGCAATTTTGTTCTCACACTCTCGGCGTACATTTCAATGTCTCTTAATTATCTTGAGGATCAACATCATGAACAAGGATCGACATGAACTATCGATTATCTTGCAAACAAAATTACGCGGAAAAGGAGTAACGCTGACAGTAGACAAGAATTTTTTAACCCCAGGATAATTCCCTTGACAACAGCAAGAATATTATATTTTTTTAATCGCAGCGATTCCGCGACATCTGTGGTTCCTGTTCCGGGTCAAGAGTATTTTGATACCATGAAAGGAAAGATTGGCGTTTCGTCGAAATTACTTACTGTTTCTTTGAAGACGGTTTGATTCATTAGCCTACTAGCAAATATAAAATATGGTGGTAAAATATGGTATTAGTGGTCGCTTATTCATCATGCTGATTGTCCAGTCGAATATCTCAGTGAAAAGCGAAGAGTTTCAATTAAGTGAAATAGAGCAAAAATCAATATCGATTTCTAAAACTATAACTGAAAAAAGTATTAGGTGGGTGTATTGATCGCCGTTACTTTGATTTTATGTATTATATTTTTTGACATACAAATATTATTTCATCTTCCTCCTCTTCAATTCTATTTTTGTTTACGAAATTGTTTGTTCAATTTCTCATTGTATTTTTTTCTCGGCGTGCAGTTTTTTTACAGCTTTGTAACAATATTTGTTTTTTAAGTCCAAAATTAAATAAAGTGAAATTTGTTTTTTTGTTTACACTTCAGTTTTCAGTGAAAGGAATGTGGACTTTTCTTTATTGTAGTACGTTAACAATTCGGATGGAGGTGAAATGTTAATGGCAATTCGCCAGTTACGTCGTGAAACATTTCTTGATTGTAACAAGAACTGTACACAAATTTAGGATTCTCAGCTTTAAATTCACATAATTTTAATAGCGCCATTTTGACAAATATCATGTGGCTTATTCAATTTCAAATTACATTTTTATAAACTGTGGTTTGCACTTAATGTATACAACGCATTTCGACAGGGTGTATATGATCATATTCGAATGTTTCTGTAAATAACTTTTTAGCACATACTTGTCTTCACTGTTTATTGATTAGTGTCACTCACTATGTGGTATGCATACGGGGCATTAGACTTTTTCGAACGCAAACTGCTAGAAATCACGACCATATAAAACAACCGGGTACTGCAAAGTAAACAAAACACTGGGACGGCCTAAATTAAATGGCTGCCGCCTCGCATATTCAGAATGATCTCGAGTAAATGTATGTATGTAGTACGTTTCCATGAATTTGTACCAGAAACCGTACGCAACTCGTACAAAAGCTTCTTTGGCGTACGCATTTCTAAATGCCAGACTTCAATCGCATCCTCGCCTCGTCCGTCAACATTTTGTTCTTACTTCCAAAGACTAACTTTTTGTACTAGTTACGTAAATAACTATTTCAATGATTAAACATTATACACGAGGTGACACCATCCTCTGATCATCCGAAAGCGGAGCCAACGGGCGTCACGTCCATGTGCCCTCCCGAATGGCGTTTGGGCCCGTGCGCACCGTGCGGAGGTCTGCGCGTGGCAGGTGAAGCGTCGAGGCCGGCTCAGCGGGCGCGTTCAATTATTCACCCTGAGGACGGGTGCGTTCGCGTTGGCGCCGGAGCGGATTCGCCGCCGCTTTGAATGGCCGTTCAGGCGCTGCCCGAGGAACTGCCGGGTAATGCGTCTCGAAGCAATGGTGCATTCAAATATAGCTCCCAAGCTGCATATTGATGACATTCCGAATACGTTTACCAGTTTTCAACAGGTTGATCGAAGATGCTGTATATATTCTGTGTAAATATGTAAGTAATATTCCCTATGATGTGAGAACGCCCATTTCAACTGTCCGAAAAAACGGAGTTGTCCTCGACTTCTGCGATAATCGTATACATTTACATTTCCGTTTATTAGCTTTTAATTACTGGTCTTCATGATACTATGTTTCAAATAAGTTACTTATTTTTTTAATGTAGTCAGCAAAATGTTTCTTTAGTAGGATCGGAATAACACGTTGATATTACTTTAACACCAAGATTCCGATGTATCAGGTGACATTAAAATTTTGCGTTAGAGGTCTATCTAGACTCCATGTGCAATTTGATACGAAACTGGCACTTCCAATTTTTAGGCCTTTCTCATAATGACGCAAAATTTATTCCGCATTTCCCCGATAATAAGAATTCTGGCGCTGACACTAAATGTGTATTATGAAGATAATTGAATAGTAAATATTATCAGTGTACAAAAATTTTCAGATTTTTCGAAACAAGAAAGAAGAAAAGCAATGATATTTTGGAAAAGCTATTTTCTGAAACCACATTTTACGATTCAAAGGATAGTTATGAAGATTACGAAGTAAAACAGAAGATTAGAAAGAAAAAAAAAGAATACATGACATGATACTTTATGGGGGAGGCGCGCCATGTTATGTTGACATTCTCTTGTCTCTGAATGCGAAATGGCGGTAGGCGGAGAGCGACGCGGCCAGCGCTGGAATGGAGACGGCCTCGCAGCTGGGCAACAGGTGGCGCTTCAAAGCGACGAATGTACCGTAAGTAATTCGCTTTGGCGTTTCGTGAACTTGCTACTGTTGCAGAGGCGATTACTGGGTTGGAAAACCGGGGTCGTTTACCGCGTCTCGTCGCCGCGTGAAGGACGGTATTGCAATGTGATAGATTAAAATAGTGCTATGTCACATATTTTCTCGTAGTATTGGTAATCAAATCACGTTGCCGAGGGTGGAGCTCAAAATTCAACCCCTGGAAATAGAGTAGCAGTCTTTTCCATTGCGAGGATGGTGTAGGAACCTCCCTTCCAAGCAGGTTTGTGCATTGCAACTCTTCAGGAAACGTGTAGCGCACTTGGAATTACTCGTAGGATGGAATACTCGGAACCGATGTCGTGATTATGGGAATCACTCTGTCATTTGAAGAGTCGGAAGAGTAGCTGATGGCAGCGTTGTTGCAACGTATATGTTGAAGGGATTATTGGAGATGATTGCAATGAAATAACGTAGGGTTACTTACAGCATATTACCAAGAGCAAACGAAATCTGGGATAGAAATTGCACGAGAAAGTATAACAAATAACATATTAAACATATTAAACATATATAACATATATAAAACATATAGCATATATTAAACATATATAAGATATTGAAACAAACTGTATGATTTGATTTTTAAACTAAACATCTCCTCTGCCCTTCTAATATTAATTCAAAGTAACCCGTTCCAAATTTATAAAAGAATATGGGCGCCAGGAAAAGATCAAGTTAATTCAATTATTAAAATTAATCTTTAACTGCCATTAAATTAATATCCGGCTAACTGGGTCGATGAGTCTTATAAGAAATAATCGCTATTGACTGCTAATAGCCGATTAATCGATCTGTCATGTGTACAGAATGGCCGAGGAATCTGAAAAGCAAATATACATTTCTAGCTACTCATTTACTGGAATTGGCTAAATGAAAATCATCTTTTCTATTCACAGAAACTTGTAAGTTTATTCAATGTTCATTGGTAACAATACGAAACTTTCGGTCATGACCAGTCTCAAACCTTATATTGCAGTCCCCGTCTTCGCGTGCTCTTGACCGATGTCGCCGCGTAGAACCATTTTCAATCTTCCCCGGTGTCGATGGCTCCAGTCCAAATACCATCTTCTTTTCTTCCGTTCTGGCACAAGTGCACTCAAGTCACTGATCCACACTGCCTCATAAGTTGATAAGACTCAATTAATTTTCCTTTTTAAAAGTTCCCAGTTCTTTCTACGCGTATAATTAAAATATTAAAGTTCAGCAAACTATTATCTGCATCAAATACTCCCAGTCCTTCCAACAAACTGTCTACGTTCGCTACGCACACCACCACGGCTAAGTCGGAATGAATCCACATTCCCCTCTTTCAGCCCTTCAAAACTCGGTCCATCTTTTTACTCTTTCTTGCCAGAAAAAAATCCATGTCTAGCTAATCCCTCAATTGCTTACAAATTCCACTAGCCGCGTCCCAGACTGTCATTGCTTTCTCCGCCAATCCGCAAACAGTTTACTTAATCAACTAGCCGCGCCCCGTGGTTCAAAGCAATGAGGTTTGTTGACCTTGACGACAACTCGTCTACCGTTGCTATGCCGCCATATTTGCATATGTCTATCCTTACCATTCACCTGTTAACAATAAATGTTACGCCATACAATGTCCCACATATTGGTATGTCACAATATTAATGACTTGTTTTCATTAATTCATCTTATTGTTACATGGTATTTTTACAAAATTTTAATCATATAATAATTCATATTTACTTGTAAATATAAAACATTTACATCAAAAGATACATCAAAATGTTTGTTATGTTTTGTATTTTAAAGCAAAAGAAACAAAAAAACATATCGAAGCATGTCATAAAACATCTCGAAGCAAGAACAAAGTATTTTTAAAAAAATAGTATTTATTATTTTAAGGAATTGGATGACTTATAAATCGGCAACCTTCATGTCTCCTAATATCGAATCTTTGATTCAAGGAATGCTCGGATTCGAATATCCGCTGCCTAATAAACACATTAAATCTGTGTGGTCTGAACCGGAGTGTTCTTCAGTTGATTGATTATTTCGTATTTCGGGGTGCGTCAACCACTAAGATCATTGGTCCAGTAAGTGTAGTGCATATTTTTCTCGAGAAGTGGCAGTGATATTTTCCCGCTGGTGGGGAGATATGTCGCTGACCTACATGTCGGCCATCGGGATTTTTCCCAAACAATTATTTCCCACCAGCAGGGCATCGCCCCAGGGGGGACAAGCTGTAATCTCCAGATTGGTCTTACAACAAGTGTGGTACGTGAGTGCATGTGAGAGGAAGTGTGTGTAGGCAAGGGGGAGGATAGGACACGAAAGAAGAAGGAAAGATCGCGCTTGATCCATGGCCCCAACCTAAATACAAGCTAGTGTCGAAAATCCTGCCACAGTCGAGACTCGAACCCTATAAACTTCAGGCCAGAAGCGATCACTTGATGCCCTGAGCCACCTGAGCGTGTTGTTAGCTGTGCGTGTTCTTGAAAATGCGCGACGCCGTGCTGGGCATTCGGAAAGCCGGGAGTTGGTGTGAATGCTTGGTTCCCTTACCGTCGCGCCAGTTCGCGCGTGCATTTCGCTGCAGGGGGCGCAGGTGTGATGCGGCAACGAGTAACAAGCGACGAGCAACGGGCGTTAACAGTGTCGTTCCTCTTTTAATAGTGGCCTCATTGAGAGGGAAGCTTGCAATATGGGGATCTCGCCTTTCAGTTTTCCGCTCGTCAGATTACGTAACATCACATAACAAATGTACTTTAAGAAAGGAATTTCATTCACAAAAAGAAGTTCCATTAAATCCATTTTGTATTGCATAGGCGACACTCAATTCACATACTCATTATTTTACAATAGCTTGTTGGTAGTTTTCCTTTTTCATATCTCTATGTGTCCAATTTTTTTGGAGGCTGCCGTGAGGAATTTAAAGGCTCCGAAAAATAACAGGGGAGGGACAAGATTGCTAGCTAGAGGAGTCATCGTGGCGCAAATGGTAACTGTAATAAGGGTAATTGATTATGGAACACTTGGAATTATAGACAGGTAAAAAAAATAATTCCTAGAAATCTTACCTTTATATCACTTTGCCATAATGAATAACATATGTAGAGACCGGGAATTAAACCAGTCATGGGGATAAAAGACTAACAATTCAACTATGAGTTACAGATCAATTTTAGTTTCATGTATCTATTTTGTAGAAAGAGAAAAGCTGAAAGTTTTTTCGATAGAAAAACACGTACCTTATACGAAAAATTGGATTTTTTCCCTCCAATATAAAGTATATTACTTTCCCGATTACGTAGTGTAGTCAAAATCCACTTCATTTAGGTACTCAATACCGAAAACATTGTTTTAAAATTGTCTGTCTGTCCGATAATTCGTCCGTATGAACAAACTAGCGTCTAAATCGTACACAGTTTTTCATCAAAATGTAGATTTCCGATGGATCTGGCTGATGTCACAGTCCCAGGAATTTACAATGGATCTTTTATTTTTTGAAGGCTTTTTACATGTAGGAACTAGGTTATTTTCGAAATTTCCTAGATAATGGCTCAACATTTTTTTTGAAATTATTTCATAAAGTAAATGTAATTACTGAAAAATAGCGCTGGTCCGACTTTGAAACCTCTGAATTTTATAAAATTGCTTTAAATTTAACATTGCCTTTGAATTGTTCCAAAGTATTGTGAGTGAAGTAGATGGATTATTATTTACAGCGTCTCTCGTAGATAAGTAGAATTTATTAAAATGTGGACAAACAGGTGTTTTTCGTGGATTAAATTTTATGCTTTCTATGCTTACGTATTTCTCTTTACATTTATTCTACACCCCCTGATGTGCGGTTAATGTGTTTCATATACATTTATAATTAATTCTAGAATATTTAATGAATTTCAAGTTATTAGATTTGCTTTGTAGCTGATATTTTCTTGCACCAGTTGTAAACCTTTATTCTTCAAACCTGTAAAGTGATTTATCCACTGTACAAGTACAATAAACTTAAAAAAATTATATTCAAGTATTTTTATGAAAAAGTAAGGTAAAATAGAGTAATAAACAATGTGATAAACCTAACGGACGAAGTAAAAAAACAACATAATTGGCTAATCTTACGCGCACTGAGAGAGTAATCAGTAAGAGAAGCAATTGACTAGCTTTTGTGGAAAGGAATTCACCGCCCTTGGGGAACGTCGCTTCGCCCGTGCAGAGGGCGGGGCAGTGGGAGTGGTTGCCGCTTCCCTGGCTGGCGCACTGCGGTGGCTCCGCGTGTGTGAACGCAAACACTTCCACAGCGGTGCCAGCACCCGCGTCATAGCCGGAGCCACTGGTCGATCGGCAAATGTTGCTCCGGCCGATTGCTCGTTGCAGGCGACGGAGTAGCACTAGCTGGCGAATAATAGACCAGCACAGTATGATTATGCAAATGTTAAAATGGTACGGGACAATACTTTTAACAGCAATAACAGGATCGCGATTTCATCGCGCACTTTATAATTTTTTGTTAACCTACTCCTGGAAAAGTTGAAAGCAGAAACGTTTGTACTAAAAGTGTTCTCAAAATTATTACGACACATTTAGGAGAGTGCGACATATAATATGACATCTAATTTGTATGAAATAAAAAATCTTTATAAAAATGTGTTTGAAATAAGGTCACAGTTAGAAAAATTTCAAAAACTTGATAGCAAAGTTTACCGGAATTGAACAGAAGCACTATTAGTGAAATTATCTTTTATAATTTCAAAACTACCCTTAAATGTTCGCACCTCTTTCCCTGTAAACAGCAAAATCGCTTACATAAAGACAACATATCTAAATGTTTAGTGATTGTTTAGAGCCGAATATGTAGAATGCACAGTGCGACTGTTCAGTAATAGTACTTCTGTTCATTTCTGATCATAACTTTGCCGCCAAGCTTTGGCCCAAGCGATATCCATTTGATTATTTTGATGGCAGTCCCAGGTTCACAATTGTTGCGAACATGGGATTGCTGTCAGAATAATCAAATGGCTATCGTTTGTTGATACTTTTGGAGCCCATTCTCATCTAAATGAAGTAAGATAATATGACAGACACTGAAAAAATCATACGTTATACTACATACAAGTACTTTTATTATGGTCAGAAGACAATCCAATGTAAAGTAATATTGTCTCTAAACGACTGTTTTTTCTTATTCCATCAGACTTCAACACAACTATTTCGTTTAATTTGTGATTTTCACTGATAATAATACAGTGCGCCAGGAAAGTCACCGCATCGAGCCGACTCAGAGCTTCCTATACAAATTGCAGTTATGTGGGGAGCAATCGGATCTCTGGAAAACAAGTGAATTGAAGGGGACAACGATTCCAGCATCTTATGTGATTGTGGTGTGTCCGAAATTTCCGTTTTGAAGTTGCAGGTTGTGCTAGCAACATCATTTATGTTGCTATAGTACTCTCACCAGCCACTACGGAGAGACTTTCCTGGCGCGCTATTTATATATTAAAAAAAAAAAAAGGTATTCTGCCATGGCTTCGTTTAGAGCTTCGACTAAACCAATTGTAGTATTTTTTTTCTTTGAATGGAAGAATGTGATCCCTAGATGTGTCATCATATATTGTTTGTATTGATTCAGCAACATTTATGGTGTAAATTAATTAATTAAATCTTTCTTTAATAGTACGATTAGCAAAAAGTCAATTTTTTTTTCTCCAAAGAGTGGCTGCTTCATGGTGGGTGCTTGATGCTTTATTTTGATTGTTGAAATTTGTTTACAATTCTCCAAAGTTTTGTTTAAGTGTAATAATTGCATTGTGGTGTTGGCAGTTTGCATGTATTTGCTTTTGTGGTGTATTTTGTAGAGAACATTAGGACAGTGAGTTTTGCTCGGTTGTACTGAATAGGAAGTTGTTCACAGGTTATGTCGAATTCGAATCTTCCCCCCCAAAAAAACGTACATTAACTGGACGCAGAGAAAGAGAAAGTCAGCGTAGATGTCGTGATAGTGAGATCATTTCGTTTTATGTTGGGTAACTGTCTATGAAATGTCAGTTTTGTTCTGATTTGTATTTCCCAAATGTGAGAGAAATTCTGCAAACCAGTTTATTCTGTGTTGTTTAAATGGGAAAATAAGTTTACCTTCGAGCAATATGTCAGAAGAAATCAAACAGTTGCTTATAGAAGATGATGACACATCGAAAAACTTTAGAAATAATAACCGTCAGTATAATAGTGCTCTTTCTTTTGTGTCATTTGGTGCCGATATTACATTGCCACCTGGTCATGGGCCATACGTGTTTAAAATTATAAGGGTCTTTCTAAATACCATTACAGCTTACACAGCTTAAATATAGATACGCTGCAGCAACGACAATTGATCAAATTAAGTGCTCTTTATCTCATTTTCGTAAAAAAAATATTTTAAGTTTTTAATTATATTAAACTTCCTCTAAGTTTAAATATAAATTAGAAGATTATTTCGGAAGTTGAAATAAGAGTATGACTGCGAAGTGTGAACAACTGGATCCAGATCAGTTATTGTCGAATTGAGCTTACAGAAATACCGTTGGGAGATGATGTTGATGACAATGAAGAGACAAACTGACATAATAATACTTGAAATCCAAATGGACTAGAAGTCAAACTGATGATGATGTGATGGCATTAACTTATGGAACATTAGTTTAGCGGTGAGTTGTCCTTGGCATTTAATGAACTAATTATAGGCATTGTCATCAATATTATTATTCAAGAGCAGCTTTCGATGGCTTAGCCATCATCATCAGTTTGACTCATCAAACGCCTGTAATTGTTTCTTCTCCTTCTGCAAACATTATAACTTTCGTTTTATTGCATCTTTTTATTAGTCCATCCATCTTCTCTTAGGTCTTCCTACGTTCCGTTTTCCACTTGTCTTACAGTTCAGAATCTGTTTCGGTATTCGTGTGTCCTCCGTTCCATCTGTGTGATTTCTCTACGCTTTCCTGTATTCGTCGATTTTTCCATTTAGATTATAGGAGGTTACGTACCTAGGTTATTTAGGTGGTTACGTATCTCTTCACTATGAACCTATATTTTGTTTTGAAACAAATACAACTCCAAAAAATTTATTAATTGTTTAATTATGGATTGATTGTTTGATTGATTTTTTCGTGTTTCCGGGCAAGTCAACAGCTTTGGTCATTAGTCCCATTAGTGTAGTGCATGTTTCCCCCTGGGAGACGGGGTTATCTTCCACCGCTGGATGGCGAGATCCGGCGCCGACCTACCGTCTTCCCCCACCGCTGGGGTAGTGCATGTTAGTGTAAGTGTGTGTGTAAAGTGAGAGGATAGGACAAGGAAGAGGAAGGACAGATTGCACGCGGTCCGTGGCCCGTTTGATAGGGTACTGCTCCGGCATTCGCCTGGCGTTGATCGGAGAAACCACGGAAAACTACCGATCAGAGCAGTCGGCCGCTAGAATTCTTTTCCAGACAGCGACTGAATTCGACGTAGCTGAAAACCTAGTGTCGAAATTCCTGTCGCCGTCAGGACCTAGGACCTCGAACCTAGGACCTCCCGGTTAGAGGCGCTGCAGCGACATCTGTTGATGCACTGAGCTACCGCTCCCGGTTTTAATTATGGAACAATGCTTTGTCTTTAAGGAGCGATTTCCGTGCTACCTTCTCTCAAAGCACCCAGCGCCTTGCACTACGTGCACTACGCGCGCTAGGGGTTGGGGGCGGGGCGGGGACGCCCGCGAGGGAAAGACACTTGCCCTCCTCCGCGCATGCGCCCTCGCACCTGCAGGCAATTACGCGGGCGCGCCCCGGCCGGCGCCTGGCCCTGCTGCGCTCTCCGCGACTTCGCCGCTCTTCTTTGGGCGCGGTTCTGGTCACTTCTATCTCCGATCCTCTCGTATATGTATGTAGGCATGCATTTGGCCTTTTGAGACGATTGCCCGACTTTACTGCCCAGCTAACGGCGTTCTTCAATCCCGAGTCTAGTTTAATTTTCACGCTTGGGAGTCAAGTGAGAAATGTGGATAACATGTATTCCCTTCACGGTAACTAGCTAACTCTGCCTGCGTGAGCTTTTTCTTGTCACACAGCAACAGAAACAGACGATTTTAAGACTTCTATTTTAGCCCCGACCGGGAATCGAACTCGGGATCGTTACACGGGAAGCTAGTACGCTGCCCAAGAGCCACACTAAGGCGCATCCTCTGTTTTCTTATATACGCTTTGTTTTTCTTTCTTTTTTCCTTAATCTCTCTCCTTCGGCTCGTTAGGTTTCGCTTTGCTCTCTTTCGTTGCATCCTGCTCGAGCCCCACCCTCTTCCCTGTTTCGTTTTGCCTCCCTTCGTCGCGATCCGCCTTCCAGCTCCCATTTGTCCCCTTCTCGCTCCTTCGAGTTCCGCGTTTTCTGTCGCTCAGGAAATCCTGACTTCGTTCGCGATGCTGTCTCTTCTTATTCCATCTCGTACCATTACGCCTTTTTTCTCACCAAACTCGTCCAGCACATCCCCTCCACCTCTTTTCGCTGATTACTTTTTTGGCTTCTCTCCTCCATTCTGTTCCAGACTTCAAACGTCATTTCCAGTGACGATTATCTAAATTTCACACCTTGTTTACGTTCATTGTTGTTCTCTTTCTATCATCCCTTGCCTTGTCTCGTTCATTTGCGTATTTATCACTGTTCTGATCATCATAAACTTCTTCCCCAGCCTAAACAAGCATACTATCACCTAGATCCTCAAAATTAATTTGAGCGACCGTAACACAAGAAACTTCACCGGCAAATTCACTTCTATGAAGCTGGAAGTTCCATTTAGACTGCTCACCCTCTGTATTTCTCTGTCGAGATGTTCCTGATATAGCATTGGGCCTCACGATCTAGGCCTTAGGTCGTTGACCTATCTTTTCAGACTCTTCACCCCGAACCTTTCATTATATCCCTCTTCAGATTACAGTATTAAATATACACGTTCATATTCTACTGATTGTACGAGTGTGAGCCTTTCTTGTATTTGACGTTTCTATGGCGCAGCACAACTATTCCTTCTGGTTTAAAGAAATTAATGCAAATGTTTTGTTTCAATGTCTCCTACCTTTCAGAAGAATCTTGTTCACTTTCAGAAATATTAATGTTTACGCATAAATATCCAGTATACTTAACAAAATTTTATCTTTATCTCCATTTCTTCATCAAAGTAGGATTAGCATTTGTTCTGTGTTAATCTTTATAAATTGTGTACCTGGTTTTTTATATGACGTTACCTCCCCGCTGCTTGTAGATCGGCATCGGGCGTGGTTAGAGCAAACGGGGTCGACACCAACCCCGCAGAACAAATTACCAAACTTGCGCCGACGGCTATGGCGGGGGAAGGCGGTGAGGCCGGGTGGCAGGGTGACTGGACGGCGGGGCAGAGAGGTGGGGCGGGGTAGAGAGGCGGGGTGGAGAGGCGGGGTGAGAGGCGGGTGGAGAGGCGGGTGGAGGCGGGGTGAGAGGCGGGGTGGGGAGGCGGGGTGGAGGCGGGGTGAGAGGCGGGGTGGAGGCTGGGTGGAGAGGCGGGGCCGAGAGGCGGGGTGGAGGCGGGCGAGAGGCGGGGTGGAGAGGCGGGGTGGAGAGGCGGGGTGGGAGGCTGGGTGGAGAGGCGGGTGGAGAGGCGGGGTGGAGAGGCGGGGTGAGAGGCGGGGTGGAGAGGCGGGGCCGGAGAGGCAGGGTGGAGAGGCGGGGTGGAGAGGCGGGTCAGGGCGGTGGGGCGAGACGGGGGGCCGGGTAGGGGGCAGGGTGTCTGGACGGCGGAGGCGATTTGCAAGGGAGATGCTGCGGGGTCGCAGGCCGGACGCGGGTCATGACCGGGGGTCGCTGCGCCGCGCCGCGAGCGACGCCGAGTTATTAGACCGCGCGCTGTTAATCTCCCAGGCGGCGCCCGGCCCCGCGCCCCCACCCCCACCCCATGGCGCTGAAGTTGGTGGCCGGCAGAGGTGAGGCGATGTATGTGTGCAGCCAGAGCTCGGCAAGGCAGGTTGGCTGAGGGACAGGTGGAAGGCAGTGGAATTTTGTGGATATAGGGTAACGATTAGTTGAATATTGTAGTTTGGGGTAGAGTTTGGCGAGGTGATTTCGTGAGTGAAGGAAAGGGACGAGATGGGGATGGATGATAGATGGATGGATGATAGTAGTAACCGGGAAGTCCTGGGGTTGAGTTCCAACGGTGGCAGGATTTTCAATTGTGGCAAGGTAACTAGGTCTTGTTCTGTCGCTGCCTGAAGGAGAATTCTAGCAGCCGGCTGTGCTGATCGGCAGTTTTCCGTGGTTTCTCCGATCAATACGAGGCGAATGATGGTGCAGTTCCCTACCAAACGGGTCACGGACCGCGCGAGATCTTTCCTTCCCGATCCTTGTCCTAACCTACCTCTCACTCACACACACACAGACACACACACACCCTTACATGCTCTACACTACCACACATGCCGGGAGATCGATTGGAGGCTTAGAGCTTGTCCCGGCTGTGGCGGTGCCCCGTTGCTGATGGGAGATACCTGTTTGGGGGAACCCCGCTAGCCGATGGTAGGTCGGCGCTGGATCTCGTAATTCGGCGGGGCAAGATCACCACCACCACCACCCTCACCAGAGCAAAACATGCACTACACTTATCGGATTAACGACCTTAGTAGTAGACGCGCCTGGAATAACTACCAATCGGTCGATAGGTGAGGAGAGATGATGTGAATATAAGATGTTGCGACACGATGCTTTAAGATGCAGTTAATTAAATGTGTTATGAGAGACTATTAATACCGCAGGAAATGTTTCAGTTTTAGTCACAGTTATTGAAAGTAAGATCTGGTGCTATTTAGACTGCCTGTGCCAACTCTGCTTTAATCAGTGAGGTGTGGAAAACTGAGAGCGAGTTTCTTGGTTTTGCAGAAGGTATCGCTTGGGCTGTATCTGAGGTCGGCTGCCAATATGAGTATCGTCCTTGACGTGTTTTACATTAGCGGGGCGGCGCGCGGGTAGTTGTCATCGTAATTGCGTTGTGCATAATTAAGCCCCGGTCATTAGTCGCTCGTCGCGCCGGGGGAGCGCTGCCTGCACTGGCAGGGGGGAGGGGTGCGCGTCGTATTGCCTCCCTCACGATGAGCCGCCGCCGCCGCAAGATCCGTCACACGTTCCACGTTGCTGCTGTTCGCTACTACCTCTGCACCCTGCTTTTACTTTTTCGCTACGGGGTAGAGAGAAAGTTATGTAATGCTGCGCAAAAACCGATGCATTTTCGGAAAAAAAAACTCTTATTACAGGGCCCTAGTATTGAAGAAGTAGATAAATTCAGTCGATAAATCTAGAGAAATATTATTTTTCACGTAGTGTAGCCATAATGCATGTTTTGTGGGTCCTTGGTGCCGAAAAATCGAATGGCGACAAAATGTCTGTCGGTCTGTCAAAAACGCTAGCGACTAAACCGTTCATCTGATTTTCTTCTAAATTGATATTCCTCAATCGATTTGGCTGATATCGCGGCCCTTTGAATTTGAGACCGAAATTTTAATTCTGGGGGTACTTTACATGAAACTCGTGGGCGATTTTCCAAATTTTCCAAAAAATGGCGTCATCGTTTTTTATTCAATTGTGTTATTCGATAGCCAAAAGGACGTTTAAGAGAATGATGCAATTCTCATTTTTGTTGAAAACTGATTTTTCGAATATAGCAAAATTTTTTTGGAGTCTTCCTGCAAGTAAAATATTAAAGATGGATATTTTTCTCTTAATGAAATCTGCTCCTTAAATATAGATTATAAAATAAAATCATGCGACAAAATTCGTGCTGCTTTTGCACCACTAGATCATAAATTTCGCCCTGCTATTGCTACACTCTCTCCCTTCTCACGTATCGCGTGTTTATTACCACGTGGATCATTCTCATCTTACTCTTCACATTTGCTTCTGTGCACACAGTTTCTGATACATTTTGGGAGTCAGCCTGGGCCTTCCTCTCGTCTTACATTTTCGTATCTCATGTCGCCGACATTATAATCTAGCATTATCGACTGTCATTGTCGTCTCCTATTGCCGTCACCCATTGTTGAAATCCATTGCAGACTCCTATTTCTTTTTCTGCCTTCTCTTGACGCCTTCTCAACCATTACACTTCTCTCCGACTTGTAGACTTATGCTAATTGAAAATCAGAGACATTTCAATAGGCATGGTCTATTTTAAAGTTTCAAGGTGGAAAAAGAGTTCCATTGTCTTCTTTGTCAACAATCTCCGTTTCACTTCCTGCCGGTAGAGTAAGAGAAGAGCATCTGCTGCAGTTTCCGTGCGCATGATCCTGACCTCAATTTCATTTTGCGAATCGAGGCAACTAAGTCGTCAGATTGAAGTATTAGGGTGGGATTAGGAACACCGTAACCTGCCGTCTGCTAAATATTCTGGTTTGGCTGTAATCTACTGAAACAATTACTCTTCAGAATGGACCGCATCCCTTTATAAAGGGGTATTATACCTACAATCCTAGTATAATAGACTAAAAATAGATCAGCGAAACTAAAAATGCATCAGTAATCTGTTATGGATATTAAGAAGAAATATGTTTTGTATTTTTATGAAAGTTTAATGTTAATCTGGATAATCTACGCAATTGCAATTTCTCACTATATTTTCTTGTGAATTTGAATGACGTATCAAATTGTTAGGGTTTTATGACATGTGTATATCTGCAGCGATTACTACTTATTTAAAATTTTAAAGAATGTATGGCAAACCTACCTATTTACATTTTTATGTTAATTTATGTTCGCATATAGTGTAGCGTCATAGACTTCACTCCCTTTTCTAGAGAGACGAGTTGCAAGGTATGGGGATGAGGGAGTCAAATATAGGCTTCCGAACAAAGGCCACCCTTCAGGTAAATTCCAGAGGGAAGGGGGCTTGTAGGTGCCGGGCACAAAAATGCAGCGTCGGTAGCGCTCGCCTCAAAAGACGAGTGCGTGGGGGACAGATGACGTAGGAGGTCATGTGAATCGGGCCTATATTAAGGTGCGTCGCAGAACCCCTGATCGGGTAACGTTTTCTTGTTTCCTCGCGGCAAGACCGCAAAACGTGTTCGGCCTAGTCTGGTGCGGAAGTGCTGTAGGCGCGAGTTCGAGGCTCGGACACGGTGAAGTATGCTCTATACTTCGAGCAGATTGTCTGCCGAGGCACACCAGGTGCCGAGTTGCGAGTCGGCCGAGTTGGCTACTCGCAGGCGCGGCCGCAAGGCGCGTGTAAGGAGAGGGGGCCGCGGGTAGCTCCGACAAACGCCTTAGAGTGACGTCTGTAGAGACACTGTAAATATTTGTTGTAAATAAATTTTACATACCCACGCGTATCTGTTCGTTTGTGGCGTAGATCCCTAGCCACAACGTTACACTAGTCTTCCAATACTTTTACTTGCATAACATAATTTTCTCGAAATCACACATGATTTCACACAAAATGTCTCGTGTGGAGATCATGTCACTATGGTGTCGTGGAAGTGAGTGACGTTGAGAGCGACAGAGGCGTTTATAGAGGAGTGTTTACTAGCGTTTCTGCGGAGCGGCAGAACCTCAAGGTCGAAAGCGACAGCTCCGCCGTCGCTCTCGGGTTGCAAGTTCAAAGCTGCTCCAGCAACTCATTACCTAATGGCTGATCCCGCACGGTCGCTGCGTGGCCGACCGCAGCCGGATCTCTCGCCCTGGCGGCTGCCCCAATTCCCGGGCGGCTTCACTTGAGAGGCCTGCTGATCCACTCGCGAAGAGGAACGCCTGCGAGCCACTGGGAGGGTGCACGTAACAAAAAACAGATCACATGAGGAGATCATTGGCAGTCTATGGACAAATTGCTTTAATATACTGTATAAATTACTTTAAAAGAAACTCAAGGAAAACCGATACTTTCCTCGTTACAGAGAATTTTTGTTTTTTGAGTCAATGCACGGGCTATGAAGTAAACCAATCGAACTCAGGAAATGCCTTCGCCACAGAGAGTTTCTTGTTATAAGTGCGTTGAAGAGAGTTTACTCTGTATTTAATGAAATGCATTATTATTATTATTATTATTATTATTATTATTATTATTATTATTATTATTATTATTATTATTGAGCTATTTTGAGTCGATGCACGGATGATTTCTAACAGGTAATCTCCCATCCAAGGTTCCCCGCGGGCACTGCCCCAGCCGGGACAAGATCTATGTTCTCAACCGGTCGTACGACATGTGTGGTAGTGTAGTGCATGTAGTAAGTGTAAGTGTATGAATGTAAGGGATGAGGATAGGACATGGAAGAGGAAAGAAAGATCGCGCGCGGTCCGTGGCCCGTACGTTAGGGTACAGCTCCGGCATTCGACTGAGCTGTGCTGAGGTGAAGGCATTCGCTAAGCGTTGATCGGAGAAAGCATGGGAAACTAACGTTCAGAGCAGCCGGCTAGAATTCTCCTCCAGACGGACTGAATTCGACCTAGCTATCTGGCTAGTGTCAAAAATCCTGCCGCAATCGGGACTGGAACCTAGGACCTCGCGGTCCTACACGCGGTCGCACTGCAGTGACATCCGCTGATCCCTTGAATCACCTCTCCTGGTTTATTATCAAATGTATTTTTATTATGATATTAATCTGGGTGCTTTGGTGTATGTAGTTGCGAGTTCGCAACTGGCTACTTAGATCGGAAGGTTCGCAGTCCGACTCCCGACAGTGGAGAATTTTGTGTATCTGCCAATTAGTTGGGACGAGGCAGGCCGCTGACAGGAATCCGGAGATCAGCTGTTTTGATGTGAGTTTCCATTGTTTCCTCCTATAAATTCTAGACGGATACCGGATAAATACATCAAATCACGACTCATGGGCCGTGCGCTATCTTCCCTTCTCCCCCCCCCCATTCCAGCACTTCCGTCTTTTGAGCCGTGCGGTGGGTTGCTAATCCCCTACCATAAGGTCCTTCCCGGATGAATTAGGTAGGCTTCGGCAGCAATGCGATCATCAGGTCGATCTCGAATGAAGCGTTAAAACCAGAGGAAGGAGAAGAATGTATCAAGTAAATCTTCGCCTCCTTTCCCTGTTTTGACGCTACAACCATTTTTCGGTCTGGACCTTCTAGTTCATTTTGATAATTCGTTTTTGCTTTGAGCGTGTATCCTCAAAGCAGGGAAAATATAAAAAAATGAATTATCAGAAAGACCTTAAATTAAATGGAAAAGTGAAATTCGACTATTAAAAATGACGCAGACATCCACGTCGAACAATGGATAGGCCTAATCTGTAGAAATGGAAGGGGAATACTATTTTGTAACAATGATGTTCGTTTACGATATTTATATCCATTCTACAATTTACACTTTCTTCGCTTAAAGATAATTATCTACATTTGAATTGTTCTGTGTATTTTGTTTTGATTCTTACACATATCTACACTTCAGTTTTTTGAAACCCTAAAACTAAGAATATTTAATTTCTCAACTGACAATGTTCAATACAGTGACTTTCATGAGTTAAGCTTCGGTTGTATGATACAAATAATTTTAGTTTGAGACAAATAGTAAAAAAAACTGCTATTTTTTATCGAGGTAAAATTTCGAGTTCGAGTATTCATTCTATATAATATTTCTATTATTTTGTTTGATATAAATGGACGTATTTACTTTGTGATAAGATGCCGGCATGTTTGAATCTGCGTAATGAAATTAACAAATGAACGAACTTCACATATACTCTTACATTTTCCTTTGTGGTTTCAATTTCAGAGCACCATTTTCAACTAATAGTCTGTATTTTATCCTTTCTGTATGAATGATGGGTTTTATATTCATTCCGACACTAACTGTTAAAACCTTGCTCCGTTTCTCTTATTTTGCAGGCCCACAGTTTTGCAAATTCCCAAGCGGATTTAAAGAGCCCTGATAAAGAGGCGAGTGGTGCGGGGCGAGCAGATTGCCGGCGCCGTGGGTTCGATCTGCGCGCCGCCCTTTGGGGTGTAGTAGTCCGGCGGGCGTGGGCGGTGGGGGAAGGGCAAGGGAGGGGCGGCGAAGGGCCGCCGGAAGGGAGGGGGGCCGGGGTTGGGATGGGTATGGCAGGATGCGGAAATGGAGCGGAAGCGATGAAGCGGTGGAGCAGGAAGACGAGACAAAGGCGAAATAGCCCGTGACGGAGATGGACGTTGTCACGGTTCGAAATGGAGGCGTAGCCAGGAGTCAATGAGGAGGATGGGTAGCGATTTACCTCTCGGATTAATTCTTGACGCATTATTATAGTCTGGCAATGTGAGTAATGTACTACGTATCCAAAGAAGAGATAGGTCAAACTTCAACGATCATAATGTGAGTAAGATCATTTATGTTCTTCAAAAAAATGCTACAGAAATATAAAATTATTTTCAGATGATACCTAGAGGTGCAATATGTCATAGGTTGTCGATGTAATCTTATATTTCTTACTTTGATATGCATTAACGAAGGGAGTTCAGGGCACTGTAACTTATGAAGAGAAAGGATTGCGCCTGACCAGGTAGGCAATTTACCATTCACAAATGTAGAAGGTAATGGTGGACCCCAATGTGACAACAGTTTTCTTTCGAATTTCGCGATATTAGACTCACAGACAAATTGATCAAAAATATATCTTCCTTTAAGTTCGGATATTATTTCAGGTTCTTTTCGTAGATTTCATAACGTAATATTACATATTGTTCTGGAGGATAATAGTCTGAGATAAAAAAAGTTCGTTTTCAGTAGAAACATTCAGTTTTGTATTCCGAAAAGCGAGGAAATAGATAAATTTGGAGTAGATCAGAACAATTTGAAATTTTTCCATTTTAATACGTTTTAAAACAAAAACAGAAAAGCTGTCTTCCTGCATACTTGAGTAGAAGAGCGGTAGGAATGACGATGGCCCGAGCAACAGCAGTGTTGAGCGACGCAAGCAAAGGAGGGAGGCAAAAGGCAGCTGTGGGTGGGGGCCTCCCGTCAGAACGATGGCGAGGTGCCCCAGGGTCTGCACAATGGACCCGTCCGAAACAAAAACGCCATCGGCCGTCGATGGACGGAGTTAATCGGGCTCGCGGCTGGCGGGCGCGCAAACAATGGGCAGATCAGGGTCCATGCGCACGCCAGGATTGAGAAATGTGCGGCTGCGGATGGAACGCGAATAGTTATCGGGGATTCACGATGGCCCATTCTTTCGATCACTGAATCGTTAAACGAAATTATTAACTTGTATACACATCTTCATCATTACTACAAGTTCAATAAAGTATACTAGATGGACCGTTGAACATTTAGCTCTTTTACATCAGTGGTTTGAAAGCAAATACTTCATTTTGGAACCAAACTTTCAAGTACCAAACCCTGAACTGAACTGAACTGTGGGAGAATGAAGTTCTGCATGTATGCCTGAAGTACAATACTTCTTCTAGAAAATAAACTATTATTTAATTGCCTTCTCGTTTTCAACTGACATTTGACTTTACTTTTTTCAGTGCTTTTAACTTATTATTTAAAAATATTATTTCCACAGATCAGAAAATTTTGTTTTACATTGAATGTTATATTTCATACAAGAAAACAAAAACAGAAAAATAGTACATTTATGTATGTAAGCGTACAAAAGATTACATACAAAAAATACATTTTTTCTTTTGAAAATAATTGGAAATAAAAGAAGCTCACAGGTTCCTTGTTGTTTTGTCGTTTATTTTTATTTTTTCTTGTATGGTTTGTTTTTATTTATGATTGATTTATGAGGGATCAACAAATTAGAAAATTGTCAGTGAGGTCAATACGGGGGTCAGCTTATGGAAATATATTTTTGATCGGGCTCGTTGAGAATAAACCAAGTTTGTAATTATCAGTAGTTGTGATATCACGTAATGAAGAGAAAAAGTATGTGTCCGTTTAAAAATTATTTTTGGGTGGCGTGTGTGTTTAACTCTGCATATAATCGTGTATTTCTAATGCATCAAGAGAGGCTATTTACAGTAGCAGGATTTTATTTTGGAAGGTTTGTAATTTCTTTATATTTGTGACAGATGTATTACACCATATCAGGCATGCACACATTCATAAAGGGGAGAATAATGGATTTGTACAGGGCTAAAGGATATTCTATTTTGGGGACGATTTTTGTTCATTAAAGAATACAATTTGTGCAATCTTTGGTTTGCTTCTGTTATTTTGGCATTTAGTCCATATTAGTCTATATCAGTTAATTCATCTAGATATTTAATCGGTTTGTGTTTTAGTAACTAGCCAATTGTTTAATCAAATAGGTTTAATAGTTAGGGGTTGCAGTAATTGGACTCAACAAGAGGATTGTTAAGACTTAATTTTATTTGTCCGTAAACTAACTTTGTGGGTTTGTTGCAGCGGTGCTTCAACATTCTTTAGAGGATAGTATCACCTAATGAGCAAACAGCGCTGCTGTAATATTTTGAGTTGCTGAAAAATCTGCTGGATAATATTAAATAATGTTTCTGATAATTTACTGCCTTATGGCACTCCTGGTGTAATTCTTTTCATGTGGAACAGGTTAAGTTTATTCTTGGTATTGATTAATTTGGTACATAAAGTTGAACAATTTCACATATTTCTGTGTAACGTTACAACGAATTCTAAAGAATAATCTGCAAAAATGAACCCTACTAAGATTTTACAAAGTTATTGCCTTGCCATTACAGATTTATGAAAGCGAGAGCTGAACATTAACATCAGATCAGCTGCGGAGAATTGCATCTGGAGAAATGATATTTCTTCGTTCCGTGGCAGAACATTAACTATTAGAACACAAAAGAAGAGTAGATATCAGAGAAGAATTAAATATTAAGTCTGTTATAGATGTAATAAAGAAATATCGAGAAAACTGGAAAGGTCATGTCCTGAGATAGCCAGAACGTAGGATAAGTAAAATTATCCTTCAATATGCACCTTAAGGAAAAAGAAGTGTTGGACGTCCCTTGTAACAATTTCGAGACAGAACAGATCAAGATGTCCAATATTTGCCGCCGATGATAATGATGATGATTTATTTGTTATATATTTGGCATTTCAAACATCTGAATAAAACGTGTTGCCAACCATTTTCGCGAACAGTTTGCTTTATTAGACTAGTAGCTTTTCACGACTTAGCCATCCTCTCATCGCCACCAAAAATACATTTTCTTGACATTTTATCAACTTTTCGGTTTTTCAATTGTAGAACCGAAATTTGACTTCAAGAATATTAAAGAAGAATAAATCCCCGTCCTAAATATAAATTTTCATTGAAAATTATGAAGCCTTTTTTAAGAAAATGGCGTTTAAGCATTACTGTAAGTGCGAAATTTGAGGTTTTGGAATCTATTGAGTTTTCGAAAAACTTCATTTGAAGCACTTCCACTAGCAAAAGTAATAATGTATGCAAATAGATGGAAATGTGCATATTAACGGCGTGAAAGAAATTTCGAAAAAATTACACATATGTTAGTTTTAAAAAAACAGAAGAATACACCAAAATTAACTATACGTCACATTAAACAGTGTAAATAGCACTATCTATTGGAAAAAATTGAAAAAAAAATGGAATCATTTTTTGAGAAAATGGCGTGTGAGCGTTTCTGAAAATGCGGAATTTTCAGCTAATTTTTACAGAAAACGGTTGAATTTTCGAGAAACCTTATTTGGCATTATTTAAAGCACATTTACTCATAAATCCAATAATGTGAAGAAATTGCCTCTCATATAAATATTACCGACGTGATACACAAGTAATTTTTTTTAAAAAATAGTGTTTGAAAAACCAAAGACCAGAGCAATGTGGAGTTCATGTTATCGAATAAGGTGCTATCGGTACTACCCCTATCAAATATTTAAAGAAACAATTTGGAGCCGTTTATGAGAAAATCTTATTTTTGTTATTTTTTAAATTGCAAAAAATATAAAATTTACAAAAAGTCTACATGATCTTAATGAAAGAACTATTTATGGGCAACAAATTTCTTTTGCAGGAAAAATCTCTGTCTTCATTGTTATAGTTCTAGGAAGACGCCGAAAGAAATTCAAACTTTTGCAATTTTCGAAAATTAGAGTTAACCTTGAAATCGGACTTATTCACTTTTATAAGTGTATTTTAGTCTGTTCTTACAAGAAATTTAAAGAAAAAATTTGTAGCCGATTTTGAGCCAGATCGACTGGGGATTCTCCTATTTGGAAATCATCGTGCTGGCAGACGGACGGACAGACGTTTTAAAAAAATCACTTTTTCGGTGTCAGGGAACCCCAAAACGTATTTCCGTTGAAATTTCGAAATCGATTTTCCGTAGCAGTACATAACTTTCTCTACACTGCGTATATTACTCCCGTATGTACGTATGTACAATTTCTAATTGACAATGTCTAATTTCCTTGGTGTGAACTGGTACTGTCTTGCCCCTCATTTTTACCTGCTTCCATCTATTGCGGCCCAAAGAATTTTTTTTTGAAATTTTCGCAACTGTTCGGTTTCCAAATAGTAGAACTGAAATATTATTTTAAAAATATTAAAGACCTCCTCCTAAATAGCAATTTTAATTGAAAAATTTGGAGCCGTTTTTAAGAAAATGGCGTTAAGTGTTACTGTAAACGTGAAATTTGAAGCTCTTTTTCACAGAAATCTATTGAGTTTTCAACAAAAAAAATCATTTGAAGCACTTAAATAACAAATGCAAATGTACACAAATCCATTGAAAAGTGTGTATTAGCGGCGTAAGAGATATTTTAAAAAAATTACATTTGTGTAAAATTTTACAAAACAAAAGACTACACCAAAATGAACATTACGTCATATTAAACAGTGTCATTACCACTATCCCTCGCAGAAGCTTGAATGGAAAATTTTTAGCCATTTTTGAGAAAATGGCGTTTGAACGTTTCTGAGAATGCGGAATTCTGAGCTCATTTTAACAAAAAGCTGTTGAGTTTTCGAGAAACCTTGTATGACATTATTTAAAGCACATGTACTCATACTTGTGCGATAACGCGAAAAAGTCACCTCTAATGCAAATATTACCGACGTGAGAGAAAAGTGAAAAAATATTTTTTTTGTAATTTTTGAAAAAACAAAATAATACAGCAATATGGAGTTAATGTCATCCTATACGGTTCGTTTGGTACTATACTTACCAAGAATTTAAACAAAAAATTTGGAGACGTTTTTGAGAAAATCTTGCTTTTCTAATTTTTTAAAATCGCAAATATTGCACGCACTATTGCACGAAAAATACTCAAATTTTCCAAAACTGTACATGACCTCTATGAAAGAAATATTTGTGGACAACAAATTTCGTTTGAAAGAAAATTATCTGTCTTCAATTTTGTAGTAGCCGAAAAATACTTTTGCAATTTTCGGAAATTCGGAGTTAACCGTGAAAATCGGATCTATGCCACCTTTATAATTGTATTTTGCCCTATTCTTGCAAAAAATTAAAGAAAAAATTTGGAGCCGTTTTTGAATATATTTTGAAAATGTCCGGGGAGCTTGATGCAAAGTACACCCAAATTTCAAAGAACGTGTTTCAAAATCTCAATGCTTCAACTAGAGCCAGATGGACAGGGGTTTCTTCAATTTGGAAAAAATGCTACTCATGGTTTCGGCTCTAGCAGTGTTTACAGACAGACGGACGGACGGACACTTTGCTTCGAATTACTTTTTTTTTTTGGCATAAAGGACTCACAAAACTGGGATTCTGACTGCACCACGTGTTAAAAGATTTTTTTCTTAATTTAGGAACTGGATTTATCCACTTTCTTGTTTTCACGGCTCGACAAGGAATTTTTCTATCGAAAATCGGCCGTTTTTTCGCGCAGTAATACATAACTTTCTCTATACTACGTATATTACTCCGTATATACGTACGTATACGAGAAAGTAAAAATTAAGAAGTGGAGAGTTGAAATTACAAGAAAATGGAGATCTCCAGGCGCCTGTTCATGACCCACGTGCTGCGTTATTTTAGTTCCTGGGTGGGGTGCCCTTTCATCTCTGTGCAGAGCGACAGGTCAGCACGTGATTGTTGAAGATGATGTTTTAGAATATTATGTTGTTGCATTATTTGTAGGTATGTTCTTAAAACATTTTATGTTGAAGCCGATGTTATTGTTGATACAGATTCTATGTTTGGTCTTCATTTGCGAAAGATTGTGTGCAGAGAAGTTACACGCGAGTCATAAGTTTCATTGTCTAATAGTTCTATTGATCTGTTCACGTATCCCCGAAAGTCCGATCGCCCATTAACATTTGGATAACTTCACTGTAACTGATTTATAATTTTGTTCGTGATAATGATATAACTCGCTGATTTCAGTTTGGCAATGGTTAACACTCTGGACTTTGTACATTTTCTCCAGACATGCGCAATGGGATGGTTTATGTGAACTAATGCAACTGAAGTAATGTTTCGATACCAAACAGCCACGCTGGCAAATTAATCCGTGAGCCATGTGAGAAACTCAGCGGTGTCTTTCTGTGCTAACGTCACTGCTGAGAGGCGAAACTCAGCGCTCTGATTTATACTGTGAGGGTAAGTAGTGGCGGAGCGAATTTCGCCGCTTTGTGGCTGCGAATGAACTTCAATTAAGTTTATCTGCAAACTAAAATCAAGGGTTTTTGTAAAAGTGACATGTAGAGATATACTAGCTTTGATGCTTCTTATCTCCTAACTACTTCAGTACCTCAACGACTCACGCTTGCTTTGGTTTTAGCGTCCTTTCATCTTTTGTATTAATTCGCACTGAATAGCCATCACCAGCTTCATAAAGTAGATGTGCTCTTATTTTTAAAACGTCTCACACTTTCTATTGTAAAATTACTTCTTTCGTAAATATATTAATACATCAGGCTGTGTTTTTTTCGTTTTAGCTCTTAATCTCTCAATTGCGGAAGGTTGTGTTTGCAGGCGCCCATTATATGTTGTTCCTTTTCATCGACTATTATTGGAATATACTAAAGTAGAAACATTGGAAATTTGGAGACTGAGATTTCAGTTGTAAAATGCGTTTTGAGAGCCTTTGAGTCGAAGAAATGCCCATTATGAATGTATGAATGTTTGGACGTGTGTGTCTCTCACGCTTGATTCTGACAGATTTTTTAAATTTATTTTAGGTCAAAAAACAGTTAAAAACTGCGTATGACGTGCTATGGGGAAAAGTGAATTGTGTGCACATTTCCAAAATTCTGTGATCCCTACAGTAAGTCATATACTACTTAAATTTTGAATTTTGAAAGGGAGAAAAAAAAAAACTCCCATGTAGTAAAATCTATTTTCAAGGATAAATCAGCAATAAATTTTGAATTTTGAAAAGGAGAAAAAAAACAAACAAAAAAACTCCCATGTAATAAAATCTATTTTCAAGGATAAATAAGCAATAAATTTTGGCTCTTATTACTTCCTGCCGCGACAACATGGAAACGATAATTTGAATAATTATATTTCCCACTGAATTCTAGAAGACGTGCACAGAAAATGAAGTTACATTTATGTCCAGAAGCAAAACAAGGGGCCATCTCAGCATTTGCTCAATGGATCAGGGAAACAGGACGAAAAACCTGATCGAGATGGGGAGATTAAAAGTTTTTGAGCTATAACTTGATTCTCACGCAAGAATTATTTGTGTTAGTGATTTTCCAAAGATTTTTAAACTTGGTGTAGATGAGACTTTTTTACCTCTAGAACACGCAGTTTTGTACAAAATGCAATAATCGTGAATATTACCCCTTTAGCCTACAGGACGAGAGCTGGGACAATGAGATAAGGCTTTGAGCTGCCTCTTCTATCCTGAGCCCCTACCATACAAGACAATGTTTTGTCTATAAGACTGAAATGAGGCCAACTGACGGGGATATAAACACTACGTTTTAATATAAAGTGACAGTAACTGCAAAATTCGTCAGTTTTACTTAACCTACAGTGGCGAAGGCAGTGCGGGCGAGTGAAACTAGAACAGAGCTTGGGCGAAGCCAACGGAAGTGACGGAAGATGGAGTTTGCAGATAATGCAAGACATGCCAAGTATCCACTCGTTTTAGGAAGTACCGAAATTGTAACATTTTTTCTAAATAATTACAATTCATAAATTTTGCATTTTACTCAACTTGTCATGAAACTTTAATGACATGTCGCTTTGTCTTCGTAATAGTTATATCATATTTTTAACTAAAATTCTAAAAAATTTCTACTATTATATCTCATAACTAATCGTAAGAGCACGATTACTGAAAAGACTCACCATATTTCTATGTTTTTTCAAATTGTTGTCATTAAAGTTATCGAAAGATTTCTTTGTCAAGTACGTAATTCCACCGTGAGGGAAAATTAAACCTCACAATAATGTATTTCACTCAGTGACATGTGCGAATGACGCCATCCAATGATGTATATATATTCAAACTGAAAACAATGACAACTACAAATATCATGATGACATGAGAAAAATGATGAGGGCATGTGTACCGTGCTAGTAGTTATTCACTATTGTCTAGCTTGAGATTATTAAACAGACAAATTCAACTTAACGTCATATTAAGGAAAGAAACTGGGCGACAACGTAGATAAACCACTATTTCATTTGGAATTGGTAACAGCTTTTAAGAAAGTTTAACATTAGTAGAATTATTAACGCAAACCAAAAAATAATACTATATAGAATTTAAGAATTAATTACAAAAAACGTCTCTATGCAACGATCATATGAATATTACCTGGAGTTTTTAAACAATTTTGTTGTGAAAATAAATTTTTAATTTGTTGAATTTAAACATTCCGAAGTGACCAAATTTCATTGGCAAACAGAATTTCATAAACTGGAGAAATTGTTTGTGTTTTTACTAAAGATTAAATAAAGAATGGTTTATACAAAAGTTCCGTCTTTAAATAGTATATAATAGTGCATTTGGATTACCAAAGTCTCATGGCCTTTCTCTCTTCCAGGGGGATCTATTTACGATCATACCTTAATTAAAATGGGTAAGTAGACCATCGAGGGCAAATCGCGCCAGATTCGCTTTTGTAGTGCTTTCAGTTATACCCTTCATGTCCATCGGTGATACAATCCTAAGTTCAAACAGGCTTTTGTTTTTGTTTCAACTTAACTAAAATTCCTTTACCTCGATTTAAACCAAAAATAAAATACCTGTCCTAATAGATTCATAGAAATATAACAATAAGCTTTCTTCTCACAAGATCTCGTATTTCTCTTTCTATTATTACTATTGTCATTCTTTTTTAATTTATGCCTTATCTTTCTTATTTATTTTTTCTTCCTTGAGTCTTCATTAGTCCTTTCTTTATTTTCGTACTATTTTTCTTCTATTTATTTTTTACCTCTCTACGATCATTTTAGCTTTTCTTTCTACTAAAGCTATCTATAGTAGAGCTATATCTTCTATCCATCTCCTTCCAGGTTTTAATCTATTGAAATCTTGTTTTGCTTCTCCTCTCTTGAACTTAGCATTAATGTGAAAATGGATTCAATCCTCTTCTTTTTTTTCTCTCGTCTTTTTCTATCTTCTTTTAATTCCTCTTCTTATTTATTAGCCTATTCTCTTTCCCCGTAATATCCATTATTAGTTTTTCGTGATTGTCAGCTACTGTTTTTTAAAATGTTTTGTGTAGAAATTATATACTTTATTATTTAATATTTTTTTATTACCGTGATAACGTTTTCCGTGACCATTACATTTACCTTTAATTACCGTCATTTACTATTAATTCCCATGGCAAATATCCATTAATTTCCAAAACAGTTTGAAAGAGGGTATACTCAGTGGATCAGAATAAATATAATAAACGTCAAAAAAGTGTCTAGAAGTGTGCATGATTATAACTTTTTGTCAGTGATTATGACGTGAGAAATCTCCTACAATGAAATTAGACATCTGCACTTTTGAACGTCGTGATCCTGATTGGTAGCCGACTCATCGAGCACATGCGTTTGGCAGATACACGGACTCTCAGGGGGCGATCTCTCTATGGGCAATATCGAGTTTCTTGTCTTCGCTGATAAGCTTTCACTGCGATAGAATTTGCATCGCCATTTCCACGCATTACAAAACCTTATGGACTTACTGAGAGGAAATTTGTCATCTGAAAGTTCGTGTACCTGCAAAACACCGGAGCATGATAAGTTGCATGCCAATCAGAGACGCAATAAGTCATGTGCTTCTTATTATTTGACATTTTTCAACATATGTTTATTGGCACAATAAAAAGCATCTTCGACTCCTACTGCTGTAGAAGTTTGTAAACTTTATTCTGTATAAACAGAGTTATGGTAAATACATAGTAAATATATTGTGTACAATACATTAAAATGAATAAAAAACAGTTTTCTTTTTCGATTTTAATTTCCTTAATTTTAGAAAAATACATGATTTAAAAATATAAATAAAATGTCATTATGTCATGAAATTAAAATTTGTAAATGGATTACTTGTGTATGCACGAGTTTTAAACAACAACATTAAAATTATTTTTTTTTTTCACATTTATATTCTTTATTTTAATTTTTTCTAAATTAGTTGACACTAATAAGGAACATTATTTCTGTAAAAATGTGCTCGTTTATTCTTTCATGTTCTAGATAAAACGAATCCTTCAAAAATTGTATTTTCGTAGCAATAAATCAACATTCTTTGACGTGTCGGACGCGGGAGCACACAATTTATGGGTGATAAATCAGATAACCGAAAAGCGCCGCGAGCAGCGTCATCCAGTGCCGCTTGTTTTTCCGGGTTGTGTGGGCCTCATCCGGGAGGAACTAATCGTGATTGCTGCGTTTGGGTGCAGTGTTTTACGTACGTGGCAGAAGCGGTAGAACACTCTTCAGACTGATGTTGAATCTGGGGTGTTTTAACGCCGTTCTGACTGTCAGCACACCGCTTCTTTTACCGAAACAACTCCTGCCAGAATCGTCATTTGTTAACTGTTTTGTAATCATTTCTGTCATTTCCGTCATTATTGCCATCGTCGTTTCTCTACTGATAAAATCATCGTCTCTGCTGTCTTAGAAGCCTGGAAACCGTTTTGACTAAAATGGTGGAATTTATTTCGGAATCTTCCAGGAAAAAAGAGCCTCTGTGACTCACTATTTCCGCTTTTATTGAAAGGCATTATAGTTCTAAAAACATAATTGTTTTGTGATAATGACCCATGATATGTATTGTGATCATTACATATGAGGCATATTCAGTTTAGGAAACGCCTTTTTACAAGCCAATCTCTTTGTTGAGAAAAAAAACTACCGTTTAATTTTTAAATTTTACACATTTATTCAAAAAAAAACTTTTAATTTTTCAGGCATTGGATTTTTTCGGGCTCCAATTACTCTGATAGTTGACATATCTAAATTAAAGTGAGCCTTTTTTTAATTGCGACTTCAACACTGATGATGAGAATGTTATGATAATGGTTAGAGACGTTTTAAACTACATTTGTGCATCTTGATGCTGCAAAGTATTCCGAAAGGTGCAATACAAGTGACATACTAGAGGGGGGGTAAGTAGCAGGTGGCAGGGGCCAATAGGAAATTGCGACACTAAGCAATTATCTGTGTAATCATGAGACATTGCGACGGTAGACGTGGGCGGCGGTAGTGGAGGACGATGGTAGAGAAGGCAGTGGTTGATGACGGCAGGAAGGGGGGGCGGTTCAGGTGCGTGGTTGTAGCCGAGAGCGGCGCTGGAGAAGGGGCCGCGGTAGACGGGAGAGGGAGGGGGGGGGGGCGGGGAAGAAGGCAATGATGGACGAGAGGGCGGTAGAATCGATGATTGACGACGGCGGTAGTAGAAGAGTGCTGCGGTAGACGAGGACGGCGGTAGAGGAGGGCCGTAAAAGAGGATTGCAGCGGTTGGCAATGGCGACGGTAGAAGAGGGCAGTGTTTGGTGATGACGGTGGAAGAGGGGACGTGGGTAATCAAGGGCGCCAGTAATCAGGAGAAACGGTAAATGAGGGCGGCGGTAAACGAGGCCGGATGTGAATGACGTAGATAAACGAGAGCGGCGGGGAGCGGACGTTGATAGTCGGAGGAGGTGGGAGTCCAGGAGACGAGGAGGTTGTAGGTCACGACGATGGCCGCGTGATGTTGGCGACACGGAGATGGTGGCGGAGAGGTAAGTCTGTGCTGATCAAAAGACGGAAATGGCCAGATAGCAACGCTGACGCAGTGGGTGGTCTTCCCAAAGGAAAATGAGGCGCGAAAGGTTCGGGAGGATGTTAGAAGCGTGATTTCCAGTGGGGAAACGACCACACTTCCTACCCGTCTTCAAGGCTGCCGCCTGGTTTTCTTCTCTCCTTGTGGGAGATCAAAGACTTAGATCATTTGTGGGTCGTAGACTCAACGTTGTTGATTACTGAAACGTCATTTTCTGCAATGAAAATGCGGCGAGGAGTAATTATTTATTGTACAAACACATCCATAACAATGAGAAATAATTAAAGGAAAAAGTTTTAACATGTTTTAGTAACTCTCAGAATTATATAATATTATAAGATACACTATAATCATTGACTCAATTGCCTCAGCATCCTACCATTGGTGTATTCTCGCTGGGGTTCGAAGTGCTATTTGGTGATCACCTCGTTTCCATTTTAGCCCTCGCCGGACGTACCATGAAGCTCGTCTTGTTTTAATTTACTAACTTTAGCTTTTGACCTGCAATCTCATTAGGTGATTAAAGAACTAATTTCGTACGCTTACGTGTACAGAATTCTCTTCATTCACGAATACTTTATACAATGTTTTGGTTTAGATAATTTACAATGTTTTTTTTTTTCCCTCCTCTCTTTCTCCTTTAGGTGATTAAAGAACTAATTTCGTACGCTTACGTGCACGTTCCTCTCTCTCTCTTCTCTCTCTCTTTCTTTCTCTTTCTCTTCTTTCTTCTCTCTCTTCTCTCTCTTCCCCTCTCTCTTTCTCTCTCACTTTCTCTCTCTCTTTTTCCCTCTCTCTTTCTCTCTCCCTCTACCTTTGTGATTCAACACATCTAATAAACCCATCATTTTATATTAATCTTACCAAACCTGCTTTCAGTTTTTACTCTTTAACTTCACTTCATTCCTCGTCACAACATTTCTGCACTGACCCACCCTCACTGGTTTCCATTAAGCAGCGTCTCCTCGCCGAACCATTCCGCGTGAAATTTCCGACTTATCTCCCTACCTCCGCTGCTTCGCTTCATATCAGACTTTTAGCCGCGGCGAAGCGGGCGCCGTCCGCTGCAGAGAAACGCTAGTTGCTCGGAAATGCCGCGGATATTGGCGACGCAAAAGTGGCATCAGCGCGCCGGAAGCAGCCGTCGCCGGCAGACGCTCGCTTCGTTCCGCGATGCGTCACGGGACGAGACGAGACGAGGTTGTGGCAGCCAAGCGCTAGCACACTTTGTTTATTAACCGCCGACGCGTGTGCGGTTGTAAGTGCTGCCTCAAGCCGTCTAGCTTTCCAGGTGAATTTTGTTTACGTCTGTCATGCATTCAAACCCGCATTCAAGAATACGTGTTACTGTTAAACACTTGGGCAAGGTCAGGTAAAGCGTCGAATACTTTTGTATTCATTTTCGTATGCCTAACGTGTTTATATGATTTCTAAGGAGAACGTATAAAATATTATGAGTTGATTGCACTCTGAAATTTCAGAACATTAGCTGTGATGGAAATGTATAGATAACATTAATTTTTAATTTACAAAAATTAAAAAATTGAGATTAATATAACATTTACAGAATTTATGATTAGCAATATTGTTAACATGAACTAACAATCATTAATTTTGATCTAGGAATGTAGAGTCTAAAGCTTTGTGAAAAATATGTACAGTATTTATTAGATTATCTGAAGAAAAAAACATGTTCGACTTTAAACACTCGTAACGTTTCAAATTCCGGAAATTTAGAGTTTTAAAATTTTGGGCAAAAAAGAAAATTGAAGATTACGTATTTTGGAAATTTAGCTCTGAAAAAAACTGCACTTTTGAATTTGGGTACAAAATGCAAATGATATGAGGCTCAATGCACAAAACCTTTTCCTTGAACTATTTACTATTAGGAGAAACATTTTTCTTATTCGAGAGTGGATTTTCACGTGAGATTTTACTTTTCTCTGAAGTTCAACCAACATGTTCAGAAATTTTACTAATTTTGGATATAAATAAAAACAAGGTTAAAGGTCAAACAAACGCACTAAATATTTAGCTTTTTTACATCATTACATCATTTAGCTCTAGCTTTTTTTAGATCAGAGTGAACAAGTCAAAAAAATTGTAGACCAATCGGAAGGAGTCACGCTTTTCTCGGCCGTTTTCACGTTGAATATATATTCACATGAAAACCATGTGAATGTTCACTAGAAATGTTCGATGTACGAATTCCTGTGATCCTTATAAATTCATAATTTCATTTCATTTCATAACATAATTTCAATTTTTCTAATACATAGTGTGTGATATGCATGCTAGCTAATACCAGCGTACATCGTTACAGCTAGAAGCATTTCCGAAAGCAAGCAACGAGGAATGTGCAACTGAAATTAAATCTCTTGGGAAATTCTTTGAGACTTCAAAGATAATGGACTGTAAGTCAAAGCATAAAAACAAAGTCCACGGATAATTTTAATGGTTTAAAAAAATATTTTCCTCCATTCTTTACTGTTGCAATATTAAGGCCATTTTATGCTAAAATTGAAATGTACCCACTTTCACTACAAATAAAGATTTTACTATTATTAGAATTCGGAAGTTAAAAATGAAAAACAGACGTAGTGTGACGTAGCCGAGCTCTGTAGTTTTCAGAGGAAATAAAATTTTGCAATAGATATCAACTCTCCATTCATACCATTGGAGCTATGAATATAAGACGTCATGACGTCACAAACTTGCCGAAACCTTCGCCATATTGGTGAGTTCAGAAAGCTTGTAGCAAAGACGAACTGCGTGGTAGTGCTTTGGGGCTTGTAGCTGTGCCCGTGTTCAATTGTGTTGTTTGGCATCGTTTTTAATATTTAAAAGCCTTGTTCAGGATAGCTAGAATTTTGTAACAGTTCGTTATCGTTACTTATGTGTCTAAGGAATGTACAAACCGTACGGGGAAACCGGAAATTACTTTTCACAAGTCAGGAACTACTGCATGTAATTTGGAACATTTAGTAACTTTGTAAGTTATTCGTTAATTTTCATAAATTATTTCTTAAAGATTTCCTGCAGATCCAAAGCAGAGAGCATTGCAGATTAGAACTGTACGAAGAGATAATTGGCAGCCTAGCAATTACATTTCGTTATGTTCGGTTCATTTCCAAGAAAACGATTTTGAAAGAACTTTTTTTCGTGTTTGCCGGGATTCGCAGTTCCATCAAATTTTCCAACTTTTCTAGCAAGCAGCTAATGACCTATGTTTGATCTGTAGTAACAGAAGGTATTGGTTTGACGTGTTTTGGACCCACCAATATGGCGGACTGGCTTCACTTGATGAACACGGAAGAGGATGGTTACGGCACCTCCATGGATTATTCATAGCTCCATGATTTATATATTAGCAATAACCCCACGTGGAAAGCACGGCCCAGGAACATTACTTCATTACAATATTTACATTATTTTAAGGTTAGGTACATTTGGTACGTATCAATAGGAATGTTTCAACCGTGTGGATATTGTATGTAAAATAACGAGAACTCATTTCATAATCAGAACTGACTTTAGTATGCACTGCTTAGCAGTTTGGTATTTAATCATTCTTCACATTGGTCCTATAGTAATCATGTAATGGTATAAGAAATGCATTATCAATTTATCACGTTCTCTCCATTATCATTAATTTAATTTTATCTGAAATTAATATTACCTAGAATCGTTATTTTGGTACTATTAATGATGGATGACTCTGAG
Organism: Teleogryllus oceanicus; assembly: GCA_964035755.1. Taxonomy (NCBI): domain Eukaryota; kingdom Metazoa; phylum Arthropoda; class Insecta; order Orthoptera; family Gryllidae; genus Teleogryllus; species Teleogryllus oceanicus. Next base: position 124,545,464 of record CAXIVR010000006.1, read on the forward strand.
TGATTGGTTGAGGACAGACATCGCCATTTCATTAATTCACTGACCCCGAGCAACGCACATAATTTTGCATACACGATTGAGTGCACATCTGACCGCGTCCCGTGCATCGCAGAGACTGGAATCTGCCAACCGCCCCTAGTTAATGCCAACGTCCGACAGCAGCTAAAAAATGTTGCAGGTCGTTGGAGCACAAACATTCATCGAGCGTGAATCAGCTATTCCCCACCTGTTCGCGTCTAGGCTGTAAATATAGCAGTGATTAAATACGTGCTGACAAAGCTTTTAATGTTAAACGGGAATTTTGTTATGCGCCTCGGTTATTCGTGGTTTTAAAAACCCACTCTCAGTGGCATTTAATGCATCCGCACCTAATATTTTCCCGAAAATGAATCGTGGAATTTTGTGAATTTCCAATGCGATGCTCTTCGTCATTTACTCTCATACTGTAGCTAATAAAATAGTTTTTATCGATAACTAGCGGAAGTACTCCACATTTCCCGAGTAACTCAGATAGAAAAATAATAAATTTTATTTGTTAAGTAATCTGCTGCAATATATATATATATATATATATATATATATATATATATATATATATATATATATATATATGTAACCATTGTCATCAGCTACACTCGTGACAAAAAATATTAAAGTGACAATACCCGACATCTTGCCTACAAATAGTTCTAGAGTATGCGAAGAGATGGCGTTACCTGAAACAAATTTCTGAACATACTTTCCCTTGCCAATCAGAACTTTTGTAGAAATGCGAATGTGGCATGAAGCTTGACTCGACGAGATTGTCTTTCTTTCCGGATCGAGACGCTGAAGTGAGTAGATGGGTACTATTCCACCACACAACCGACGAGGGACACGTGGAAAATACCAGAAATGAAGCTTTATTAAAGGTAATTGTCTAAGTATTTTCATGGGATTAATCACTGTGATATGTGAAGATTACGTAAATTCGATAGGAATATTAAACAAGTAATGCAACAAAATGTAAGAATAACGGTGGTAGTGGACTAAAATGAATTTATAAAACCACGTTGCTACATTCTTGTTGCTGGAATATAGAAGAGATTTTTGTAACATAGGACGTGTTTCTGTTTTTTTTGTTACAGCTTTTTTCAGTTTTAGTTTTGAGCAGTTACTTATTCTACTTTTATTCTATTTCATTTTTATTTATGGGATTTCATTTCGAAATTCTATTGGAGAATTGATAATTCCGAAAAGCATAATTTATTCAACAACTGGCTCAACTTTCACTATAATAAAGTTATAATTTTGGGAGTTTTTTGGACTCGCATTCTAACGCGACCATCACCTTGTAAGCTGTGGTTTTACTGGGCTGTACAACGAGGGAAGGCGTAGGGAAATACCCCGATTCCATCGCGATAGGCAGCGCACACCGTCGCAGGACAACGACGACCTTGGGGCGTGAACGTCGCTCGACAGCCGTCTACGCAGCGCGGGATCAGCTTGGAAAATTCGCCTGTCGTGGTCACAGAAAAGCAGAAAGAATATTTACTAAATTGCAGCTTGGAAAACTTTCAAGATAGAATTATGATTGCACAAATTAAAACGTTGTAATATGAGCTTCCCTCAGTAACAGACATTGATCGGACAAGTTTTACTAAATATTAGTCTTGATAACCAGTAAATTTATTTTTGCAGTCTAAGAGAAATCAGATCTAAATAATTTTTATGTTTATTGATAAAAGTCGTCCTGTGTATAATTCTTTATCTAAATTCATACATAATTGACTTGATGTTATTTGAAATCATTTAAGAGGAATTGTCTATGTAAAAAAAAAAGGGTTTTTAACATGAATGAAAGCTGTTAAATTGTTTCTGGTAAACGTTATTTCATGAACGGTCAAGAGACTTTGTAAAACAAATTTTGCACTGCAAGGTCACGCAGAAGCTGAATACTAAGTGTAAATATTGAGTGTAGTATTATTTAAGATTGAAAAGGTATTAGTGAATTTTGGTATATTGTTTGTATGTATTTTTACAGGATGGTTATTTAAATTGTGAATTGTGGGTTTCATTAAGAGATAATTTGTTTGAGAAGTGTACATATGTATTTACTGTTTGTTCGTGTAAATGTAGATCAGAGTCACTATTATTCTACAGAAACTGCAGTTTAGGTAGGAGTTAGCTACCATTGTGTAATCAAAGGAAAAGTAATCACGTAGGAGAATATGTGAACGTGAGTGTACGAAGGATCATATTGGAAAGAATATATGTTACTTGTTCTTTAAAACTATGAATATGTGTTTGTTTGTTAAATGAATATTAGTTAGCAAGACGAACCCACCACCGATAGGAATTGTCCATAATTTGAGGTATTCCAGATTTGTGTGACGGTGTAATCACACGTCACAAAACAAGTAAATAACAGATTTACTTCTGTAATTCAAGCGTACTACGAAATAGTTAGGTAGATACATGACGTTACAATATATATATATATATATATATATATATATATATATATATATATATATTAACATATATTCTAACACGCCCACCAACTACCTTCCAGCACGTGGGGAGAGCGTGATAGTATGAAAGCTCGTGGGGTATGAGAAGGGTCTGAACCCTTGACACAATGAATCAGATAAAATATAAATAAAATGAGCATATATTCAATGAAAAATTACAGTGACACAATTATATAATAGGATTATGCACTTTAAATAGTTGGTCGCTGAAAAAATCCCACAGAAAACAAGGCAAAACAAAAAATTGACGTCATCTCGACTGCCTGAACACACTTTCACCAATTACAATTCACAATTTGCTCATTCCTCTTTCTGAATTTTTATCTACCACATTATTTTACTCTTTCTACTCTCTAGTTTTTCCGTGCATGGCTTTTAAAATGAGTTTTACACTTGTTCTAAGGTATCCCGATCACAGGTACTAGCCTTGGGCTTCGCACTCACTATAACATTGTGAACTTTAGAGAGAAAGAAAAAATAAAACGTAACATACACGTTACTTAAAATTTACCCCTTTATATATCACAGAAAACAATAACTTTTAACACAATACAATAAACTATGACTTTTCCAGATAACATCACTGTACAACATATGAAAATCATGAATTATTTAAGTAAAATTGAACAAGGTATGGCCTTTTTAAATGAATTTAATAACACGTACAGCAAATGAACTTGAAACTGCCACTCACATCGTTCGGAATACTTCTCCCGCCTATTCTGACCTTTCACCTACTTTTAACACGAATTGTCGTGTATTTACTGCTATTCTCTTTCCCCAACTGATTGCCGCATAAACGTTGTCAGTTCTTTTACCTCAACAGCTCCGCATCGGTCGCCTGTAGGACTGGGAGCGGTAGCTCAGTGCATCAACTGATGTCACTGCAGCGCCTCTGACCGGGAGGTCCTAGCTTCGAGTCCTGACGGCGGCAGGATTTTCGACACTAGCTTTTCAGCTAGGTCGAATTCAGTTGCTGTCTGGAGGAGAATTCTAGCGGCCGGCTGCTCTGATCGGTAGTTTTCCGTGGTTTCTCCGATCAACTCCAGGCGAATGCCGGAGCAGCACCCAACCAAACGGGCCACGGACCGCGCGCGATCTTTCCTTCTTGTTCCTTGTCCTATTATCTCCCTTTACACACACACTTACACTAGCATGCACTACACTACCACATATTCCGGGAGACCGGTCTGGAGCTTAGAGCTTCTCTCGGCTGGGGCGGTGCCCCGCTGGTAGGAGAGTCCTGGTTAGGGGGAAACCCCTCTAGCCGACGGTAGGACGGCGCCGGATCTCACCATCCAGCGGGGAAGACCAACGCCATCTCCCGAGAAAAACATGCACTACACTAACGGGACTAATGACCAGAGCAGTTGACGCGCCTGGAAACACGAAACAATCTATCAATCAATCTCCTGCAGGTGACCTTGTGGATTTTCTGCCGCTCCCAACCTCGCGTTGCAACCCGTCTTCGCTCGCTGTCCCACGATGTTACCAGTTTCCTTCCCTCGAGCTCTGGACTCCGCCACGCCTTTTCCTCCTTCTTCTTCTGCCGCGCCTCGTACAAGTTTGTTCGCGCTTCCAGCCTCGAATAATTAATGTTGCTGAAGTTATGCTTTAAATGCTCGGCCTACCTACCACACTTGGATGCTGGATTTAGTTAATGTCCTGCGCGAATTTTACAAATTTGAAATTATTTCGAAGTCAAACAATCACTTCTCTTGCTCTCTCAAATATTGTGAATGTTAATGCGAAGAATGCTCGTGCACTCCACTTCTCAATTACATCACTTTGGTTGATACGCTTCTCAAGCTAATTTTTAACTAACAAGTTAAAATAAATTCCTATGCTATCAAGTTACAATCGCCTTCAGAACTCAGTCTTGTCGCCGTCGCTGCTGCAATCATAGAGAGCTCCTCCGAGGCGCGCCGCGATACTTATGGTACTCGCGCCTGGGGAAATTTTTGGAGGGGTGAATATTCTCCTCTTTTCGTGACCTCCCGGAAAAACATTTGCTAGTTCGGGCGTCAGAGTTCGGAAAGCCGTGGGTAGATGGCGCGTTTACAAGCCATCGCTGCGCCGCGTACCCTACTCGTCTCTGTTCGTGGGCTTTTTGTCGTAGCTGATGGTGGCGTTATGGGGTTGTCTAATCCCATGACGTCACAATATATATATATATATATATATATATATATATAGGTATTCCCTGATAACGAACAATTCTTTTTCTCAAAAACATTAATTTGTGTGTTAGCCTACCTGCTTGTCTGACAATGAAAAATACTTGCTCTTAAACTATACATAGAATTTATCAAAAACTATAAAATGAAAAATATTCTCTGAACAATCTACTCGAACTTGAGACCTTGTGAATTTGAAACGAATCATTCAACTTTTGGGATTTCTTTTCAGTCTCTCAAATGTGTTTCGATGTGTTATATTTTGTTCTTTCTCGAATAGAGAAAGGTGCGATTACAAGGACGATAACAGTCCGAATTTACAAATAAAAAGTTTGAATTTTAAAAAATTCCACATGTTTAACTGTTTTTCGAACCACTTTTATTATCGAAGAGAATTTATTTTTAATGCAATTAGAGGATCCGCTTTAATGCAATTGAATCTTCAACCAATCGTCAGCACATAATTCTTGCGACACTAAATGATATCGCATATATTTCTCAAAATGTTAGTGATTTTGGGAAATATTGTAAAATGATTGCCCTCACTACCGTTTTCAACTTTTATATCTCTCACAACTGCTTCTAACATGATACAGAATGTCACATTCTATAAATTCTGTGGCAGAAGTAAATGGAAGGTGAAGGCACAGTATCACTACATTTACTTTTCGTGCACCGAGGTAGTCTGGTGACTTTTTTCATCTGCAGTTTCTTTTGTGCAGCGAATGTAAATATATGCTTGAACAGAAAGAACTACAGAATCTGTAAATACAATAATGAATACATACATATTTAAATAATAAATACATATATGAATAATAAATACATATATAAATAATTGTATAATATATTGCATAACACACCAAAGTATCCACTTTTTATATTGGACGAATCGCTTTATCTCTGTTTATTTGTACAGGAAGCACATTCTTTTCGAATGTGGTTTACAGAATTAAAGTAAGACGAATAAATCAAGTTACATGGGTATTTGTGAAAGGAACGTTAAGTATGCCTTACGGTCCCCGAAAAGTTATGAAAACACATTTTGTGTGAGATTTTGATACCACGAACATACCAACCATGTGGAAATGCAGTAAAATTAAAGAAATAGACGAACCGTCTTCTAACATTTTAATATATTACAAATGACAACGCCTGCCCAGCTACCTCTAGGCTTCAGTCTTTTCAAAACAACACACCTGATAAAAGGAATATCATTTTTCAATCTGGTCAGAATCTGGGACTGTAAAAAAATTAAACTGCGATGAAACTGCATTGAGTCAGCCCAAGATAGAGGATTTTTAAGCAATTCTTAATTTATGATGATTAAAGATGCAATTGAGGAGTCAGACGTTTTTTATTAATGGTGATATTTTAAAACTATTATTTTAAAATTAAACTAATGGTGCTGAACAGCAAATGCTTTCTTGTATTATTTATAACATTTTGCAGTGTTCAAAAATTCAGGAAGTTCAACGAAAATGAGATCAGCGCGATTTTTAAGCGTCCTTTATCAGAGGAAATAAATAAATTAAACAAGAAAATCAAAACCATTTTAGAGGCTATTTTTATAAATTATTAAATTTAATTTAATTATGAACTTAATTAAATTAAAAAATTAATTAGGCATTAAATTTAAGTAGGAATTACGGGAAAACTATTTGTATTTTCTAAAGCAATAAATGATCTTATTGAGGATAATTTTTTTGGGAACAGATTTCATTAAAGAAATCTCTATCATCAATACTGTACTTTTGTAATATGATTTTTTTTTTCAATTTTCGAAAATACATAGCGAGTAGAAAATGGGACCAGCATCATTTTCTTTGTCCATTTATATACACAAGGCAAACATTTAAAGAAAAAAAATTGGTGTCAGGTTTTGAGAAAATAATTGTTTAAAAATTGCCTACAATAAATCTACGAAAAATCTGGGGAACATCACACATTTTTCGAAAACGTTTGCTTGATCGTTTTTTATGGTCTTTCATCAACCGATTTTTATTAAGGAAAATATCTCTTTCTTCGATATTGTAGATTCAGGATGACGAAGAGATTTCCACAAAATGTTATTTTAGTCATTTTTAAGCATTCTTTACTCTATTAGAGGACAAAGTTTATTTAAAAAATTGGAGCCATTTTTGAAAAAGTGTTGAAAAATGTTCTCCAAAAAAAAAAAAAGAATTATCCAGAATCAAAATACCCATTTCAAACTCGCAGGGCCACGAGTTCATGCAGATCAATCGGGAAATATCAATTTTGGAGAAAATCGTCTGAACCGATTAGACCCTAGCTTTGCCCCAGATGGACGCACGGACAGACAAAGATGTTTTGCCGTCAATCGATTTTTCGGTTAGAGGAGTTGGAGGAAAGAACGAGATTTATAAACTCTTATGATATCAGATTCCACAACACGAGCTTTCGTGTTGAAAAATCGCCGATTTTTGTCGTAGAATTACAACAGTTTTTCTTTACTACGTCCAATAGGCGGGAGCGTAGGCATACGTACGTACGTACGTAAGGCGAGAAAGTAATAAGTAAAATTTCGTTCTAAGTGCAAAAATATTAAAATAATTTAAATTTGTTTTCGTTTGAACATTTGCATTTTCAATCATGTTAGTTACGCTGGATTGTTTTCCCAGACAATTTTCATGTATTGTAAACAAAATAACATGGAAAAATATAATGGATTCATCTTGTTTATGTATATTCGAAATCCTTTTATCAATTGTACAAATGCAACAATAATATATTGAGAGAAATAATTTGTCACGTAGATATTTCTTCTCTGTTTTCACGTCGCTTTCGCTTTTTGTCAAATACAAACCCAAATAAACAATTGTAATTATGTAAAATGAAAATTCATGTTTTTTTCAGTTTATTGATTTCGTTACTTTGCATTTAAAAGCTACAGTATATTATGCATGTGCTAAATGTTTTCTAGGCAAGTATCGAAATGTCATACACACGTTACGCTAGACACTAGAAAATAACTCGACACCAGTCTTTCTCAAAGTGAATTGTGAAGAGTACGAAAAAAAGTAAAGGCTAAATCTTCTTTACTTTTTGAATTATTGAATTGTGCAAGGAAACTATGTGCATCATAATATAATAATTATAAATAATTAACATAAATCATTACCATATTTATATTATTTAATTTACTACTTCCAAGTTGTTAATTATTTTCAAATGAATTCACTTGTAAAGTGTGCAGATTAATTGATCCAATCACAAAGATTACCATCATCGTCGTTATTATTTATTAACAATCTCACAGTGGATACATTCACATGATTTATTGAACAGATTTTAAAAAAATATCAAAGCACATTCAATTTACTCTTAATTTAATCTTCTTCTACTGCCTGCAGGGTTTAGGCAGACGCCTATTTCGGCTTCTCTCTCTCTCTCTCTCTCTCTCTCTCTCTCTCTCTATATATATATATATATATATATATATATATATATATATATATTGCTTTCTGAACAGCTTGTAGGTTAGACGATGACTTTCTGAACAGCTTGTAGGATGCAGAGACGGGTTTTGGGACGACCTATTTTAACCTTTAATTTTAGGCAATCCACTAATTTCAACCCCCAATTTTATGTTAATCTTACTCCTAATTATAGTTACGAGTGTTTTGTGTCTTCCCGTGTCAGCTACCTCGTACATTATTATTATTATTATTATTATTATTATTATTGTTTTGTTTTTTGTTATTATTGTTGTTGTTACTGCTGTTGTTGTTTACTTATGTCTTGTGACATTCAGTTTAGTTCGTTGCTTTCGGAAACTGCAAGCCGTTCCCGGCCCACCAAGAGGAGTTATCGACTCCCAAGCGCGAATTTAAACAAACGATAGATTTCGCTTTCAAAGTAAATATCAATCAAAGAAGTGCTGTTAGGGTTTAAAGAGAGAGTACTCTGACACCTGTTGACTGCGTTGCGCCGCGCGGGAGACTGAGAAGGAGACTCGTCTATACTTCGGTTTTTATAACCTGGAGAGCCAAAAGTCATAACGGTGACGTTTAAGCTCCCAATTGGACAAAACCGTCAACAGCTGATTTTACGTCAAATACCAGGTTATAGAAACCCAAGTATAACTACGTATCTCCGCACCAATTGAGCTCTGCTTGCGCCAGCACCGTCGCAGCTTCTCACACGAAGCAAGAGAAGGGATGAGCCGTTTCACCGACAGTGTTGCAATTAGTGTCAGCTAAGAGAGTGTGTAACTTAATGCCGACTTGGAGAGACATGGCTTTCTTGGGCGAGACTTCCGAGATACAGCAACAACACAGGATGTGTAGCGATGTTAAGGGAAGGCAACCGGGCAAGTTGAATTGCGATAGTTTCAGCATTCACTGTAAGTCTATTTTCTTTCTATCTTTCTATCTTTCTTTCTATCTCTTTATTTTTCTCTTTTTAATATGTGAAACATTTAACTTCTTTCTATACTTCGAGAATAACCATTCGAAAATGTAGTGGCGATAGTATGTTCGAAATGGGAGATGAATATACTTTTGATGTTCTATGTGTTAAAGCAACTTACAGATAATTTTTTTAGCTTCATAAAAGAAAATTACGTTGTATTCCGTGCTACAAGTACATACGTTTTCACATTATTAGGATGAAATATTGTAATATCGTAATTTCTGGCCGTGTAATACTTGAACCAATTCAAACGAAGCTCCTACTGCGTATCTATTATAATTTCGGCACTCAGGAACAACAGACATTTCTTTATAAAGAAAACAGACATGAATGAATCAAACTGTGACAGTATTCGCAGCACATTATACAGACAAACAAGGACAATTTCAATAAAGATTGCCTTGATTACATCAAAAAGAGCTTCTAACTTCCGAATGCTTGTACAGTAGTCACTCAACTGACTTTTTTGAAGTAAAATGAGTCTATAAATTGAATCTCTCGTCTTAAAGACATTCAATATATCTTCTTATCAACACAAAGAAATAAAATTACAAATCTATCGTTTTTTATCATTTTAATGCAATATCAATAGAAATGTTCCTAAGAAATTAATTGGTTCAAAGAAAATACATTTTTTCAAATCCCACAATCAAAACCTATTTACTATACAGAAACAAACACAGCAGTTTACAATGAAATACAATTTATAGAGCCTCGCTAATACAATGTTGGCATTTATACTGCTTACGGCCTGATATGAACTCAGCCGTAAGTTATGCGAAATAATAGTGATATTTTCAAAAAACTTCAACAACACATATGTTCTCGTTTTATCTGGAACGGATTCATAAAACTTGTATGACAATATTGGAATTATAATTCTACTAATTTTTCAGCTATCAAATTTGCACTTACTCTTTGCTAAGCGTGCTTTGCTGTACTCGAGGAAGGAATCTTAAGAAAACTATGTGCATTGGTATTGCCGGATATAGAACCGAAAAAATACGGGCCTAAAAATATCAAGTTCGAGCCGTAAACCTCCAGTTCATAATGGCAATTGCTAGAAATCGGCAGAAACGATTCTATTCTACACACTTTATTTGCAGAGACATTTAACAATTTTTTTCCAAAAATAAAAAATAAATCTACCCGTACTTTGAAAAACCGGTATATGAAGCCGGTATTCAAAGTTCTAACATTGACAAATATATTACAAACAAATCTCTAACTTCAAAATTGAAGTTTTAGACATTTTTGCATAATTAAAATTACACAAAAACTATTAATATTTTGAAAATAATGTTCGTGAAATAATTTAAAGATTTAATATTCTGTAATAAATTCTTATACAAGAAATCCGTCAATATTATAGGTGTAAAACGACTTTGCAATTTTCGAAAATTCAAAGAGTTCACCGAAAATTATACCAACGCTTTTTTTTGTAAGGGTTCTTTGCTCTATTTGAGGAAAAAATTAATGAAAGAAGTGGAGTCGTTTTTGAGTAAATCTTGTTTTTAAAATTGGTTATATTTCCCCAAAAGTCATGTCGAAAATTTAAACATGAGTTTATTTAAAGTACTATCTTTTAAGACTGGATCATATACGGGACGGAACGGCACGGCACATTTCGGTATCTGTGACCCACAAAACGAGTTTTTCTGTGGAATAATCGCGTTTTTTTGCTGCAGCAATACCATACTTGTACTACGTAAGTAGCATGCGAGTATAGAAACTTTATTGACCTTCTAAATATTTTGTTCTAATCTTTCAATTATACGAACCATGGTTCACCCTTAACATTGAATGCTCTAAATTTGTAACACCTAATGGCACTTGTTCAGCTTTAGTGGATGACCTCTGGATAAAGAGGAGTGAGCGTACAATTAGTTCATAACTTGCATTTGTTTGGTATGTTAATGTTTGCTGTGGGAATTCAAGTGTTTAATGTTGTCATTATTGATTGACGATATCGAACAATCCATTATTTGCATCCTTCTTGGCCATTTCGTCATGAATGACGTGTTTTCCTTTCAGACGTAAAAACGCAGAATATGTGGAAAAAATATTGTTTCTTGTATTAATGTTCTAGCACTCCTATTTTAATTCATATTACAGAGTTTTAATGTGTTGATTAAATAGTGAAACGAGACTAGGAAGCACAGTATCCATATAGTTTGCAGTATTATTGCAGAATTCGTGAAGACTTTTTTTTGTTAAACTATTTTATTTATTTTAGCGTTACACGAGAATATTTTATTTGTTGCTCTTGAGGTCGTTATTTATGAGTGAATGTAGAGCATTGAAACAAGTATGCCAACACTTAAAATTATTTGTTGCGTCGATTGCGTAAACAAACTTAATTTTAAAAACGTTGTTTTAATGTAGGTTATGAAAATTAATTTTCAGTTTACCATTTCTTGCCAACATGGTGGACCTACCAAATTCTAGTAATTCTATGGCGGAATGTAATTGTGCTTTTTAGCGACACCATTGAAATTCAACGTGATCGGTTTGAGCTGTGGCCTTTGGACCCCGGATACAGGCAATCGCTGTAGTTCGCAATAACCCTCCTTCTCCTGCTTCATTGATTACTTTGCCTCGCGCAGCACTTCAACAACGTTCACTGCAGGGACTCTGCCTTTGAGATAACATACCTTTATCTACAATTATTCAAATTATCGTTTCCATGTTGTCGCGGCAGGAAGTAATAAGAGCCAAAATTTATTGCTTATTTATCCTTGAAAATAGATTTTATTACATGGGAGTTTTTCCCTTTCAAAAATTCAAAATTTAAATAGTATATGACTTAGTGTAGGATCACAGAATTTTGAAAATGTGCACACAATTCACTTTTCCCATAGCACGTCATACGCAGTTTTTTAACTGTTTTTTTGACGTAAAATAAATAAATAAAAAATAAATAAAAACAGTGAAACATGTTTGCAACATCTGCCAAAAGAATATTCTTCTGTAACTGTTTAATCACAACAAGTAACCGTTTTCATAGTTATTATAAAAATGATTGAGAGAATTAACAACTGATTGAATGGAATCATTTTCGTTTAGCACAATGAATTCAACGAGGAATAGTGATTGGCGACTTTCCTCATAAATGAAAGCATTTGACCTCGTACGATTTCTTTGTGATGTCGGGAAATGTAAGTCGACGAGTTTGCATTACTCTCCGTCTTCCTCTTGCTAATTCCTTTTGGTGGATGATCCAAGCAAACGGGTGCGTAGAAATAGACATGACGTTTGTAGAAACCATATAAACACATTAAACACTGTGTGACTACTTTTATTGAAGTTCATCTCACCAGCATAATCATCTAAATATACTTCATGCTGTCACTGTCATGTAGCCGTGAATGGAGTTGGTGCAAACTTTATTGTTAGCAAAAGGCATAACTGCCATACGTGTAATTTTAATGAAGCGCGTGAAATGTTTATTCATGCCACCAAACAAGCACACGCCAGGCGGCCTATGGACTGATTCTGTGTTCTGGGTGCATGTGAGCCTCTGCTGCCGTATACATCATCAATACGCACGTCATCAGCTTCATTAAGTAGGAATTGCGAGCGGAGTTTACAGCGGTTGTGTAATCAATACTTTCAGTTTTACAGTTGTAGTACCTATTTGTCACCTCCTTCCCTGCAGCATAGACTAAGATCTCGCTAAGGCCGTACGCCGAATGGAATGCTCTGAATTGCTTCAAAGTTTTACCTATGAATGTTCTAAACATGCCAAAAACCGCGTAAAATGTTTAACTGCATATTACAACAGAATCGGCTAAAAATGATTATTATTTTATTTGTCTGTGAACTTTAATTCGGAGCAGAAGTAGGAGGAAGGAAGGAAGTCGTTGGAAGTAGGAGTAGCATGAGTTTCGTGAAAGATAATAATGTTTTCTACCATCAAAAATGTCTTCCCTTTTTTACTATCCGGTTCCTTTGTTACAACGAGCCGGTGCAAGCGTGTGGGGCGGACAAGGCGAAGTTTTACGAGAATTTGAAACTTTTAGTCCTAACACAATCTCTAAATGAGACGTATAATTTTTAAAACATTTTGTCTAGTAGTAAGCAAGAATATTAAGTTCTACGTGTTATTAGAAACCATAATAACGTACCGTATATATTGAAAGCGTAAAGTTATCATTTTGTAATTTTCCCCCATTTTAAGGCTCTTTACGACAACTAACGAATAAACATGTACCCCTTTCTTTGAATTTTCAATGGATTGGCAAATATGAAAATTTTGAGTTTGAATAGAATTCGATTCTCGAAACATTTATTTTTCGATCCACCCTTTTGTATATCCCTTGTATCGTGTTTCTTGTATGCTCTGAATCTCTACCTCTGCCTCCGCCACTTTCCGTTGCCTTTCCCCCCGCTATTTCCGCTTCCTATTACCCCCACCGCCACTCACCCCTCCTCCTTTCTCCTCCACCAACACCGCCGCCTCCGCCGCCTCCACCGTCTCCTCCTCTTTTTCTGCCTCCGCTTTTGCCTCCTCCTCTTCCACGTCTTCCTCCTCCTCTAACTGCCGCCCCTTTCCCCCATTTCCGCTGCCTCCGTTATCACCGTCACCAGCACCTCCTCTTCCTTCTCATCCCCGTCTCCGCCTTCGCATCCTCTCCCCCTCCCCCCCCTCCTCCCCCCGTCCTTTTCTGCCCTCGCCTTCGCCTCCGTCTCGCCGTCGCTAGAGGCGCCGTGGGCGGGCGTCCGCCTGTGATCCCTGTAGGGCTGGGGGCGCCCCCCCCGGCCCCCCACCGTCTCCCCTTCGCATCCCCCCCTCCCGACGAGCGGCTCACGTGCCGACGCCGCTCGTCTGTCACCGAGACCGCGGCGCGCCCCTAGCGCTCCCCACAGGAAGGTCAAGTTCGCCCACTCTCGCTCTTTTCCTGTCGCAGCGCTTCTTCGGAAAGTGGCGATGAGCCGTAGTTGTGACTGAACATTGGTTCAACTCCTTAGTTAAAACGAGATAAGTCTGCCACAATACCGTCACAATAATTATGAAAACACATTTTTACTTTCTCGCTACCGCTTACGCAGTAGAGAGAAACTTTTATAATGCTACGCGAAAAAACGGCGAATTTTCGGTACAAAAACTCTTATTACAGGGCCCAGGTATCGAAAAAGTGGATAAATCCAATTGCTAAATTTAGAAAAAAATCTTCTACCATGTGGTGTAGCCAGAATCCATGTTTTGTGGGTCCTTGATACCGACAAATCGAATGACGGCACAACGTCTGTTCATCTGTGAACAACGCTAGCGGCTAAACCGTTCTGCCTATTTTTTTTCCAAAATTGGTCTTTCCCTATCTATCTGGCTGATTACGCGGCCTCTTGAATTTGAAACCGATATTTTAATTTTGGGAATATTTTACATGAAGCCCCTGAAACATTTTCAAAATTTAAAAAAAATTGCTCCATCGTTTTTTATTAAATTTTGTTGTTGGATAGTGTGAAGAACGTTTAACTACTTCTCTTATCTAATCCAACGCTCACATTGCAAATTGAAAATGTAAGATAGTAGTGTCGACATCTGAAAGGGGCATTTTCTGTACTGAAGGGCATTGTTTATTTTAGTATTATTCTCACAGGTGAAGCTTTTGGACATTGGGGTAATGTACTATAACGGTTTCTTCTTCTTACCTTAGTGCAATTGCTAGTTCAATTAATAAATTTGCTTTTTTACTTCGAATGTTTGTATTTCATTTGTTTTGATACGTTTCAGTATTCAATTCAATACGTTTAGTTCAATGTCAAACACAATTGTACAAACATATTTTAACTATATTTTAACTGATATATTGTGAAATTGTAGGGTTTGAAACGAACTATAAGCGGAATATTTTGTAAAAGTAACTTACTTTTATTATTTCTTGAAACATTTTTAATACTTTAACTTACACTGTCTGCAATTTATAATGGTGATTCGAAAATGTATGTAAAAAGGAATTACATAGCAATCTGAAAATAATTTGAGTGCAGTTTCTTCAAAATAACGTCACAACTGCGTTTATACGAATTTGAAACTCACGATAATCTTCCTCATTGAACCCCGGTGAACAATGTTTCTTGAAAAATCCAATTTTTTTAGCAATGACATATGTTAACTTCCGTGCACTGGAAAAATAATTATTTCAAGTTCTTACTCGACATTCATAAATCTTGACCGACCATGAACATTGGCAGTTATCGTGAATATATACCACATTGACAGTTATAATAATTTTGATATCAAATATTAAAATGGTTGCAGGACTTTTGCATACCATGAGCTTTTACGAACGTAAAAGAGCATCCGTGTAGTACATTTCAAAGGAGAAATTCAATTCCAGTCGTGTCAAAATACTTTCGTGTGGCCTCCAAAGCATATTTTTAACTAAACGCAATAAGTTTTCACCATACAAGTTTACTCACCGATTATTAATATAATTTGTTGAAGACAGTTGTTTTGGCAGAAATGATATTATAAAACAAAAAAATTAATTATTTATTTTATTTCCAATAATTTTCACCCACTTAATTTTAACATGCTGATAAAACAATAGTTTAAATTAAAATTTTGATTCGTTTATTTATTCATTAATATTTGAAATAGCTTCGATGTTTGAAAAGCAGAATGATTCATTAATCATACGTAAAGAGATTAATCTTTTTACAAATATTCCCTAGGCTGAAATCTCTTTTTCTCATGGCCTACGCTACTAGTAAAAAAAAAAAAACGCGTTAGAGCAACTGCTATATGACAAAAACATGTGAACAAACAAAACAAAGGAAATTCTCCCAGCGTACTCTGCGCCGAACGTGCAAATTGCAGGCGGGTTGAGAGGGTCGCCCTCGGCCTAACTAAAATTAACTCTGCATCCGCAAGGGGAACCTGCAGACGCGTTCCATGTATTCATTTTTGTGCAAATGTCTGTTTTACGCGCGGGGAGTCATTCATTTTCTGAGAATCTCATGCAGTATGCGATGCCCTACCGTCGACTCGTTGTTCCGTAGCCTGACGCGTATGGTCTGTTTAGCATAATTATTCTTAAAAAAGTGAAAGTACGTATATACGTATACATTTGTATTATTTTCCTCTCTCTTTGTAACTAAATGTATTGTCATGATCTTTTTATCAATTTTCCAATCCATAATATCCTACCTCTTTTATAATTTTTCGCCTGACTTTATTCCCTAGACCATCTTTTGCAGCTTTTCAGCTTGCACACTTTTCTCTTTTACGTATTCTTTTGTGGCCACTTCAAATTTTTGTAAGAGCTTTTTCTAAGCTTGGCTAACCATTGCTTTGTTTTCAAAACTAGGAAACCAGGGACATGCCACGAGTACATACCACGTTTTTTAGTTCATTTCTTTTAATTCTCATTCAAAATATTCATTTACTGCTTCAGATACTTCTTCCTTCTCTTTCAAAAATTATGTGTAGGTGAGTGTGGTATTTTATAAAGATCTTGTTTCGCACACAAAAAAAATTTATTGGTCACTTTATTGTATGCTAGTTTCAATTTCTTTCAAGAATTTTAAATTTAAGAACGTACCATTTTCATCTGGTGCGATATTAGCTTATTACTTCTTTCTTTTTTGTTTAGCGTATCCCAGATTACGATTAAAAATTCTATTCCAAAGCCCAATTCCTTCCGTGAATTGAACTCATCCCATACTCGAGGTGTAGAGTTCTAACAGAATCTCTAACAAGCTACCGAAATTTACCCCAAATCAACCTATTACTTGTAGTGTATTGTAGTATATAAATTAAACATACTAAGCTATGTGAGACCTAGGAAAGTGCTTGCATATAAATGCAAGCTATTGAGGATCAAAGAATATGTAAAATAAATGTGAATGTTTCCAAATGTAATTATTCATTATTTAAAATTTCCAAGTTAAATAGGTGGGATATATTTGTAAACGCTAGATAAACGCAATATGCAGCTATTTCCTCGCAATTTACAATAATATTAGCGATATAGTCTCGATAATTTGAGATGGATGGGCCCTGCTCGAATTAATGAAAACTTCAAATATCGAAAATGATTAATTTATTAAAATAGAAATATAAACATACCTTTTAAATTTCAAAGTTTGTTTATTTCAATAACAATGTACTTGCGTAATATTATGACATTAATTGCTGAAGATACGGTAATCACATCTTAAATTAATTGTCAAATGTTGTTTGCTGAATTACGTTGTTCTTTTACGTGCGGCAATATCACGCCATCTTCTGAATATCACATTGTCGGCTGGAGTTGCCTCAGGTTGTTGTTCTACGTACCTCACGGCGACCTCTAGCGCAACAAGACCCTCGTTATGACTCACTCGCGGTGTGGAATTAATTAGTTCCTCCTCCTCATTGCAATCCTGTACTACTACATTAATCATATCAACCATAGCTGCATCCGTAAATTCTAGTTGTTCGTCATTATTGGGCCATTCTTCCACTACAGAAATACATATTTTAATTAATTGTTTTGGTTTTGGATTTATGGGAAACTCGAACAATCAAGACTTGAATTATAGACTACTGTACATGGTTCGGGAAAATTCCGCAAGCCGACGAGTAGGTCGGCGCCGGATCTTACCATCCAGCGGGGGACCGGGAGCTCAGTGCATGAACTAATGTCACTGAAGTGCCTCTGACCGGGAGTTCCTAGGTTCGAGTCCCGACGGTGGCAGGATTTTCGACACTATCTTTTCAGCTAGGTCGAATTCAGTTGGTGTGTGGAGGAGAATTCTAGCGGCCAGCTGCTCTGATCGGTAGTTTTCTGTGGTTTCTCTAAACAACACCAGGCGAATGCCGGAGTAGTATCCTAACAAACGGGCCACAGACCGCGCGCGCTCTTTCTTTCCTTTTCCTTGTCATATCCTCACCCCTTACACACACAAATACAGTAACATGCACTACACCACCACACATGCCGGGATATCGGTCGGGGACTTGGAACGTGTCGCGGTTGGGGCGGTACCCGCTGATGGGAGATACTTGGTTAAGAAAACCCCCGCTAGTTGACGGTAGGTCGGTGCCGGATCTCGTCATCCATTGGTGAAAGATCACCGCCACTTCCCGATTAAAACATGCACTACACTTACGGGAATAATGACCTCAGTATTAGACGCGCCTGGAATCACTAACAATCAATCAATCAATCCAGTGGGGTCTGATTACCGGCGCCCCTCTGCGATAGACTACACTTGCAGGACTAATCTTTATTGTTGATGAGCCGGAAACACTAAAAAACGAACAACTTGTGCGCGTGCAGGCTGTGCGCAACAAGTTCCCCAGCAGCGTGTCGCGGAACGGCGGTCGACCAGGCGGGCGCCCGGGCGTCGACGCTCGCATGGGCGGTTGCGGGCCGGCAGCGCCAAATTAATTCGCAATTTGCGCAGCTTAGCGGAGCGCAGGTCGCGAGGCCAGGGGCGCCGCACGCAGCGTGGGGAGGGGGAGCGAGGGGGTGAGATTACAGGGCGCTGGACATGTAGATGTGGTGAGGTGCAAGCGAGAAGGGGGAATGTTGGCTTGGATCTCAGGGGAATGGAGGGAAGAGGGACGAAGTGCCGGAGAGGGAAATTATTGGTAAGGAAAATAATAATTTAGCGAGGAAGGAGAGTGTCGATAACCGAGTTTGCGAATTAACGGAAATTAAAAAGGGGACAGTAAAGAACATTCTACTAACATTATTCTCTAAGCACCATGGCTTACAGAAATATATATTTCTTCTATTATTCATCTTTAATTGTACTATTACAAATTCTTTACCATCAAACGTAACTTTAAAATTGTGAAAAAAATACCGGCCTGAAAATGTTTGGTTTCAGCCGTCTTTCCGGTAGAAAGCCTGTTTCGTACAGTTATGACGATTCTTTTACATCTTTTTAATCTCATTCTGAAGCAAAAATGTACTTCACAACATAATGATGCACCCAGGTGTGAGATCGAGCAAAGTAGATTTTCAGGGCGGCAACGGAAGGGCGAAATCGAGCGCGAAATGAGCCAACGTTGAGGCGAGACCACGAGGGCGTCCTAGTTAAAGGGGATTTGGAAAGATCTGTACGGCGGTGTTTCCTCCGCCGCTTTATCTTGATGCGACTGTTTCCAGCTCGCAGTTGACTCTCTTGGGACTGGGGCAACACATGCCGCTAGCGCCCCAATAGCTCGTCTTCCGTTGTACCGCGGGGTTCAAATTTCCGACGTTTTATGTGGAATTTCAAAACGATATGGCGCCCAGCTTTTCAGGGATACTCTTTTTTCTGTGCAAGGCAATTAACAAAATATTCCTTTTCGATTAATTATCCTTTTCCGTATTAATACATTGATCTTTATTCTAAAGGTACGAATAGTCGTGTTTACTCTTGTATTACCATCTCTTCACCCGTCCGGTTCCTGTTCCCGTGTTAGACGTCTCTACCATTGCAACCTGATGGAGGTATGTTCTGCATCTCTTACATCTCAATTCTTCCTGATTCAAATATCATACTGGGACACCATCGTATGATACCGTCGATCCTGATCTGCGCCTCTGCGCCATCTCTCAAATCTGCTTGCCTTTTCTATTTTTTTTTACAATCATGGCTGGTTTTGCTGATGCTTGGATCGATACATCTCGTATAGCGTATCTGATCATTTCTGACCATTTCCTCTAATGACATTCCTTGCTTCACAGGAAATGCTACCTAAGCCGGGAAGTGCTAGTTTGAAATTCCAAGCTAGTGAGGATCTCCTTCGGCTAATTTGCTGGTCGAAATCCTAGGTTGAAGGATTTCTCAAGAAGACGGCATTAAGTATTATTAATTTTGTGCTCCCAATTTGGGCGGTACTGTCATGGCAAATTCAACACACGAGCAGTATTCCACACGTGAGCGATGGAGCGACCCGCCGAAGCCAAGATGGGCGAAAATCACCCGTTTTTTCATCGGTAAGTCTGAGTTAATAAAGCACTGTGAACCCGATACGAGAGCGGTTATCTGCACGCAGGGCGATCGTGACACTGACAGTGTCTCACTTCACTTAGTAAGAAATTGGAGAAAAAGAGCACATATTTGGGCTTTATAGTAAGCTTATCACATCACTCACCCATAGAATGTCGAGCGTTGCACGTAGATCATAAAGTGTACATTAACCGTAGCCCAATGACGTCTTAGTGCTTTTACATGACATGTTACTTTCTCTTATTGGATAATGGTGCCATGCTCGCAGATTCTGCCTAGTTAGTCTCTTTTTGAGGCTTCCGATGCCCGACCATGCAGCTTGCCACGAACTGAATGCGAGTCTCAAACCGCCTGGGCTGCCTTTCTCTCCAGCGCAGAATCATGTATTTCTTTAAGCGTGGATTACAAATCTTCTGGATTCTACGGAATTTACAATACCAATAAAATTCGTTAATTCGTTAAATATAAAGTTTATTTCCGGTTCTTTTGGTAGATGTCGCATTTGGAATTATTTTCATTGTGATCAGGTGTTCCCGAAAATATAGAATGCAAGGTCAGAAGTTATTAAAAAACCATGTAACATAACGGTGCAAGTCAGAAAATAATTGTTTATAAACCACAAAATTCTGTGAAAATGACAATTATTAAGAAAATGAAGGAAACTAATATTTATCTCACCACTCCTTAATTCGTACTTCGTGAAGTATACCAACTAAAGAAAATTTTGTTTTGTATACGATAAACAAAAATAAATGAAATCTTGGTAAAGAAACCTTGAACAAACCGATAAGAGCTGTTGAAAGAGATCAACGGCTCTAAATTTAATTTTTCAATTTCAAATTTCGACATTGAAAGTCATGAAGATTTTTTGAAGTGTAAGGAATATAATTTTTTTTAAATTATTCCTAAACACGAGAAAATTTGACTTATAACAAAAAATAAATATAAATCTGGACAAAATGCGTTTGGCGGTCGTTCGAAAATAAAAATTGGGAGCAATAATCAAAGAATTATTGCCAAAGATATCCAGAAACAAAGGAATACATTATGTTGATTGCACAGAGCGACAGAATATCAAAATATGCTGTTGTGGAGGAAGATTACGAGTGTCACCCTGATTTCTGCGCAATAGGTACATTACAATGAAATTTTTTTTCTTTCTTGGGTAGTGATCGTAGTGGTGGTTGGTCCTTGCATTTCATTCCATTGCATGATGTATAGTGATAGATGAACGATGATGATAGATGAATGATTACGTATTGGGGGTAACCCAGATAGAGTATGAAGTCGTGTGAGAAGTTCATGTTTCAACTGTATGGTGAAAAAAACATTTCTCACAGAGGAAGTTCTTAGTAACAATGATCATACATACGTCCATAGTTTTCGGACGCGTGAAAAATGATTACCTTAAACCACCCATTGCTTCACTTTTTATGCGAATCAGAACTGGTGAAATCTGCCACTGTCTATTGATTCCGTGCCGATTGAGTGATTCCGTGCCGATCACTCTTAACGTTATTAGTCCTTTAAGTGTAGTGCATGCTTTAATCGCGGGAGGAGGCTGTGATCTTACCCTAATGGACAGCGAGAATCGGCGCCCACATACTCGTCTGACAGCGGCGTTTTCCCACAACCTGGTAACTCCCACCTACGAGGCACCGCCCCAGTCGGGACAAGCTCTAAACTCCCGACCGGTCTCCCAGCATGTGGCAGTATAGTGCATATAAGTGTATGTATAAGTAAGGGATGAGGACAGGACAAGGAAGAGAAAGGAAAGATTGCGTGCGATCCGAGGTCTGTTTGTTAGGTACTGCTCCGTCTGGGGTTGATCGGAGAATCCACGGAAAACTATCGATGTTACCGTCAACCGGCCGTTAGAATTCTCCCCCAGGCAGCGATTGAATTCGTCCTGTCTATCTAGCTAGTTTCGAAACTCGTGCCATGGTTGGGGTTGGAACCCCAGGACCTCACGGTCAGAGACCCTACAACGACATCAAATGATGCCCGGTGCCACTGTCTAAAAATACCCCGCATCAACACGTGCAACGATGATCCGCTTCCAATCCGTCTGTGGCTTTATATAAGCGCCGCTCGCTCGGATGCATTCGCTTGCAGGCGCCCGCCCCGTTGATTTGCTCCGTTCGGGTGCATCCCTCGGGGCGGCGCGCGGAAGCTCTAGGAGCGCTTATGTAATTAGAGCGGCACGTGACGTGTCGAGCGGGCGGGCGGGCACGCGGCCTTTCGCGCCATGTGCCACGTGCCGCCCGCCGCCGCAGAGCAGCCCTGGCTTCAGTCGCATCCGCCCCCGCCAGCGGCGCTGTGATTGCCAATCGCCTTCAAGTGGCAACCTGCGCCTCGAGCGGAGTTAATTAACAGGAATCGTCACTCCGTGTGCGTGTCTGAACTATAAAAAGCGAATGCTGGAACCGTTGCACGTTTGGTTTCTGTTTCTCTTTCGAATTTCTTTTCCATTTATTTCTTAAATTTATTTCTCATTTCAAACCACGTTATAGATCATCTGCAAGGTTATCTATCACAGTTTTGAAATCACAGTAATTTTATTTAAGCGTGATGTTTGTTTTCTTCCTTTTTACATGTAATTTATTACGTACTACTTATTATTAAAGAGAGACCATTGTAATCATGCATCGAATACTGACGATCTTTCGTGAGATAACCTCATATTGGGGGGATTTAATCGAAAAAAGTGGATAAATCTTTAAAGTCTCTAGTATCTAGTCTTTAAATAAGGTCATGTACATTTTTTCGAAAATGTGTTATTGCTTGAAGTGAAGGCAATTAAAAATATTTTCTCAAAAACGGTTTTAAGTTTTTTATTTAACTTTTTCTCAAATAGAGAACGGTGCGTTTGTAAAAATGGCGTGGGTGTAATTTTCGTTGAACATTGAATTAATTTTCGAGAATTGCAAAATTTACAACTAATACGAGAAAGTTAATGCTGTTCTAACACCACTGGTGTTTGTGTTTACATTCTGATTAGAATTCCTTTATATTACTGTTAATAAAGAATGTCAGTTTCATTAAGCTTTGCATTTGTACTCTAAATGAGAAGTGTTTATGCAGAATGAAAATGATCTAGTTGTATGTCAAATTATCATCTAAATTTAAGAGTTGCTGTACATGTTCTGATAATTAATTTTCCCTCAAATATATCACGTGTTCATGATCATAACATCAAGAAAATTGGTCCAACGTAGCAGTGAAATTAATTTTCACTTCCTCTTAGAACTTAATATTCTATTCCTTCTATCGTAACGGCAAGATTCCATATTAATTTTGGGTGTGACGACGCGAACGAACCTTAAGGAATCTCCTGGGATGTATTCCCATTCGGATACATTCTACCTTCAGTTCCACTGAAAGCCTCAGCCCGCATGACACCCCCAGAATACCACAGAGAGACCGTCTACACCTCCTCAAACGTAGAGTGCTCCACAGTCAAAAGGGTTCTTAGAACCGTGATTCCAGGAAGGTATTAACCAAGAAAACGCCCATCGGGGTGAACGGTGTCACGTCTGGCATTCAAATAATTGCGAGTGATAAGCAACATGAATTGATGTGAATTTCATTTCATTTATACCACACACGTGATGTATTTCATTGTATTGTGACTTTTTACCTCATAGTATTGTTCTCAGAGCGTTGATTCTTTATAATGCACAATATACAATAAAAACAAATTAATGCTGAACTTTGAGTGTTTGTCTTGAAAATTGCGAGTTTTTTCTGTGCATGCTCTCTATGATGAAACATTACTGTAAAATATGAGGTGAGAAGATAATAGAAATTATATACACATACTACGGGTGGCCTGGAAATATATTTTACATTTATAGATATTCATACTATGAGTTTAGTCAGAAATAGATTCAGCTATGGTCACAAACAAATTAGTATCAAAGTTCTATTCTCAATCTTTCTGAATTCTTTTAAAATTTGTCCTGTCCCACATATCCTTTTATTAGGTCATCTCTTCTTTATACTTTCTCGATTACTATATACCTACTTAGAAATGAAATATATTGCTGCAGCGGAAAGTGGCAGTTTTTCGTCAGGAAAACTCTAATTGTAGGACCCTGATTTCGAAAAAGTCGTCTGTCCGTCCGTTTGGGGTCAATGCTAGCGCATAAACGGTTCGGACGATTTTCTCCAAAAGTGATATTCCCTAACCGATCTGGCCCAACTGGACTGTCGCATCACTGTCAAATAGACTGTCACAACACATTTCGCAAAACCGCACTTACATGAAATTACGGTCACGAAATTAAACACGAAGTTCAACCACGTACATTCAAACTATGGAATGTCTTCTTTCACATGAGTTTTGGAGTATGGAATGCCTTCTTTCACTCTCTTTTTCCGATCTCATGGTCGATTGGTGAACAGGGCCAGGTTCAGAGGGAATACACGACTTATAACCGTGAGTTACTTGCCATGAGGTCTGAAGTTATAACCGTCTTTTTACAGTAACTCTACGATGCATAATATTGAAAATATTCATGACTGTAAAGATAAACCATTCAGTAGAACTTTACTAACATGTTTCTCAATTCATTAGAAATATAATATATATATATATATATATATATATATATATATATATATATACGTGTTCGTCAATGAAAGAAAATTAGAATTAAAGTAAGGAGAATTATAAATTAATTAATTATCATTAATTGAGGAACACTTACACCGTAACCTCCACACTCATTTTAGTAAATTTCGAATGATTGATTAATGATTCTGGGCGCGTCAACTGCTAAGGTCATTAGTTCCGTAAGTGTTATGCATATTTCTATCGCCTGGGGTGGCGGTGTTCTTCCGTCACTGGATGGCGAAATCCGGCGCCGATCTATCCGTCGGCTTGCGGATTTTCCCTCCAACAGGTACCTCCCATCAGCGGGGCACCGCCCCAGCCTGGACAAGCTCTAAGCTCCAGACTGGTCTCCTGGCATGTGTGGTAGTGTAGTACATTTTAGTGTAAGGGTGTTTAAGTGAGTGGTGAGGATAGGACTAGAAAGGGAAAGGAAAGATCGCACGTGGTCCGTGGCTCGTTTGTTAGAGGCAACTCTAGCATTCGCCTGGTGTTGATCGGAGGAGCCACGGAAAACTACCGATGAGAGCAGCCTTATTATCTTCGGTAACATTAACATTTATTAGGTACCAGAGCCAATTTATTAGGTACTAGAGCCAAAATCTTGTCACCGTGGCGACTCGAACCCTAGAACCTGCCGATCGGAGGCACTGCAGTGCAGGGTTGCCTGATGTGTTGCGAGCTCTTTCCCTATATCACCTACAGAATTTACTCAAGTAACCTCTCCAATGAAACAAAATTCCTCAAATTTAAAACGTAAAATATTCTCAAAATTATGAATCAACAACATGAGCTATCCCTGACGATTCCATTGACTGTCCCTTTAAATTTAAGTAATTCAAATTAACCAACCATCGTCCTTAGAGATGCTCGTGGCCATATAGTATCTTTCGTTTCCTCATGTTGTTCTTTCCTGTCGTTTATTTCTCTCCTTTTGATACATAAAAATGAGTGAGCATAATATCTAATGTTTCTTTTTATCCTCAACAATGAAGAGAAAAATATTTCATATGTCCGGATAAAAACTAATTTCCTCCAAAAATCCCCAAACATTTCTCTGTTTGTTTGTTTTCCCCATTCTTTCCCCAAACGAAAGAAATCCCGATTGGGGGACAGAATTCCCCAATCTGCCAACCATGGTGCAGTGAGATAAATTGATATCCTGAGTCACCTAAGCCGTATTTTCTATTGAGTGGTTTATCTTTACAGCCATGAAAATTTTTAGTCTAATATAATATTGTAGAGTTACTGTGCCCTGTATCCCCATTTCTTTTCCTTTTGAGCCCACCGCGCCCGCCGTCCGCGGGGGAGGGGGCGTGTCGGCGGGCGTTGCGCCGGGGCGGCGCCGCCGTGACGCACGCGTGCTTCGGGTGGCGGAGGGCGTGCGCCGGGGCCTCGAGCGCGTATTTTTGCGGCGGGCCGCACCGCGAAGCTGTCGGCGGTCGTGCTCTGAACGTTGATTTAGCGACTAACGACCTGCAAGGGCAGCGTTTCCCAACCGCTGCGTGATCTCGCACACGTGAACTTCTAGGGCTTTGGTTGAGAATGTGCTGGTCTGGAAGAAAGGGAGTTGTACTTTTTGTGCGTTTCCGTCTCCAAAAATAACGTAGTACAAACCAGGAGGCGCAGATATTTTCATTTGGGAAAATTAGGTTCCCAAACACTGAAGAACATAAGCATTAAAAGTAGTTTGTGGAATGTGGGCACAAATCCATTTACGTCTTAGATTTCCAGTAACTTGTGTTCGCAATATGAGGGTGTCGAAAGAGCGGCAGACAATTAATTCTTCACTTTTGTTATGCAGCTGGGATCAAAACCCAGATTTCTTCCATTTCACAAAACCTGTCTTCAAACTTGTGAATAAAATATTATTATGAAAGTGTGTGTCTTCTAATTTTGGTTGTCTTTGAGAAACATGTTCAAAAAAACAAAACAATAATTTACATTGAGAAACAAATATTAATCTTTCTGACCTATTGCATTTTCCATACCAATAGTAATTCATTCCAATTCTATCACGAGTATGATAAATTCATAAACATTACTAAATCCTGGTAGTGTAATTTTTCGATTTTTAAAATCATAGGAACGTTTACTATGCCAAAAATAACGTTTTAAGGGACAAAATATGTTTCGTGTCAGAATTAACTTTCTTTTCATGTGTAATTGCTCAGCTTCTATTCATTAATTAATCATCACTCACAGTTTTCACAAGTTTATTTCACTTTTTAACTTTTTAAAACTTCTTTTAAGAAACTTTTTATCTTGAGCGAAATTTTAGCACCGTTCATTGTATTTGGAGTGATATATCCGGTTAAAATAAATTTGATCTATTTGGACTTTAAATATTCCTTCTTCAGTACCCAAACTATACTCGTATTTTATTATTACAAACAATCTCATAATATTCTTTCTTTTCTTAGTAACAGACATTTCTTTTTAAATTATAGAGATTCTACTTGTAGAGAGAAAGTCTGAAATATAGTGAGATAGTCTAGGGTTCTGTACAGTTTGTATATCGCTGAGCAAGAAATCCGATTGTGTTACTTATATTATATGTAACACTAATGATATCTCTGAAAGAAAATATTATTTTCTCGATTCGTAAGATTTTGCAGAGACATTTTTAGTTTAGTGACACCTGGTTAATTAAATGTGTTACATTCTGTGTAAGAGCAGGTGATTTTTTCAAGTGCAGCTTGTTTTCATTTGAAGGGAGAGAGAGGCAAAGCGCGAGTCTCGTCACAGCGTGCGACAACAAGGAGTACGCACAAGAACATTTACAACGGAGCGCACTCAAAGACCGAAAGGCAGCCAGTTAACACTGTAAACAGCTAACAAACGCCTCAACTGTCCACGAAACAACATACTTTACGCACGAGATGTGAGGCTAAATCTAGCCGTACACACGTCTCTTGCTTTGAAAGCGGCATTGTCAATTAGAAACGCCTGGCTACTTACGTATTTAAAAGAAATTTTAATGAAGAAAAATTAGTGCTATTTTTTCTTATATATGGTGTTAAACTGTTTCCAGCTTATTTAAAAGTGGTTGTCGTTGATACGGATATGTTCTTGCGGAATGTATTCATACATTATGTAAAATGCACATAAGTTCTTACTTTATAAAAACATTAGCAAAGAGTTGAAAACATTAGAAAGCAGATTGCAAATTAGGAAGTATAAGACCCTGAAGTGAAGGTAATTGATTGGTAATTTTTGACGGATTGTATTACAAAGAACGTTCTAATTTATGTAAAATAATTGAGAAATGTATAATGTGGTAAGGTTGAGGGAGTGACTGATGGATTTCTCCAGCAGAATTTTGTTTCTTAAGATTCCTGCCCTGTGTAGATATTAGTTCGAATCGTAACTAGCATATGATCTAGTGACGAAGCAGCAGAAATCGGGATAACCATCCAAAATTGTTTTCCTAAAAGTAGCGCCCACACTACTCAAGAACAACAAATAAAATACTTCCGTATAACCCAGAAATCAATTAAATATGTTTACAAACATACTTCACGAATTCTGCAATAGCATAGTATACTACACTAAACGGATACACAACACAACAGTTCTTTACATAGCAATAATATCAAAAACTTTTCCGTTTCATAAAGCAATGTGATTTGCAAATATTTAATGGCGGGCGGCTTCTTCTTTGAAACCTCACGTGTCATTTGACGTCAGTTGGGTCGTAAGCGGTGACTCACTGTGTATAATTTTGTACGCAATACATGAGAATTGGTTGAATAACATTCAGTCAAAAATTGGAATTTTTCGGTCAAAGTTGAAACTGTTTTTAGATTTTTCCTGAGTGGTTGGGCAGCTCAAGAAACCGTAGACACCTCGCTCATGGCCAAAGGCTGCACAGTTTTCCATCAATTTGTGAGTATATTAAAAATTGGTAATACAGTTTACTAGTATTCTATTCAAGGAATTTGTTATATGTCAACAGTAACATAATGTTAAGCTACAATATTAACGCAATTTTAAGGTATATTTCTATTCCGGTGACGAAATGTAGTCGATATCTGTATGTGCAATTTGACGTTCTAAGACAGGGCTGCTCCACTGCATGACCCATCTTGACGTGCCCTGACCAGCCGTGGGCCAGCAGTCTTGGTTAGGCAACCGACAGGAGAGGAGAGAAAAGGAAGCGATAGGGGAGCGCTCGGGCGTGATTGGCTGTAGTTTAGTAAAATCGTAGTGGCTCGCGGACAGTCTTTTCCCATTTCTTGCATTTGAGCAGCACAGTTGTAAGGGATGGGCGTTATTTCTTATTCATCAAAGCTCTTTGTGAGTGTGCAATGATTACCTTCTAAGAATTTGTGAAGTGTTCGCCTTTCCTTTGAATAGAGGTGTGATAAAATGTACATTAAATGATTCTAAATTCTCGAGAGAATGAAGTTTCGTAACAGTATCGCGGCTGAGAAGGTTTACTATTTAAAAAGGTTATTGAAGAAAGAAGAGAATGATGTTAATGCAACCGATTGAATTCGAATGTCAATATTTTTGGAGATAAAAATAACTTTAAAAATTTCATTGTTTTTAAAGCATGCATTTTTAAATTTATTGGTATTATTTCGTTTTAAGTACGGAAAAGACATCGGTTTCTTTTCCTACTTTTTTAGAAATTGCAACCGTTTATATATTTTATGTTTCTATCTGAATTATTTTATTTGTGCTCCTGTATTTTGAGAGTATGATAGTATGATAAAATATCATGAACATAATGCCGGAATAACAGTCATAACACATGAATTAAATATAGTGTTTTTGTAGAAGTAAATTAATTTGATATTGTAAGGAAACCTAATAAAAATTGTTTTATGTATTCTGTGCGCAAATCAAATTAAGGACGACAGAAACATACGTACTGGTGACAAGAAGAAACATTACATGCAGTGAAAACGCTAGCTCATTATACAAACACGTGCCTGCGGTCATAAAGAACAAAAATTCTGAAATTAAAAGAGTTCCAGCACCTTTTTAAACATTTGTGCTTAGAGATAATATTTCCAAACGTATTGTTAGTATTCCTTACCGATATCATTCATATAGAAATATTTTCATATTTTCTTCATTTTTACGAAACGTGAAAGTAGTGATGTTGCAAAAGAATAACTATGACTTATCACCTTTTTCTCATTATATTAAACTAGCGATTTAAATCCAAGAAACCTATTTATTCCGTATCATGAACCATGGGAATTTATTACAATGCTCTCTTTTCTGAGAGGAAGAGGAAGATTAACGATCTTATGTAATATATTTTTCTACCCACATTAATACATCTATGAACGATTTCATTTTTTTATCGAGAACCGTCCACTTTGCATCCGCCATACATGAACTTGATTGCATTGCACCAGCGTCCTGTTCTCTAATACGCAACCTCCTAATTCCTCCCGCTGCTGCCCTTGGCTCTCTCTAATGCATTGGCACAACGGCGCCGTGCGGGTGGGTGGGAGGGATTATCAGGTTATGCGGGTAGAGCGCTTTCGTGGCGTCCGCACCCTGTCCTCAAAGGGCGTCCTCACAGACACGCGTTTGTGTATCCTCGGGTATTGCATTACTCTTTGAACTGTGCGTGAGAAGTAAAAACAATCACATTAATGATGGAAACAAATAGAGGATGTGTATGAAATCTGCACCGTTGTTCTACGAATACTATTTGTCTTTGTATAGAAACTCTCATCCCTTTGAAAGAGAGAAAAATAATTACAATTTAATTTCATTGTAAGTAAGAAATTCATAATGTTGTAGAAAAAATAATTTCTCAGTATTTCGGTTAGAATTGAGATAATTGCGACATCTCGCGTTCCATGAATTTGTTAAAAAAACGGTTTGATGGTTCAACGATATTCTCTTCTCCTTACTATTTGAATGGAAGACTTCATAATACCAAATGCACGGAACTTTCTACACTGTGTGACGAATAAATGTTACAAACTTCGAGGGAATGTAGGGAAGTCGAAGAAATCGAAACTTTTTGTCAAATGAACGTGTTGGAAATTTCGGATTACACCTGTGGCGTTTGCCCTTGATTGATAGGGAGCTCATTATCCGCAGCTGATTAGCGAGTCACGTTCTTACGCATTAAGATTTCGCCTAACCACCGAACACTTGTGCATGTTGGGTTGTCTCAAACGAGGAGCAAAGGTCACATGGGCAACTTCTATTTATGAATTTTTTTACTTATCACTGCAATTTCATGGGTGACGACGCGGCAGGGATATTAGCGGTGTAATGACGAAATGGGATGTATAAGCTAGGAGGATACCTGAACGAGGTGGATTGTATGAATACTGTTTCCGGGCGCGTAATCGAATAAGGTAATTAGTACCGAAAGTGTCGTGCATGTTTTTATCGCGGAAGGTTCCGCTGGATGAAGAGATCCACCGCCGACCTATACGTCCGCTTGCGGGGTTTCCCCGAACGAGTTATCGCCCTGCATCTGGGCATCTCTCCGGCCGCGCCAAGTTCTAAGCTCCTGACTGGTCTTTCGGCAAGTGTGGTAGTGTAGAGCATGTTAGTGTAAGTGTAGTGTGTAAGTAAGAGACAAGGAAGAGGAAGGAAACATCGCGCACGGTCTTTTGCCCGCTTGTTAAGGTAGTGCTCCGGCATTCGCCTGGCGTTGATCAGAGAAACGACACGGAGAAGATCCGATCAGGTTAGACAGTCGTTAGAATTCTCCCCCAGGCAGCGGCTGAATCCGACCTCCCTATGTAGCTAGAGTCGGGTCAAGGACCTTCTGGTCAGAGGTACTTCAGTGACATCAATGATAGCCTGATCCCTGAACGAGGTTTGACTAGAACTGGAACAAGCAGGGGTGGCAATCAGGGAGGTGAAGGACATGCAGCCGGCGAAAAGGAGTGGGGAGGGGGTTCGGGCGGTCTGATGCCTGGGCAATGCACCGGAGTTGGCGTTGGGGGGGGGCGGGGCGCGGCAATCCCAGGCTGGGGGGCCGCGACTGCGCGCTGGCGCACTGCGATGCGGGGCGCGGCGGGGTGGGGCGGGGCGAGCGACGCCGGCGGGATGGGGTGGGGTGGGGAAGCGACGCTAACATGTGCTCGTCAGCCGCGCGGCGCCGGGCGTTAACCGATGCAGTTTGCGCACCTCTCGGCGGGCGGGCGCCGCGCGTAATTTGTTAACTATATGCCCCGCCAGTTAATTATTCCCTAGCCTGGAGCGCGCGCTGATTTGATCGTGCCCGACCCGACAGGTTGGTCACCGACACGACGACCCCGTGCGTCCTAAATGGCGCTGTATTTTATTGTGGGTTCGTCGTATTCTGTTTCCGAGTACAGTGGGATACCAGTGGGAAACATTGTGTCAGCGAATTGAAAACAGCAGTTGTCTGCGACTTTTACTGAAAAACAAAGGGAAGTTTGCTTATTGCGCAATGAGCATGCACTAGCCGCTATTATAATATTTTATCGGTTTTTCATCGTAAGGAATTATAAACATTTGCATAGATGTACAACAGTTTTGAATTGTACAAGTGGTCACATTTATTTCATCTATTTATTATTTGGAACATTAACTTTATTGGAAGTTATTTCGTAATTGATTGTTGTCATGCTCTATGACATTGTTCATGCACGTTTTGTGAGATTTTTTCGCATTATGTTGAAGTTGCTTTTTGTTTGCGACGAAAGCGACACAAACTACATTTTTGCCTTGTTTCAACCCCGATAATCACGCTTTAATATTTGACTTATTAAACTAAAAAGCTTTTGAAAATTGTTAAAGGATTTCTACAGAACTAGCCTGGAACGATTCTCGTATTGAAGGCAGTAAAACTGTTGGAAGAATCACATTTTATTGTTTTTTTATCAAAGTTCTTTACTTGTAAGCATTTTTACGATTAATTTAATCATTGTTACTGTCAACAGATGGGGATTCAGACGAATATTCTAAATAAAAGTAAGAAAAAACTGAAACAAATTGTGGTTTTGTGAATGCATAATCTCTTTGTTCTTAGTGGAATGATTCATTATCGGTACGCCATAATTCATTAACACTCTTGTCACCACTTTCTTAACCGTTAAACAAACTTTAATCTGCCACTGAACGAAAAACATCTCAAAGTCCTTTGGAAATGAGCAGTGTAATCTGGTTAGAATAACTTGTTTGCTGGCTCGCCGCTTCGCAGCACTGCTGCCCCGTGGGATAGCGCACAAATCCACGCGCTAAGCCCTTCCGCCTGAAGCGGCTTGTCCTCCGCCGCGCCGCCGAGGGCAGGTCGGCGGTTGGTCGATGGGAGTCGCGTGCTGCACGAGCGAATCTGTTCCAGCCACTCGCGTGATTTCACAAGCCGTTTTTAGTTCTCAACTACTAGTAACGTTTTTCAAACAGAGTAAATGTCAGATGTATTTTGGACCACTTAATTGTGAAGACGTGTTAGGTTCTTGTGATGTCAAAGTCTCACGAGTTGTTTCGAAAGTTTGGTATTGGTGCTGTGTTGTTGAATGTCGAGAAAATTTGAAATAAATATTTATTTCCTTTCTTATTTCGGTTTTACGAACTAAACGCTTTAAGATTAATGACGAGAAACTCTTTAATGAAAATATCTTAAATCGATTTTCGATTCACTCATTTGTTATCCTACTATTATTTGAAAATTGACGAAAGCAGCAGAATAACGCCAATGTCTTGGCTAATAGATAAATTCTTATTTATTATGTACCACATACGTACTATGAATTGGATATAAGCGATAATCTATATTCACTGTTACATTTCTATATTCACTATATTCACATATTCTATATTTCTACATTATTTACATTAGTTACATTTCTATATTCACTATATTCACATATTCTATATTCATTCATTCTATATTCACATGTTACATTTCTCATTTCGCTGCTTACTTCAGAAAAGCTAAACGAACCTGTAATGAATATAGTGTGCAACATTGTAGCTCTCTTACTCTTAACCGAGAGGTTTTGGCTCTGAAAACTGCAAACCGAGAGAGAGAGAGAGAGAGAGAGAGAGAGAGAGAGAGAGAGAGAGAGACACACACACACACACACACACACACAGATTTATTAATAGCAGAAAACGAATATCCTCAGGTCACTTGCTTTCGTGGCGCGCTGAGAATTCTACTCTTTTGTGCCACGAAACTTCAAGGATTTGCAACTTATTTGCGTCTAATCCCCTAAATTTTTTATTTTACTGCGTTTTCCTCCAGTGAATATTTAATTGCGTGGAACTACAAGGAACAGAACCTGAGATGCTTCGGATCAAGAAAGAAGAGACTACCGAGCTCTTGAAGCAAAACACGTTTAGTCCACGTAATTACATCAATGCCACTAACTCCTCTTACTTTCAGCATTCAATTGCTTTGAAAAACACAGAAGAACAATATGCGACATGGTATTCAGTGACAAATTACTTGTCTTGCGTTAGACAAGAGTGAGAAATTTCATGTGAAGGAGTTACACTTTTAACAGTTGCCCCTAAGCAATCCATTGCCTAGGCAATCCATTGCAGAATTTAAAAAGAAAATACACGTGAAATGAAGTAATAAGTAATGGAGTATGTAAACAAAATTGAAATCTCAGTTATTTGATGGAAAACATAAGGCAAATATATTTTCCTATGAAGCTACCAGTCTTCATTATGCTTCGAAAATGATCTGTGCTTACATACGTATACACCCCTTTCTGAATTTGGAGGGGAAATGACAGGCGTCAGAGGCAGTTGCCCGTGATTTTAGGAGCAGCGGGCTTCCCAATGGGGCAAGCAGCTCGCTTGGAGCGCAGTTTGATACGCCTGTTCTGAATCAATCTTGTTGTTACCCTTTGATAGTATTTTTCTAAGATGAAACCTACAAACAAAGTTATTGAAAGGATAATTCTGGAGACAATCGTTAGAGGGGGATGACAAGTATGTAGAAAAGAATACAGTGGGTGATACAGGTCAATGTAAGAAGTATTTTATCCTGATATAATGTTAGAAAAATTGAAAAAAAAATAAATAAAACGGGAGCTTTTCTTAAAGGTAGAGTCGGGGTAAAACAGTTTCAATTTTGTAAGTGACTGCTCCCAGTGTAGTAATTTTTTTCAGTAATTTCAGAAATTATATACCAGTTTCGTAATAAAGAAAGTATTTGATTCTATAGCAAAGTCGTTGTGGTAAGTATTTTTACTGACAAATCAGGGATCATTTACTGTTATTCTTAAGATTTTGTTTTGAAAGATTTGTAATTTAATTAATGTGACTGGGGCAGCTTAAGTCCATACAAGACATGCACAAGTTATTATCGGGTGAAGAATAAAATTGTATATATACTATTTAAAGAGAAATGCATTTTTAAAGAAGAGTTGCGATAGAGAATTAGACTTAAAATAGTTCGTCTGTTGGCTTCATTTAATATGGATGAGACAAGACTGTGCCAATTTAATCTTGTGTCCAAGGCCAAGGCCCCTCCCCTGCCCTAGCAGTGTTGTACCGAGGTCCGAATGCGGCCGAGGGAAGGTGCCACTAGTGACTGGAGGGGAGGGCGGCAAGAGGCTTTTAGAAGGCGCCACTGAAAGCGGCCGAGCGCGCCCTCGTCGTTCCGCGCGCTTCTCTGCCTTCGCACTTCGACTGGCGTTGGCGCAGTCGCAAGGGTCCGGCGCCGCACAGCGATTGCCTTTCTGGCGCCAACGTCCGGGACGATACTTTCGCTGCTAGCCTTTTTTACATTTATCTTAATGGACAGAATTTTTCACGGCATTGAATACATATATATAACGAATTCAAGTAATATGTAATATATAAATGAATTAACTAATGTAGTACATAAATACTGAGGATACCCAAACAGGGACCTCTAAAACCTTGTTTTAATGGATTAAATACATTTTATTTATTTATTAAACAAAACAATTGTATAGTATGTGATTTTTTATATAGTAGTCAAATTATGGAGGTTATAGTATATCTTTTGAAAATTTAAATTTAATTCTTGAATTTATTGGTGTTTTTCCTAGTTTAAGCTCGACTAGAGCATAAGGATGAGTAGAAATCGTTTGATATTTTTAGTATCCATCTTTTTATGTCGGCGCAAACTGCTGTCCTCAATAGTTGTGTCTTTGAATCCCACAGAAGGTGGGACAGGTATATTGTTATTGTGGCAAGGGCGATCGAAGGCAAAACATCACTTGTTGTAGGCAAAACTTTTGAATAATAATTCACTTTTTAATTACCAGATAAAATATAATACAAGAGTTTTGTATTTGTTTGTTAATGTTCTGCCAAGAGAACAACGATAGTAGGAAATAGACTAATTTTCTTATAATTGGTTTTAACGTAAATGTCCCTTGTTGATTGATTTTTTCGTGTTTCTGAGCGCGTCAACTGCTTTGGTCATTAGTCCCGTTAGTGAAGCGTATTTTTTTATCGGGAGATGGCGGTGATATTCCCCCGTTGGATGGCGAGATCCGGCGCCGACCTATCATCGGCTAGTGGGGTTTCCCCCTAACCAGGACTCTCCCATCAACGGGGCACCGCCCCAACCGGGACAAGCTCTAAGCTCCCGACCGATCTCCCGGAACATGTGGAAGTGTAGTGCATGTTAGTGTAAGTGTGTGTGTGTGTGTAAGGGGAGAGGTTGGGACAAGAAAGAGGAAGGAAAGATCGCGCGCGGTCCGTGGCCCGTTCGGTAGGGTACTGCTCCGGCGTTCGCCTGGTGTTGATCGGAGAAACCACGGAAAACTACCGATCAGAGCAGCCGACCGCTAAATTTTCCTCCATACAGCGACTGAATTCGACCTAGCTGAAAAGCTAGTATCGAAAATCCTGCCGCCATCAGGACTCGAACCTAGGACCTCCTGGTCAGAGACGCTGCCGTGATGTCAGATGATGCACTGAGCTACCGCTCCCTGTGTGTCCCTTGTCAAAACACCTCTTACCTCATTATACAGTATGTAATTTAAGAACAAGCTCTTGGTCTACATGACTCACCGAGTTTCTGTAGTTAAATGATCATCGATCAAGGAAAGCCTCGGATCATGATGTATTATTATCTGCGCACGTTCTCTTAAGCCCTCATTTTGCTAGATGGGAGAGTAAGGGGGAGTTGGTTATTTTGATGACAGGACTGTTATATCTGGAGCTCGTTTTTATAGGGAAAATAGTTTCTATTGCATGGAAGCGAACATTTCTAGTTTTCATATTTTCACCACAATGTTGATTGGTATAATTGATTCAACCAACGTTAGTTAAAGAGTGGGGGTAGGCATTCCGAGGATCACACAAACTGTGGTATATTAGTTACCTCCCCCACAGGGGCTCTTTTATCATCTCCTCCGCCACCATCTTTGCTACCAATGTTTATTCCATTATCACCACTCCGCCTGTTTTTTTTTCTGATGGAATACTATCGCACTTCTGATTAATAAAATAATTTCTTTAAATAGTTCTGCTCATCTCAGATGCTACGTTTATTCCTTTTTCCTTTCTTTTGAATGAGAGTGACATTACAACTATGTCCCAGATGTTTCACCCATTTATACATCTCTGGTCATTGATGAAAGCTTCCCATCCAGCTGGAAAGCATGCACATGCCTCTACGCGCTTTGCGACTAACAATAACTTTCTAAGTTTTAGTCAAAGTCATTAAGTTTTAGTAAAAATTACTTCGTAAAGATACGAAGTAATTTTGACTAAAAGATAGTTTCTTCAATCCTATAACATTTCCGATCTGTTCAATTTTTGCCGGTGAAATTGTTTCTCTTCTATCGATGTGTCACAGTCCGTATTCGGTAGGCTAGTGAGAATTGGTGAAAGGGCGTTAATTAAAACGTCATTGAATTCTCTCCATATAAATGAAAGCAAAGAGAATTAAATGTAAATTTAAGAGCTCTGTTCACAAACATATGTTAAATGATCGAGGTCTGTTTTATTGAACGACGTGCGGAATTAACTTTTCATATCCTTTCTATGATTATTTTTTATGAGGATGACGTTTCATAGGTGAGGCTGTTGACACCAGTCATACTGAATAAAGAGAATTACACATAAAAGTTTCTAATAACTTGTCAGGAAAAATTGAAATTCTTAGAAATGGATGTATAGAGTTGTGGTAAACGTTTACATGTTGCAGTAAAAATATGATTCTTCTCATTCAGCTGTTGGATAGTTGGACTAATTTTGAAGTCTTCGTGCATGAATATTTGTAATAGTTTTCCATTATTTTATGCTCATTTACTCCGTCTGAACGTTCATTGCTAGTACCAAACGTCAACTTCACGGCTATCAAACTTAGAAATTTCTTTTCTCATCGATGAACAACAAACCCAGAAAACACAATAGTCATTATGAGTGTGCTGATTGCCACCTGAGAGTTAGTGAACCTACCAAACACCAGTGGAGTCTCGATGCACTAAAAAAGTCATATAATAGTACATTATGAAAAGATGATGTAATGATGGATATTAATACACGAGTGTGACATTACGATACAAGCGAGGAACAAGCAAATATCGTAAACTTCACACGAGTGTGTTTAAAACCACTACATAGAGTTTCATATGGTACTTTTTCTACTTCTTATGCTAATTCCGATTGGCCCAGTAATCTGACCGGGTCGCACTGAGTGAACGTGTTGTGACGCGATGGGACGTGGAATGGACGTTTATGAAGCTAAACTTTTTTACATTGAATCGTTTCGTGGCAGTTGGTATGCAGAATTCAGCCAAGCTCACCTAGCGGACAGCTACCCTACCTCGTCCCATCCCGTCACGTCACGACACGTTCTGTACTAGTGCTGGCATGCGGGGGCTGGCCTCCGAATGATTGGATTGGAACTCGTGATTACAGCGCTCCTCCGGTTTTCTCTGGTTCATCCGACGAGGGGGGGGGGAACGGAATCGGAGGAAAAGGAGACCCTGTTTCACTCGTTCACGCAGTGGGACCCATTCAGATCAGAATGTCAATCAGAATGTGCTTACATACTGTTGCCTACAGGTTTGAGCTCGATGTATGACGCGTAGGGAATAAAATGGCAAGCTATTTTGAGGTAGTCAAAAGTTAAATTGCATACACGTACTTCGCATTATTAATTGTTATTTTATGATATATAATAATATATACCCACCGTGCCAGAAATCATATGCTGGGGAAGTTAGTTAAAGGCCATGGGCATGCGTAGGAGTCAATATTCGGGACGACGCGTTTGATTGTCTCAGAATGTTATTTTGCTCATACATCGGATGTGTTGAGCCGAAATTCCTCCCCATTTATGCGCCTGTCGAACATATCACCGTCCTGAATATACACGAGATAGGAAAATGTGAGATATTTGAATTCCGCGGTCAAGAACCAACCGGAGGTCACTCGGAGGCTTCGACTGAAAAGGCGGGAAAGAATCAGAAGGAAACCTATCACTCAGTTGCCAACACCGTTTTGTTCCGTCTCCTGCTCGTTCTCCCGTCGCTCCCCTCCACCCGCCTTCGCCGGCGGAGGTCTTGAATTGCGCCCGCGCGGAGCTTCGTTGACACAGCAGCGAACTTGCGAGGCCTCCCGGCACGCGGCGCGGCTCCCGGCGCTGGTCGAAGGCCACGCCGTCAGCCCCCACCCCTACCCCCACGGCGCGGCGCGGCGGAAAACTATCAACCGAGAAAATTTGTAATAAATTGGTGTAATTTTTTCCACAAGAAGGTAAGCCACGATTTTATTCAATAGTGGAAAAAAAGGACCTCGAAAGCGAAGATGGGAGTTGACGGCACTGATTTTCATGAGTGAATATAACGTTCTCTGGAGTACCATGGATGTTTTTGTAAAGCAACGCAAGTGTTTTCATTATCTTTGTGTAAAGCAACGCAAACAGTTTAAATGAAGTAACTTAACATTATGGTTAAAACTCATATAGTACCACGTTGTAACAGTCAGAAAGTAAAAGAACTGCCGCTTTAGATATATCGAGTGAAAATTGTATTATTAGACTAAAAATAACCAGTAAATTTTTTTTACGCGAAAAAAAAAAAAAAAAATTTTTAAATTTTCCGACCAAGTCAGTTAAATGTTCACGCTGCCACGTCAAACGTAATGAAGTAAAATACAATATCGAGTCTGGAAATTACAAATACTATTGGCGATGTACGACAAATGGTAATATGGCCTCTCATTTATACGTGAACGTTCGTCCTCACGTATGACCCGAAATCTCAGAATTGAAAAGCCCGGTATTGACGAAATATCAGAGAGCAGACTAATCAGTTTAAAGAGCAAGACGGATAAATGATGTCAGGCGAGAACGAACCAATGAGAAGGCGTTGCGATTTGGCTGCTTGCCAGGGAGTCGGAACAAGTCATTCGTTCAACGCCGCCGACAACCGAGCAACACCATGTTCACGGAAGAGGAATCACAGCTGGCTGTATGTCCTGGTGAATCCACCGTCAACTGAATGGAAAAGCATAGAAAGAGGTAATCGCAACATGTCACTCAATAATTAAGACTATATCTGGGATTACTTGATTGGGGGAAGAGAGTGTTGTCGTCCACATGTAAAATTCATGTATTGTGGCAACACATTGATACGCAAAATATTAATAAGGATAAATTTTCTTCCATAAATCTTTTTATTGATATAATAAACTTACATATACGCATCTTTAAACATTCTATCTGGAATATAATGAAATTTGGTTCAGAATTATCGTCTAGCGCAAAGAGTTTTGAGGATTGACAAACGCTGAAATCTGAACGGCAAGTCAAAGCATCAGAAGACCCTGGACTGTGGCGGCAAGCGCCACGGAGGCCAGGGAAGAAACCTGCGTCGCTACCACGAGGCAAAACGGTATAACAGGCATCCTTTTTATTATAAGTTACGTTAGGAATAGCATGCTATAAGGAGATAGACGAATGCACGGAATTTGTTAGCTTGTAACGCGATAGTCACGGTGTCATTTTCCCAGTTCCCTGACCATTTCCGTCCCGAATTGTAAATAGATTTAAAAGTATTCTTAAATGCATCTCGTACAACAGGCAAAAGTCTCCCTTATTTTTATGGACGTCTGTTTGAAAGAGAATTGGCAGACGAGTCCCTGTTTCCCATGCACAGACATCTAATTATGTCGTGCAAATGACGGAAGGAGAGGAAGGTTCTAGTAGAGAGTAGACTATCTGGAAATTCCTTATCTAATAGTTGAGATTTTAGAGATATTTTTTTTATTTTTAGATGTTAGAATTAGATACATTTTATATAAAAGTTTTCTTTTGATGCTTCTTGCTTCATTGCAAAAACGAGACGAACAACTAACAAGTTGTTTGTTGACAGTGTTTAGTTCTTTGACTGATGAAATGATTATAATATTCATTTTATAATTTAATAATTATTCAATTGAAAAACAATGTTTGCTAGGTAAACTAAATTTTCAGCAATTTGGTTATTCTAAAATTGAGAGCTAGGTTCGAATAAGATGATCCCATCCCCCCCAAAAATCTCGTGTTGTTGATATGTTTTGAGCTGTTGGAAT
Source organism: Teleogryllus oceanicus (assembly GCA_964035755.1). NCBI lineage: Eukaryota > Metazoa > Arthropoda > Insecta > Orthoptera > Gryllidae > Teleogryllus > Teleogryllus oceanicus. Next base: position 124,586,623 of record CAXIVR010000006.1, read on the forward strand.
AATTTCTAATGAAGAATGACAACCATGGGATCACACCGTTGATCTTCTCCAATCAAACAGAATTTTCAATTCTCTGTACCACATGATAGTTAAACTTACTCAATAATCCAGGACTCCTTTATGGACTGCGCTGGTCAAATAAGCAAATGAATTCATAATTCTTCAAAGCCTTTGGATCGCGAATTTATAGGTATACACATATCTATCGAAACTCTGTTTATTTTGGGGTATATTCGTGCTGGAGTGTTGACGACATATACCGACCAATAACATGCAAAATAGATTTTTGTTAAACCTTCAATAGGTTTCTTATGATATATTCGTAATATCTGTACTAATGAAAGAGAATCTTTAACACACTGTGACGGTTCAATGAAAAGGAAGAATGCTTAAGCAAGTGAGATGAATTAAGTCCTTTTATAAATTAATGCAAACGTAAAATTTAGTTTTGTACGGTCAACTTGTACTCATTATTGTTCTTTGCAATTCTCTGTCGCTTAGCGAGTTTAATTCGTTGTAAAAAAAAATGTACTATACCATAAAAAGTAATTAATAAACACAACATAAACTTATACATACAAGAGATATAATTTATCTTATTTGATAAGTATTCCGTGTATTTCCGTGTATAAATATTAAGAAATATTGCAAAATCAACATCAAATGTGCAGCTTTCTGTCAGTTACAAAGTTTTGCATTTTTATGTCGAAAAAATCTTTTGAATTCCATTATTGAGTACACAACAAAATAGTTTACATTCATGGCCTACGCACTCTACATTTTGAATGCCTCCCGCCGATGCGAATTCATTAGACGGGTGTTCTACGTGCGTCGACCGCTACCCCACTTCCGCGTTCGCATTCACGACCTCTCGAGTGCGGCCGTTGATCGAATATTCAGGAGGGAGGAGGTAGTCACTGCATATTGGGCGCTCATTACCTCCCTGGCAGTGGGGAGCCATGCAAATCGTGGACCGGTTTTCGACATGTGCCTCCAAATCCCCTCTAGCTTTTGAAATTTAATCCTATGATATGTATGAGCTCCAAGACTTTTTGTTGTTCGGTGATGCAGTGAATGCAAGGGATGTGATGGGGACTTCCGTGATCGGACGTTGAACTCGTGTTCCACTTACAATTATTCGGTTTTGATCCGGTGTCTGGTGCTCCTCCCATTGTCTTTCTCGTACGTCGTGGTCAGCCGTTGTGCAGAAAATCGGGGGTGAGATTTGTTCAAGTTTTGGCAGTTCAATTCGAAGTCAGAAACACAAATATTTTCTTAGTGCGAGTTTGTGACGAAGTGCTACAGAAGAAAGAACGCTTATGCAATGAGGCATACGCACACTCAAGTTTAATGACTCGTCTCTTAAAGAACAATAAATATATCTAAATTTTTTATTGATAACTAGCGTACGATGTATTTAAGATATTTTCTTGGAAACATTTTATTTTCGATTTCTGTAAACGATTTTCATATTGCTTAATACATTGTAAATTGTTTGGCTACATTTATAGTATTTAGAAGGATGATTTTTGCATGTTCCTATTGGAAGAGTCAGCAACATTTATAAGGATCGTTTTTGTGCTCTTTTAGAGTTGTTGTTATTATTATTACATTAATTTAATGTAATAAAATATGCACATTCAATGTGTTACTCATGACCATATGCAGCGAAATTCCTCAGATTATTTTATGACGTACGAGGATTGGTTATTACGGTATTTACATTCACTCCTCTAAAGAAATTCAATTTTAAGTAATTGTTATCGTACATAATGTAACATAATAGTACTACATTATTTGTGAATGATATAATTTATAAATAATATGCATTTCTCGTAATATTAAGTTGGTAAGCCTGAATAATTTTCAAAACTAAAACAAAAATCATCCAAGATGTCTCATGTACGAGTCTCGTATTTTGCTCAGCGACTGCATCAATTCAATTCCTTTATTTAATCTTAACTTATTTATACTCTTTTTTTAAGACAATTTACTATGGATTTTCGCGTGTTTTTAAACTCATAATATTTAATTATCAGTTACTTGCTGATTCCGATGTTTTTTTAGGAAATGTTGCTGTTTCCTCTGCGTGAAGAAGCAATAAATATAAAGTTCCTAATCGAACCAAATAGCATGTTTAATTATACCATTTTTATGTTTCGGAATTTTGTGTATGTTATTCCTGCTCTGACACTTTTTTAATTCACCGTGAAAACAGAATTACATAATCCCGGAGTTCCTTGCTTCATGGAGGCATTTCATTCTTGCTTCATTTTAAATCTGTCGCATAGAAAAGCGTTTCAGTAATAATCCTGGCTACTGGTATGCCATTACTTAAATATTCATTTAAAAGGCATGTTTACCAACTTGTGAGGTACTTAATTAGACTGAGAACATTATGATGTTTTAATCTTTCTTCACTAGCAAGAATCACCTTCGAATACCACAAAACTGTTATGGCCAAAATCTGTCATCTTCCAAATTCGAAGTGATCCAGAAATAAGTGATTCCTGAGCTCACCATTATCGTCTGTAATATGCAACTATAAAGTACCATGAGCAAATTCACTAAGCCTCTCAACCTCCGAATCTTCCTTTTCAATGATTTTTGCACGAGGTCAAAAAAAGTCTTGAGAACGTACACAGAATTGCAGTGATCGTCTTCCTAACTATAACGAATTACCTTCTTTTTGTTCAATCTGCTTGTTAATGTACGTAAGGACAAGAGATCATCCTGCTTTACATATGAGATTTTGGTTTCATAGAATGCGAAGATTTTTTCAATATCAACAGATGAGAAGCTATTTAGGGACGGATAGATGAAGCGGGTGAACGAGACATGTACTCGTTTGTGAGAGAACGAGGCTTTGTATTTCACCGCCGGATTTTATTTCGGAGTGAAACGTAAAACCCTGAAGATCAAGCGGTCTGGCATGAACATTTACGCAGTTTTGCTGTGTTGCGCACACTCTAAGCCTCGCTGGCGCAGTACATTATACGAGCGCTTCATCGCCATCGCAGTTGCCGCCCTCTTCCCTCAGTGGCAGGAGCCGTTGGCGGCGGCGGCGGCGGCGCTCGGCGCGGCGAACCGCAGCAATCGGCTTCGCTTAGTGCCGGGTGCCGAACCCGGGGCAACGGGCGGCGGCAGCGTCGGGGCGGCGAGGTGGCGGGGCGGCGACGGGAATGGCGGCGGAGGCGGCGGGGCAGCGGGGGCGGCGGGGCGTGGGGAGCGTCGGGGCGTGGGAGCGTCGGGGCGTGGGAGCGTCGGGGCGTGGGGAGCGTCGGGGCGTGGGGAGCGTCGGGGCGTGGGGAGCGTCGGGGGCGTGGGAGCGTCGGGGCGTGGGAGCGTCGGGGCGGCGAGGTGGCGGGGCGGCGACAGGAATGGCGGCGGGGCGGCGACGGAGGCGGAGCGCTTAGGGTGGCGGCGGCACGATCCCGCTCCGGCAGCGGCCGCTCCGGCGCTGCGCAGCCGACCGCGCTAACGTGATGAAAGCTCTGCACTCGCCCCTGCCACCACCGCATCCGCCTACGCTGCCTCCGCCTTGTTGCTTTCACTGCATCCGTCCCTTCCATTGCCGTTGCCGCCACCGACTCTGCTCTCTCCACTCCCTCCTCCTTCACTGCCTGCGCAGCCTCCGGCACTGCGGAGCCTCTGGCCGAGAAATCTTGGGGGGAGTCGAGTTACGACGGTTGCAGGGATTCCGACACTAGCTAGGCAAATAGGTTGTCTTTAGTGGCTGTCTGGACCAGGCGAATGTCACAGCAGTACCCTAATAAACGAGCCATTGACCGCGCGCCATCTTTCCTTCCCCTTCTGGTATCCTCCCCCCTTACACACATTTACACCAACATGCACCACACTACCACACCTGCCAGGAGATCAGTCGGGAGCTTAGAGCTTGTCCTGGCTGGGGCGATGCTCCGCTGGTGGGAGATACCAGGTCAGGGAAAAGCCCGCTAGCCGATGCCGTCGGATCTCATCATCCAGCGGGGAAGATTACAGCTATCTCCCAGAATAGAAACACGCACTAAACTTACGGGACTTAAGCAGTTGATGTCTTAATGACCTAAGCAGTTGATGCGCCCGGAATCACTAATTAATCAGTCACTCAACCAATCTGCCGACTCACAGCATCCATCTCTGCCATGCCCCGCCGTCTCTGCTTCTTCCTCTCCATCCTCCGCAGCCTCCGACAGTTCTACAGTCTTCACAACTTTCGCCTCCACGAACATGACCGTCTTTTGCCTCTCCTCCTGTAGCCTCCACTCCCTCTAGGCATGAGGCACTCCTCACCCGCCCTCCCGTCTTACAACACCTTTACTTCTCTATCTCCTCACACGTCGGCAACACTCATACTGTCCCCGTCGTCCCCACCGCGACCTTCCCAACACTTCCGACGCGCGTGACCCTTGCGCCCGGGGCCCCCCCCCCCTGGCACCCCCCCTCCCTTTGGCGCGGAAGGGCGTTGAGCCGGTGGGAAATGGGAAAATGTCTTGTGACATGTGACAGGCCTCATGTATTCAGTCCATAAGAAAAACGGGCTTCAGAGGTACATTAGCGACTTCCAATGTAATTGAAGTCTCTGTACTTTTTAAATCTATTTCTGCTTGGCCGGAAGGCCCTCAGCAGCCGAGTACGACATACACAGTACATTGAAAGCATTGACAGTTTTCGAAACACTTTGATAAACGAGTAAATTAAGTACATCGTAACTTAAATAAATTCTATGAATAATTGTTTGTCAGTTGTCTGAAGCCGCATCAGGTCAGGAGGGTCGAAGAACTGTCGCAGTAATTTGAGCTTTAGTTTATTGTGGTGAGAATTTTCTTTCCCGATTTTGAAATGGACGGTTGAGGTCCAGGGTACTTTGGGATAGAAGCGAATGGATAGGAGGGTAAATGGACGGACGTTGATTTGATGCCGATTTTGTGATATAACTGTCAGTTAGGCTCAAACGAGGTTTCTTTTGTATTGGTTCAAAGGGATTTAGTATGAAATATCTTATTTTTTTAGGTATTAGATTTGCTGGCCGCGGCCCAAATAGGCGAAGCGTTGGATAGGATCTAGGAATATTAGACGGATCTATATTTGGTGTACGTGAGTAGCAACATGACGTCGTGGGGGAAGTTATTGTATTGGACGTACTAATTGGTGGGTTCTACGGGTGGCCAGAATTGTTCGGTAGGTATTATGAAGACTCTTCCGTGTGAAAGAATTGATACAAAAATCACTTTGATTACCATGCCGTTAATATTTCTGAGAAATCGTTTTCTCAAGCAACGCCGATGTGGTGTCTAAGAACGTTTCTCAGAAATATCAATATTAAGTAAACACATCAGAAAATAGTTCCAAATAGAAATAAAATATTGCAAAAAAGATAAGTAAAAGAACGTTTTAAAGTTTTGAATAATTATATCTTGATGCACTCTACTTAAAAATTAATACAGATTAGTGCCATTCTAATGTGCTAAATGCCACGATGAAATTTTGTCCGATGAGTGGAAATATTGAGTGCCTCCTTAAATTTTTTTCTTTTTCTGGCATGGATTTTTTAAGGGAATGCCATGCAGTGCGGGGTAAATTTTGAATCGTGCCTCTAGTCCACAAAAAAAAATGACCTTGCAAAAAATTTGGATTCAATTACTGATTTATTAAGGATATTTAGAATTAGTAGAAAATAATTATACCGTTTGAATGACGGCTCAAGCCTTTTATCTTTATTTTACTCTCTTTATATTCTCATTATATTCTCTTTATATCCTCATTTCGCTCTGTGCCATTTCATAACACGAGATTAGAACTTGCGTATTAAGTCTCTTACGTATATTCTTTCAATTTTGGTTTTATGATCAGTATCGAATGGCAATTCTTTTCAGAAAAAAATGTCCTTTTGTGATTGGTACATTTCCATCAAATTTGCTAAATTATTTTATACCTACATTTAATTATTCTCCCAGGAATAGTTTTTGTAATTTTAGCGAGGTCAAACTGTTTATCGTAGAGGTGAATTCGTGGGTATCTAAGAAAACCACAGTCACCTCCCAAATTGTGAAGCTGCAGTGTTCTCTTTCAATTTTTGTACTATTTGAAAATTTATAATACAGATGTTTTTATATTTTTTATGAGTTCCTGGGTATTCAACGAAAACATGTACACCTCTCCAATTGTCGAAGACTATATAGTTTTTTCCCATTTCTGTGCGAATTGGAAATTCGTATTATAGATAATGTTAAAGCCTGTCAAGTTTATATTGTTACCATTCGGTTACTCCTTTGTCTACCAGGAGTTTGTCTGCCTTTGTTCATCCATCACATTAACACACCCGAACTACAATAAATCTTTTTTTTAAGTTATGTGTACTGAAGAAATCAATAATATAAAACGTATAATCATCAAAGGAAACATAATTAGTCTATTTCCATAACATTTTAAAGAGTTTTAAGATAGAGTTTGTGTTGTAATTCACAAATATAATAGATTATATTTGTACCAAATTTTATTGTAGTTTATGAGAAGAATGTCACGCATTAATTTGTAGCCTTATATTGTATATGCAAGAAATGAGTTGTGAATGGGTCTTCCATTCCATCAACGAAAGCCGCTTTTGTATGCTTCTAATTACGCAAGCAAAGTGTTCCTGTACGTCATTTCATTCAAATGTGATTGACAGCTTGTGATGCCAGCATATGAAACTGAAACCTTATTGTGGAGTTTTGCAATGAATACGAGAATAACTGGCATTAATCGGTTCACAATGACTGGACTTTTTAACCAATGAATAGAATGTAAGTTTTGAATGCTACAACTCCAGTTGTGACGTTCAAAAATTTGCTCAGAAATAAATAAAGGTAATAAAACCGTTATGAGAAAATACTTAAATTAACATTTTCCCAGATTTGTACATTACGGTATTTTCTCGAATAAAAACCCCCACTTTAAAAAAACAATTGCCGCAAAAATGGAGGGTGTAATAATATGCGAGTATCTCGAACTGAAGCGAAGCTATTTTTCAAAAATTGTCTTCAATTTTTCAATGTTTCAAATGAATAGATATTTTGATGACACACCGCCAGAAATTTTCTTGTGACATGCTGATAATAAAAATCACATGGTAGCAGTTTTAAATAACACTAATGCAACAAATAACATCCGAATTTCATACCAAAGCTTTCATAAACATTTATCCTAAAACCTGAGGGGTCCTTATACACGAGGGGAGCCTGTATTCAAGAAAATACGGTATTTCAGGGTTAATGCCATTCCTTATACGGTTGATGTGACACAGAGTTAAAAAAATAATAAATTGATCACAAATGAAACGTATTCATGAAGGTTTTGAATCGGCATGTTTTGACTACATTAGTATTAATTATCAGAATGCATTCAAATGATACTCCGTACTATGATGGTGGAAATTGATATTAATGTTAATTCCATTGTTTCACTTGTTTTATATCAAACAAGTTGCGCACGTATTTCTTTGAATTGTGTACGCGTTTGCACAGTTCAATATTTACAGCAAGTTCAAAATATATTCCCAAATATTTATTTACAGTCTTTGATATTTTCATTATTTATTTAGTCATTAATTTAAAATTTTGAATTTCTGTTTAGAAATTTTAGCCAAACTTTTGGTGGCAATAATTAATATATATTCTGTTTAGAAATCGGCATGGGAGTTTGGAACTGACGCTGAAGAAGCACAAACCTTTTCGCATTATTTCTAACTTTTTGCAGATTTCGAAATTCAGAGCTCAACGAAAGCAGAAAGCTGTCCGTCCGTCCGTCTGTGGTCAACGCCTACACCGTTCTGACGTTTTCTAAAAAATTGATATTCCCGATCGAGCTGAACGAGTTTGAGGCTCTGCGAGTTTCAAATGAATACATTTTTGGCGGGGAGTACATTATATGAAGCTTTCACAATATTTCGAAATTTTCTCAAATATGTTTGATTAAATATTTTCCTCGGTCAGCGTAAACATTGCTTAGAAATGGTGATATTATAATTTTTGTTGCAATATCTGCATTTTCGAAAATTGCGAAGTTCAATTTTTTCTATTTTTTCTTCCAGCTATACTAATATTGAAGATTGAGATTTTTTGTTAACAAAATTTGTGCATCAAAGACATCTTGAAATATGTTCGTGCACAAAATTGTGTTTGAAATAATTTCTGGAAAATTAGACTAATTTTCGCGTAATATTGTTTGAAATGTAGGCAAATTTTAGAAAATTTTCACAAAAAAGGGCTCCAATGTTTTTTCTTTAAATATTTTCTTTGGATAGAGCATAATACGCTTCAAAATATCGCAGGCTCCGTTTTAGGCGATCTTTGTATTTTCAAGAATTGTAAAAAGTTAACATTCCAAAACTTCAAAATTGACGATAGAGATTTTTCTTTAATGAAATCTGTTTTTAAAACAAGATCTTGAGGTAATGTAAATCAACACCTCTGAATTTTTTAAAATTTCAGATGCAGTTAATATTTTTTAAGCGTTGAGAATGTTGAGTTTTGGGGTGATGCTAGTGCTGAAGTGATAACGTGCTTTGTTGAGTTAAGTCTAGGAGCTGAGTTCAAATCTCGGATCGGAGAAAAAAAAATGCTGGTTGCCGGAAAACGCTTTTGCAGGTTCGTGCAATATTATATCGTAGCCGTTACAAATAACGCGAGAGAGTTCGTGCAGTTGTAGCACCCGAAGTTCTAAATGTTCTAAATATGTATACTACATAGCATAAATATTTTCTCTGAGACAATATATCCAGACCTATTCTTACACATGCATTATCGATTCCATGTTCATAATTGGCCATTTCATGTTGTGGATATCCTCCTGGTGTGTATTGTTGCTTGCGTCCACATTTGCCTCTGAGGGACATGACTTGTTTGGTGAGTGTAGTTATCAAAAGCGAGCATGCACTAATTGCTTGCTTGTCAATAATGCCCTTTCACGTGCACTGCACGCAACGGCAATGCTTTGCGAACGGTATTTTGAGGTCATTACTATTGGTCATGACGTAGGTAATTCTCTGCCGACGACACATTCGCCGTTCAATAGAAACTTTCATTCATTACCAACAAATGTGTATTTGAATGTTTATGCCCAGATTGTCACTTGTGACGAGATTGAATGAGGAGTTGTGAAATACCGGAGTCATGATGAGATAGCAGGATATAATGAATTTTAAATTTTACTTTCCCACTGGAACTCATTTATTTCATAATTTCGCAGTTGATTACTTAAGAGATGTATGTCTATATTTATTTCACATCAGAATAAACCATTGAAATCTTTATTTACCGAAATAGTTGAATATTCTGCCTTAATTTATGTTGTGCAATGTTTATTTTTAGTAGTTATACCCGTGAAAAAAAATCGCAATTTTTAAATAATATTGTACGTAATAATAGATATGCAATTTAAAGATGCGTATACATTATTAATCTTTTGAACTGTAAAATTCTTAAAATGGTTATGGAAGGTGGCGTAGTATTGTATTTACAATTTGTGAGATGTTTTGAGAACTTATCAATTATGAGTTTTGGATGCCAAGAATGAGAATAAGTAGTTTAAGCCTAAAATTGAAAAGTGCAGATAAAATGTATTTAGTTGCATACAAAACTCCAGTCGCATGCTTTACACGCTCAACGTAAAAGAATTGAATGTAAATAAATTATGTTCGTTGTTTGAAAAAAAAGAGTTAATTTATTAACGATAGAAAATATTCACGCTAGATTTTGGTTGAAGTAAGTCATATTAATAAGTCAATTATTATGTGGGATTCAATCATTACGGGGGAAGCAGAACTTTATCTTCAGAAACGTGTTGGATGGTGCGGACTTAGAATAAAGTTCCTGTCAAATTATAATAATCCTTCGAATAGATGTTGGCACCAAGTTGGTTGTTTTCAAAATTTTTACAAAACTCGGATTTAGTTGTCGCAAGTCTAAATGTATCAATGGAAACTACGTTTATTAGGACACTTTAAAATATCATCTAACTTGTGAATGTTTGACCCTCGAACTCAACGTCATTAAAAGTTATCAAGTTAAAATGTTCTAAGAAAACCCTCTTATGGGCTAAAATTAGGGTATTCTCGTTTTCAATACTTGCAGCATGCTTACATATTTTCTTTCTTATAAGTGTTGTTCACATATTTGATTCTTGGTTTACCTAACTCAAATGATTCTGTCTATTGTTTAAAGATATTAATCTTAATAGGAAGATATCAGTGGAGATTTCCTGCGTTATTTTTTATTCATCGAGTTCTGTAAAGAAAATTCTAGACAAAAACCACGAGCAGAAAGGAAGGTCCCAATAGAGTATGATATTTGCTTTGTGAGACCTAGAAAACAACGGAAGTGTGTTTGAGGTGACTTTGTCAGGAAATTCCACCTCAAAACCTCGGTCAATATAAAGCATGCAAGCCACCAGCTCATCCTTTGTCGGGATTTTCCTCGCTCTTCTCTTGAATATATTCCTTTCGGAACGATTATTCCTGCTGTAAAACGTCAACCGAGCACGGAAAAGCGTTCGATCTAGTTTATTTCTTGTGGTGAACTTGAACGGGGCACCTTGGACCAACGATCTTTGTTGGGGCACCATAACCTTTCTTCCACCGACCGCCTCCGCTGGCGATGAATTATGCAGAGGGTGTGTAGGAAGTCGAGGGTTTATTTCCGAATGACCCCATCGCCCATGAGATTGAGGCTTCCTTAGGTTTACGATGCATTGGAGGCGCCCAGAGAAGTGCTCTGCTCTGTACAGAAAGGAATATTCACGTGCATAAGACGTTGAAAATGACTGCCTAGCGGTGAACATGACTACCTCTCATGTTTGGGTGCCGGAGTTTACATTTTACACCACTAGATATTGTGAAGGAATCATCGTGGGAATTTATAATTTCATCACATTTAATCAGCATTCGTTACTTTATTTTATTTGTTGATATCAAATAACAAGGAACATAACTAGCAGTATAAACAATGATTTTAACATGTTTAATTGCTTGATTTATATAAAGCATACTTTAAATGTCTTATTACTGAAACTAGTTTGAGCATTGAAAGAAAAAAATATTTTTTAAACATTTTAAGAGAAAGGCTTTGACTAGCATATTAAATATAAATCTGAAGCCTCAAGATGTAATGGTAGGGAGAGGAGATGCGTCCTCATAAATTAAGGCAATATTTTATATATGCATTAATGTTTATTGATGTATTATTTATGGAATGTGTACTAATTCTCATCTAAACTTGTTATAAAGGATCATTCAATAAATGCCGCAGAAAACGTTTACTGATCGACTGACTTTGTTGGCCTTTGTAATGCGTCCCCACTCTCTCTTCGAGTTTGATTAAGATAATTTCGCGAAATAATTTTGAACTCCTACGCTCGAGCTTCAAACCCATTTTCCGAGCGATCAAAAACTTGCGAAAAGTGTGCACCGCTTCAAACAGGGAGCGCCGTGAGGTGAGCGCGCTGGCGGCGGGGGCTGAGGAAGTTGGTGTCGGGAAGGGGGGGAGGGGGCGGAGGTGGAGGTGGCGGAAACCGACGCGTGGGCTGATTCCCATCGCGGAGTTTAATAGCCATGAGAGGACGCGTGATTGAAGCAACGCCCCTACTTCCCCCTCCGGCACCTTTGCCCTCTCGCCACGTAATGCCTCCCTCTCTCTCTCTCTTTCTCTCTCTCTCTCTCCTCTCTTTCATTCTCCTTCTTTCTCTGACTCTCTCTCTCGTTGCCCTGCCCCGTGCGAATCACAGTCCCCACAGTCTCGGAAGTACAGTCCAGAGACTTTGTGAATAGATGACAAGCTTCAGGAGAACTATTGGGGTGTGTGGTATACCCAAACTTTTCTTCCTCCTGTATTCTTATCCAAAAATTACCAAGATTTAAAAAGAAGTGCATGACACCATTCAAAGATCTTCAAAATAATGAAGATATAATAATTTTTATTTCCAAAAATTTTTTTTAGATATCTCTTCTACGCTATCAAAATGTACAAGCAATTTTGTCATGTGATGTACTCCTAATAAGAAAACCTAAATGTCTCCGAGTATCTGATGGTATAATATTCATCCACCATTTTGCACATGTCACAGTAATGATCAGCATTGTTTCTTCTACATAGCAATGTTTGAGATTCCATCTTCTTCTTCTTCTTCTTCTTCTTCTTCTTCTTCTTATTCCTCTTCTTCTTCTTCTTCTTCTTCATCTAAGGGAGAAATATTTTTCTATTTCACTGCAAGCAGAAGAAACTCCCTCTACGAGTGTACTGCATATTGCCCTCCTGCCCAGCGACGGCTTTGCTCACCCTACTTCCACACCTGCCTTGTTATACAATGAGTTCATGGGGAGAGGTCACGATGTCATAGTCCCGCAGCCACCATCTAATTTTGAATTAAATATCATAAAATATCAAAACCAATATTGGCACCCCATCCGAATTCAATACTACCAAATCGTTAATCGTTACTTCCTATTTGAAATACCACTAACAATATTACTAGGAAGTGGGTCTCCAAATTGAAAACAGATTCGCCCCTCTTGTCATTCCTTTTTTTACTTTCTCTTATACATACGTATATACGAGAGTAATAAACGTAGTTTAGAGAAAGTAATGTAATGCTGCGGAAAATCGATTTCGAGATTTCAACGGAAATGCACGTTTTTATAAAAATATTTATTGATCTTTGTTCGACAACACTTTGTCTTTCAAAATTGTCATTCCTGCTTGTTGATGAATGTAGCTCTCGCTTTGCCATTGGCTGGCGCTTCTTCCACTGCCGTCGCCAGCAGAATCTCTCTCCGTGCCTGTCCCCCGCGCGAGTGGAATCGCCATTTCGCCCACGCTCTTGCGTCGCGTCGCGTCGCTTTAAGGCCGGCGCGTCGCCGCCAGCTCCGAGTGCGTATGTACGCGCCGTCGCGCCGGCGGACGCAAAGGGCGAAGGGGGTCAGGGCAGAATGGAGAGCCGCCCGCTGAATGAGCGGCCGCCGAAACGAAATAAAACTGCTGAAAGGCCGGTTTCGACGCGGGAAGGAGAATGGGATTGATCTTAAAGAGTCCCGATTTTAAATGGTTGTGGGTGTGGATTTTTTGAGGTTATGTATTATAATGTTGTCCATCGTAGTTTTGGATATTTAAAAATACATTCCTCTGCGAGAAAAGTTAGCAACTAAGTTAATGATTTATGATAGTAAATCTTTAACTTACATTTAGATAACGTCATTCACTTACTTCATGAATCGGTAACGAGAGCTTTTTATTTCAATTTTGTTTTGTTTCTAATATAGATCTTTCTACGTAGATGATAATATGACAAACAGCAAATGTTCAAAATTTACCTCTATATAGTTAATGAGTTCCTATTGATTTACAGGTTTGATATACAAAACCTACATTACTTAACCTTTACATTACTTCAAATACAAAAATTTTTTAATTATAATAACATTCTTCTAACTTAGACAATTGTCACAGTTCATATCTTACTATTTTTTATAATTGGTTTTCATTTCGATTACGATATTTTTGTAATTTTTTCTTAATGATAACTGGTTAAAATTACAAAGATTCAAAGGAAACGAGAAAAAAGGATGAGCATTGATAAAACGTACGAAAGCAATGCAACAATATTTAAGAGCTGTACTGTAAGGAAAAGTATTTCGATAAATATCATCTTGTGGTTCATTTTAAGCAATTGTAAAATTCATTTCTTTTCAAAACAACGCAATATGTGTTTTACCAAAATTTTATTTTTCTAAATTTTATAGTAAAGTATCTAAAGTAGTAAAAGATATAACTTTTAATTCGTATAAAAAATAAAATATTGCCTAATGGAAAAAGAAAGAATACCAGTATATACAGTTTAATGATCGTGTGTGGAGAATTTTTACAGCACTACACGCATATCAGAACCACGATTATCAGTGATAACGTCACGAAACATATTAGGCACTTCCGAGAATACTTGAAGGTGTGATGACATGGACGTTCAGGCGTTTCGGCAGAGGAGGATTTGGATGCATGTTGTAACGATTTGTTTATTGAAACATTCACTGCTTCCTTCTCGCAATAATGGAAAAACTAATGGTTCCAAAAAGTTCAGAAACCGCGAAGGAGCTAACTATAAAAGAAAATCGAGCATTAGAATACAGGACAAATGTGTGAAAAGAATTGAACGTGTGTGTGTGTGTGTGTGTGTGTGTGTGTGTGTGTGTGCATCTATCTATCTATCTATCTATCTATCTGTCTGTCTGTCTGTCTGTCTGTCTGTCTGTCTGTCTCTGTCTGTCTCTCTCTCTCATATATATATATATATATATATATATATATATATATATATATATATATATATGAATACCGAATAGATGGTGCCTCATGAAATAAATGCAGGAATAATGCTGGGCAGGAAGCGCTTGTAAAAAAATACATGAAATCGTGATACGGGAGACCATAAATCAAAGGGCAATAGATTCCAAGAGCTGTGCAAATGGGGTAAAAGTGATTGTAGAGCCCAGGAGGAGCGTGGCTAAGAACAGAAGGCGAGTTTGGGAGAGGAATATGTTTTGTACTGAGCTTCAGTGAAGTGAAACTGTGTGCTACAATGCAGTACAATTCCAAAGAAGTACATATCCGCAGCGGAGTCATCGTACAAAATACAATCTTAGCGTACCAGCGGACCGCTGCAACCTTGTAGTTACGGCCAGTGCTGCTTAAGGAAAACCGTTTCCTTATCACATGCCTTTATTATCGTCAGTCAACGCCCGTCGCCTTAGCGAGGGCCAGTTCCTGCTGGCTACGCCCGACTCCTTGGCGAGAGCGTTTACCACCCCCCCGCCGAGCCTGTCACAGCTCCGGGAGGCGGGGCCAAGATACCTTTCCCCTAGGTGCAACCGTCTCCCTACAGCGCCTGCCTCCGCGCGCACCACTACCCCACAGTAATGTCAGCGTAGACGCCTGCCGACCCTTGACAACCATTCCGCCTCTCACGGGGAATAGCGGAAGCATCCCCTCTCGTGCTGTAGATAAACTACAGAATATATGGCTGAAGGAGTAAGGCGTGGCGAGTTGAGGTAAGTCATGGATGGAAGAAGGCGTGACTGGACGGGTGAGTCGAGGGGGAGGGGCGTGGCTGGACCTGGAAGGCGTGGTTAGGTGGGAAATATGTGGCTGAATGAGAAGGGCGTGGCGAGTTGAAGAAGGCATAGATAGGAGGCGGCATGGCTGGGAGGGGGAGTTGAACGATCGCGGGTCAAGGTGGGGTGGGGCAGAAGGCATGGTTAGGTGGGGAATATGTGACTGAAGGAGCAAGGCGTGGCGAGTTGAGGACATGGAAAGTAGGAGGAGGCGTGGGTGGGCGGGGGAAGCGATCGAAGGGAGGGGGGGAAGGCGTGGCAGCGGGGGGCCGGCCTCGCGCAGGCAGGCGCGGGGGCGGGCGGCGCGGCGCGGGGCCGGAAGGTCGTGGGCGGAGCTGGCGCTGGCATTTATCGCCGCCGCGCAGAGGGGCGGCCGGAGTGGAGGGGGCGGCCGTCGCGACCGGGTGGCCGGGAGCAGTATTTCGCGCCTTGAACGGGGTCGGGGCGAGAATGGAGGGCGGTAGGGAAGGAAGACAATGAAGAAGGGAAGCGATTCAAAGACTAATTAGCACGTTTCATTCATCGAAGACTTCGCAAAGGAAGAACACGCGGAATGATGAGGTTCTTACGCATTTCGAATACTATTAGTAGGAAGTGGTTTGTAAATGTTTTCATCAATTGAAAATGGAAAAGTTGTAATT
The DNA here is from genome assembly GCA_964035755.1 of Teleogryllus oceanicus. Classification (NCBI taxonomy): domain Eukaryota; kingdom Metazoa; phylum Arthropoda; class Insecta; order Orthoptera; family Gryllidae; genus Teleogryllus; species Teleogryllus oceanicus. The sequence continues at coordinate 124,602,400 of CAXIVR010000006.1, forward strand.
GGAATGAAAAGTTTTTTCTACTCGATCTCCTGCCGTCAGACGCATGCACTGAGGATGATTGTGTTGCGATTCAAAAAGCTTTCTGTTGAAATAAATACATTTGTTTGACCACGACTTTACCATATTTCAAATGTATATTGCTGTTTTTATTGTTAAATATTGCTAGTGGAAGACATATATATTAGGCAGTCGTCTGCTACGGCAACTCCCTTTCTCAGAACATCAGGTCGTGAGTTCGAATCCAGTATTAATTTCTGCTGTTTTCTCCTTTTGATTGGACAGTGTCTAAGGCGAAGTTGTATAGGCCGCTAAATGTCGTAAAGAAAGCCACGAATGAGTTCATAGATACATTCTGGTTTCCACCTGTCAGGAGAGGAAGATGTATGGTAAACTACACGAGTTACAAGTACTACTTATTTATTAAATATTTTAAAATTAATTTTAGGTATCTCATGTGGATTGATGATTATGTCTTCACAGTATGTAAATGTACGTTGTAAATGATACGTTGGAGTCGGCAACCCCTAAGATTTCAAAACTGGTGGTGCCTAACAGCAGATACTTTCTCACATTACTTCTAACTTTTGCTATTTTCGAAAATGCAGAGTTGAGCGAAAATGGGACCATTTTTTAAGTGTCCTTTGTTTTATCGGTGGCAAACGTTTAAAGAAAAAAATTAGAACCGCTTTTGAGAAAGTATTTTTTATAAATTGCATTAACTTACATTATAAATTACGCAAAAACTGTTCGTATAAAAAAATATTGGCCTTTCTTAATGTTTGAGATTTTAGAAAATACATTTAAGACGGTTAGATCTTCAATATTGTTCTTTCGTAATGTTAATTTTTTGCAATTTTCATTTTCAGAGTTCACTGAAATTGGGACTAGTCCTAATTTTTACCGTCCTTTGCTACATACGAGAAGCAAATTTTTTAAAAGTGGACCCACTTTTGAGAAAATATTTGATTTAAAAAACTATATTTCAAGAAAAATGACGCGAAAACATCATTGTCTCACATTGACAAAAAATTGTGCATTGTCTTATTTCACGCTGTCTGAAAAACAGATTTTATTAATGAAATAATTCTCTATCTTCAATATTTTAATTATAGGGAAACACCGAAAAAATGAATTTTAACAATTTTCGAAAATCAGAAATTTTAACGGGATTTCGGCCACACCATTTTAGGCGCTATCTGAGGACAAAGTTCAACCAAAAATATTTGGAGCATTTTTGAGAAAATTTTGAAAATGTTAAGGCTTCTTGTGAAGTATAACCTTTAAGGGCATAAGGGTTTATCGAAATAGCCATTTTAAACTCACAGGGGAGTTCCTTTAAATCGATCAGGAAATATAAAATTTGGAGAAAATAGTCTGAAAAGTGTAGGCGACAGCATTGACACAGACGATTTTCCGTCAGTCTGTTTTTCGGTATCAAGGACCCACGAAACATTGGTTTTGACTACTCAATGTGTTAGAAAAAGTGATATAAAAAGTAAATGTGTGGAAAGAATGCAAAGCAAGTCAACTCCACAACTAAATTAATAACTGTTACCATATTAAAACTTGTAAGATGCTCAACCGAAGAGGACAAATCGCATGTCCAAAATAACATCAGGCTACACAAAATTAAGTAATCTCTATCTAATCACAAAAACATCCCCTCCAATTTGTTATATTTGTAACGCCAATTTAACGATGTTCCATATTATAGAAAACTGCCCTAATTTCAGTCATCAAAGACCATCTACTAATCTAAATAAAACTTTAGATTCCTTAAATAGGACCAATTATAGTTTGTGAAAATTGTAATATTCTTAATGGCATATGATGATATTTATAATTATATATATATATATATATATATATATATATATATGTTATGACATTTATGTTAATGTCATGGATTAAATTATAAATAGAAAAACTTGTTATTAATAGTGTAGTCGCTAATAAACTTAGTCGTTGATACGGCTTAAAATAAAGAATTATTTAAAAAAGGGATGGTGAAAAAAAAAGGAATTTATATAAATCGCTGTTTTCCGGCGCACGATTACACTACTTTCTCTTCTTTCGAAGTAAGGCGAGAAGTGTGTTCACATTTGCGTTGCTGTACATGTCTTTGAAGGTGTAAGATAATATACATCCACAACAATCTTCTTGTATCATTCGAAATACCGAAATGAACAATCTTCTTGTATCATTCGAAATACCGAAATGACAAATATTACTCACAACTATTTATTTAGTTGTCAAAAATATTCATTTGACATGATTACTTTTGTTATAAATCGAAAGGTTTATGTCAATAAATTTCATCACCACTCCAAACACACAAAACTGACATGCACAATCAGCTTTGTTTAACTTGGCCCGCTGTGTCTAATATAAAGAGATTTTTGGGTTTGCAAAATTGGTTTTTAAATTTAATTTCAAATTGTCTGCTGATAGAGAATAAAAATGTATTATTTTTCCTTCGAATCAATCGTTTCATTGCTATCATTACCAAGTACTTTTCGTCAATCGATGTCCCGACGCCCCGTTTTTATGCCTCAACGACCCTTGGACTTTTTAGAAGCGTAACGAGTACAACGCTGCTAATCACCCCTCAACCCCCACACCCGTCATTCGTCGCTGCCACTTTACCCGACGCCGCCGCCGCCGCCGCCCGCGCTGGGACGGGAGCGGACGCAACGGGACGCTATGTGGTGGTGGGGGGAGGCGGGCCGGGCCAGGGCGGGCCAGGGCGAGCCAGGGCGAGACGAAGCGGGTCAGGGCGGGTCGGTGCGAGACGGGGTAGGACGGGGAGGGTTGGGGAGGGTCGGGGCGGATCGTGATGGGAGGGGGACGGGCATGAGGGCGGAGTGTGACGGAGCGGAACGGAGCACAACGGAGCGGTCGGGTTGGGACGGGGCGGGTGTCGCGCGACCCCAATGCTCTCCCCGGCGCGCCTTTCGCCCGTCGGCGCAGCGGGTCAAGTGCTTTGATAACTAATGGAGCAGCCAGTCGCGGAAGCCATGGCGGAAGCCTTCCGGGTTGGCGGGCGCCGATTTTTGCGCCCGCCGCCGGGCGGAGGCATCCCGGGAAATATTGGCGCAGTCTCACGCCGTGGGCCGCTTTTCGAGCGGGAGACGGTGAGCGCTAATAAGCGTCATTTGAGCCTGCGTGGTATTACATACGTCGAGGTGAAGAATTTACACCACGAGGAAATTGGAGTTCCAAAAAATATCATACTGATGGTTGATGGAGTTTTAAGGAGTTATGTTAATAGAGGTTTCCTGTAGATCACAAATTACAGGAATGTTAAGAAAAGGACATGTCAATATACATATTGTTTAATGTAAGAAATAAATTATGCTTTCTTATTACATAAATTTAGTCATACATTTGTAACTCAGCAACATGTCACTTTACCACGTGTTCATTAATGCCGTTCGTATTCTCATTATGGAATGAACAATATTGGAAAATTTGGCTTGAGACATTTTTGGTAGTTTTGTGGTTTTACATTCGTAAATTATTTTATTTCATTGTAATTATAATTATTGTAATAAGTTTTTCTTTTTGTAATCCGTATTTTGTGTGTTCACTTTCTGCACTTTTTTTTCAATTATTTCTCTTAAAATCATCTTTCATTTGGAGAATTTAAAACTGCGTTTAATTTAATTTCACTGAATGAATTCATTAATGTTCTCGTGGACTGAAATATTTATCTGCTTTCATTAGCGAATTTAAACGAATCGGTGGGCGTGATGGAGTATTTTTCCATTTTAACTGGAAATGAAGGGGGAACCAAAAATAAAGCACACAAAAACAAAACAGAATTCAACAACTTTTCGGGACAACTCGAACTAGTTTCGTATGAACTTGCGTTTACAGCACACGTGTAAATAAAAAAAATACAGCTTTAATTAAAAAAGCTATCTTTCAGAGAAAAAAAACTTGTCAATTTTAAGGAAGCCATTTCTTTATATTTTGAAAATTAATCTCTTCTTCTATAATAAACTCTTCTCTCTGTAATTTCCTTCCGATAATATTACCCGAGCTAAATCTGTTCCTTGGAGCTATATCTGCACCAAGAAATATTTTGTGTGCACTGATCTGTGGATACTTCAATTTGATTTAATCGTGTTTGCAAACTTTGTGTACGAGTTCTTGTTTCCGATTTAGAACCAGGGATCAGTGGAGTGGCTGGTAGTAAATATAGACTTATTCCAGACGCTTCGCGATGCGCCGGCGAGGTGGGTGGAGTGGCGATCGCGAGGGAGGGGGTGAAGAGGGGTGGGGAGGGGAGGGAGGGGAAGGGCGTTGCCGGGCAACAGGTCTCTCGACGCCCCACACGAGCGCAAGACTCACTCTTTGGCCCCGCGACCTGCGCTGCAAGACGAGGCTGCTGCTGCTGCTGAAGCAAACACAGCGCAATCTGCGTACTCGAAGGCGCGGCAATAATGAAAAGAAAAACAACAAATAAACAAGCGATGATCACCATATTAGTCAACAAGGTTTTTGCAGCAAACAGGAGTAAAGCGTAGTAACTTAATATTTTATTTATAGTTAGGAATAGCCTACATTTAGGTGAAATTTACTCAGTACGATCAATGACGGCAGGTAGGTTTTAAGTCTATTTGAGCATTGCCAGTCATTCATGGAAAGGCCACGGCAGCTTACAACTTTCGATCACATTCTTTGATAACATCATTAAATGGCAAAATCGTTCATTCTTATTGAATATGCTAATCATAAAAGTTCAGTAAAGATATGAGATTAATTTTTCGAGTTTCTAAGGAACAATTATATGCTTTCACACTAATATGGAGTGAGTCTATTGATCGTTTCTGTGACATAAGCAAAAGTCAAAAGTTTGAATTTCAAGAAGTCAACATTTATTATATTTATGATTTTAAAATCTAGTGGTCTATAAAACAAGTTTGTGTATCCCAGGAAATAGGGTTTTAAAAGAATACAAAATATTTTTTTCTATTTTCCTTGTGATGAACTACGTCAAGTGGTGATTACGCAATTTCGTTTTTATAAATATGAGCTGACAATTTATTGCATTCATGATGCTTCCAGAAAAATCAATTTTCTAAACTTACCTTGTATTATTACAAAAGGGAAAGTCGACACAGAAACATAATATATTCTTAGAAATGATAAACAGCTGATACAAAGTCATCATAAATCATTCTACAATGTGATGTGACCTGTAATATTTAAAGATTTATGAAAACAGCTGATTCATAAAGAAGATATTAAATAGTCTTGCACGCCCAATGAACTGTTGCTGAATTTATCATTGGAAGATGATTGGAACAAATGTGCCAGTTATTTTATGTCACGAATTTAGTAGAACGGGTATGCCATTTTTTTAAAAACCTCCATCAAATGCGCTTGAAATTATTTGATGGCGATATAATCTACAAAATTTATTCTCTAGTTTTCTGCAAATAAAAGAAAATGACTTCCAAAATACAAAATAATTGTTATTATTTCACTTCTACATTCAATATGAATGTATTTCCCAGTATCTCCCAATGGTGATGGATGCAGGTAATTATCAGTGGTACACCCAAGGGGGTGGTTCTCATAGGGATTTAGTCCCAAAAGTCAGTGATACATATTGAAAGATAAGGGTTTCACTATTTTGGTATTCTAACAAAAGTAATTTAATATATCAATCTTTAACGTTATAAATCAACAAATTAAAATGCATATAATAGTCGACATACGCCGCTCCAGGGCACAAGGACAGCGTGTTTGCTTTGCGGACTGCGATCTTGAGTTTGATCCCCAGTCGGCGCAAAAATTGAACTGTAGCTTTCTTACACAATCATCTTAGTTTCCACAGCTGTGTGAAGAAAAGCTCAGGCTAGGTTCGGCGATACCCTAGATTCAAGTAAGCTAGATTCGGTGTATGCTAGACTTAAATATGCTAGATTTGGTGCATGCAAGACTCAAGTATGCTAGATTCGGTGATACCTCGCCATTAATAAAGACCTCATGCTTGCCACATGTCTCCCTCATTCCCCAGGCGTGGCAAATATAAACAGGGCCCGTGCCTAGAACCTCCGCTAGCAGGCAAAAGTTGGATTATTAGTCCCTAAAATGCCCAATACGTATTTATTAAGAATTTCTTGACATATTTAGTCTGCTAAATTCCATATTCCTTCTTATTATGATAAAAATGCATTCCGTCGCGAACGGTGTTTCGAGAACAAACTCACCTTACCCGACGTGTATTTTTAACTTTAATTTAGAATCGAATCGCCTCTCTTGAATTACGAAAAGCTGTTGTTTAATTTGGGCGAGGAGAGAGGTTTGGAACCCGATAAACGTTCTCGTTAAACTTCGCAGCTCTCATTGATGCGTTCTTTCAACTTTCTATTTTCAATTAATTTGGTAATTATGAAACAAAGATTTTTCCCAGGAGAAGTTGCACCTTATTACCCTTCTCAAAGAACTCTTCACACTTTGTGTTCAGTCTCTTATCCAGCTGTTTATTAGATGTGTCATTTTGATTGGAGAAAAATTGAATATCGAAAAAGAAGATTTATTCATTACATCAATTTGTTATTTTACCTTTATTTAATATTTAAATGCAATTACAATATTTAAAGTTAATAATTATTTAATACGTTAAGACTTCCTATAAACTTCTATAACAAATGAGTGTGACAGTGGACACGGGGTAGAAAGGTGTGTGTGTGTGTAAGCAGGTGAGTATATTTGTTTTTTTTTTATGTGGCTTCGGTGGGTAGTATCTCCAAGATGGAATTCGGCACGACTTTTTGCGTCTTTCTTGATCGTGCCGCTAGATGTCGCATGATTGCGACCATATCAAGCAGTGCAGCAGATCAAGCGACTCTAGCGACAGAACTGAAAATGACGCAAAGAGTCGTGCCGAATTCCATCCTGGAGATACTACCCACAGATGCCACGTTAGAAAACCCCAACTATAATGACGAGGGCCACAAGTTAGGCAGTTATTGCAACTTCTTAGGGATCGCTCCTGCGATCGGGGAAACGTCTATCAGAGCTGAAACTAAACATATTAAAGTTATTACTTGTATCCAGTTGTAAATAAACCTGTATATAGTTGAGCTCGTGTTTGTGATTGTAGTAGATTCCCCCGGGCGACGTCACAATAATAGTCCGTTCTAGGGAGTTACCTCTTAATTTAAAAAGTCGAAAGCTCCAATGTAGAAAATGGCATAATTTGAAACTTTCCCTTGAGGCATGCTCGGATACGCCAAAGTGACAGTTTTCGTGGCATTATTTGTCGTGGCGCACTCTATTTTCAATGATGGATGAGATCGCATGAGGAAGTGTTGAAGCCATGTACCAGTGAGTCAGCTGCAAATGAAGAAAACGAATACGAAACAATGAAAGAGTGCCAATTGACATAATTGAAAAGCTCAAGAAAAGAACTTCCAGTAATGTTGCCACAAGTGGCCAGACAGTGGTTATCTTTTTGGTTCTTTTCCTCAGGAAACCCCCACTTCATGGACTGAGGCGTACAATATATCCAAATTAAAAAAAATATTCCCCGTTTTTCGGCGCACGATTACATAACATTCTCTTCTTAGAAATAACTTCGTAGGGCGAGAAAGTAAAAAAATATCGTTAACATGTTCCCTTCATACGGATATGTGGGTGAAAGAAGAGAACGCAGTTCCTCATGCGAGAGTCTCATGGTCGTCGCGGGGCGACACAAGAGCGGCGCGGGAATGTTAATAAAATCCTTTTATTGTTTTTACACTATCAATAGAGTTCATTTTGTTTCCTGTCTAATAGATGATTATGATAAATAAATATTTGGGCAACGTCAGGTTCATCCAATAAGTAAATTAATTGCAAGAAGCTTTGTGAAAATGCAAAAACGTGCTTCGGTAAGTTTTATTTCAGAAGCTCGTAATTATGTTAATAATGTTATAATTAACTGAATGCATACCGTGTAATAGTTTAATCAATAAGGAAACATAATTAAATTTTAAGAAGAAACAAGTTATACGAGATTATTTGCCATGCAAAGAATAAAATCCCATCTTTCCTTGAGAATAAAATGTCATTACAGTAGCCCTCAGTTAAGACACAAACCATTTTATATCTCGCCGCCCACGAGATGTGTTTGTCCATGTGTTCTAGTTCGAGAGGGTTCGTTGCTCTACAGATTTAGTCTGTAGCAGCGAAAACGAGCTCGTTCGCTGCTCACTCTAGAAGACACGTGTGCATTTCACCTCAGAACGCTCCGATCCTCTGGCATGAGAAGAGGCGTCGCCTGTTCCTAGAAAGGAAATTAAATCGAGCGACGCCAACGCGCTCGCAGCAGCGAGTGGCGCATCACGTTGCCGTGCATCCCCTGCCAGGGCCTCCACGATCGACGCCTGCCGGGGGCGTTCGGCTGCCCTGCCGACCGAACACCAATTCCTGGCTTCTTTCTCGTAAAGCCCATTTAATTCAGCAGTGGTGAGTTAAATCCGATGAAGGAGAGCAGGGAGAAGGCAGCGGAAGCGTTCTCTCCAAGTTGTCAGTCAAACGCGGTTAGGGCGAGCAGAGAATAGGCAACGGAGGAGGGGATCTGGAAGGTGGAATGACTTGTCAGAGCAAATGAAGAGATTTATAAGCCTGAAAATTGTGTAATAAATACCGAGAAGTGTGTGGAAGTAAGTGGCATATATTGGCATATTTTCAATGTTTTAAAGTATGCGTAGTTAAAAGTCAGAGGAATAAAATATCAGAAATTAAATCAATTTTTGTCACACAGATAAACTGATTTTGTGCTTGGTATTTTCTATCTTTGAAATACGCAGCTGTCGTTATGTATAAATGTTTTAAAAACAGTATTTCTTTCATCCACCCCTTTTTGTCACACATGGAAGCGACAGAAAAAATCTATTTTAAAATATGAGACGCGTTAAAATTTGAACTGCGTAGTTTTTACTCGTATAATATTAGAATATGATAATGTTGAAAACTACGCTCTTGAGGGTTGCAAGTATGAAAAATGTGCGGCCAGAAATACGAATGTAGGATGCTTTGTGTAAAGAAATAGGATGGGATCATTCAAGACGGTCTACTGTACGCAATCCATTCGTATAATAAAGAACTACGTTAGTACCGTAAATTAATTTAAAATAAGAATTCTGTGAAAAAGCTAATCATAATAACTTGAGCTTCTGCGTCCTGAACCGTTTGCTGAATATTTCACCTCAATATCTTCAACCGTTAAGAGAATATTTGGAGTGGACGATATTGACTATCAGTGCATGAAAAATTTGAAACATTAAAGATTCAAAGGATTTGAGAGTCTTGTGGGATTCAGTTTAAAAAAAGAATTGCAAAATACGTCCAATCGCTGAAGAGGAGACATAAAGGCCTATCTCCCCCATGAAAATCTGGCCCATTATCTCAGAAACTATTCAGCCGAGAGGTGTAAAATTGTAGAAGTAGATGGGTGAAAATGTTTTAAGTAAATACAAGTAGATTTAAATTTTTGAATAGTTTTATAATGAACAGAATTTTCGAAGTAAAAGTTAGAATTTTACATTATTTTTCTGTAACTTTATGAAGAAATCCTAAATCATGAAACGTACTGAAATCATGTTGGTCTCACATATTCATTATTTCGTAATAGGCCTGAGAACGAAAATTGGAAATAATTACTTGAATAGTTTCAAAGATAATGGACAAATACATTCAAAATATAATTTCAGAAATCAGCGACGAAATTAATCTCTTACAGAACCTGCCACTTCGTCATAATAACGTAGACAAAATACGTTTGCCGCGTAAAAGTCAGAAGATAAAGCTCTGCAGTGCAAGACTGCAAGAAAATTAAAGAATGAACTTTTCTAGCCTTTAGGTGAAAACCAGGCTTCTAGATGAATTCATTCAAATAAGCGTGTAAGCGACTTTAGATAGACTTAAGATAAGCGTAAGTAAGGACTTTAAACCAACGTGACTGCTCTTTGACATATGCAGATGAAGGAAAAATTGAAAAAATGTTGAGTGTAATTTATTCATATTGTAAAATATGACTATGTTTTACAATAACATAGTTTGTATACTGCCACTAATAAATCGTTTCTTTCAGAGCATGCATAGCGTTCTAAAAGTACAATTATTAGCACTAGTGCTAAAGTAAGGAAATGCTCAAATGTTCAGGAATATCTGAATGCAACAAAGAAAAAAAAAAAAATTTCGTCTGACCGCATCAGCTACTACTAATGCTAATGTAGTGATGTGTATACTTGAATAAAAATAAAATGAAAGTCAATAAGGTTGTCTAAAATAGTATATGATACACGTGGTAAAGTGGTTTTATTTGCTAGTAGGATTGCACCGATCGGCCTCTATGTCGCATCCTTTCCTACTCGCAAAATAAAATATCACTTTTACAACTCGTATCATAAGTAACTCTTCTGTTTTAGTGAAAATAACAGCCTTCTAGATCAATTCATTCAACAGATGTTCAAATAAACCCATCTCGATCAGGTTTTTCGTCCAGTTTCTGATCCATTGAGCAAATGCTGAGATGGCCCCTTGTTTTGCTTCTGGACATAAATGTGAAAATGAAAATGACACAATCATTTTCTGTGCACGTCTTCTAGAATTCAGTGGAAACACAATTATTCAAATTATCGTTTCCATGTTGTCGCGGCAGGAAGTAATAAGAGCCAAAATTTATTGCTTATTTATCTTTGAAAATAGATTTTATTACATGGGAGTTTTTTTGTTTTTTTCTCCCTTTCAAAATTCAAAATTTATTGCTTGTTTACCCTTGAAAATAGATTTTATTACATGGGAGTTTTGTTTTACCCTTGAAAATATAACGTAAATGAATGACTCGAAACTAACGTGACTGCCATTCGCGACATATGTGAATAAAGGAAGAATATAACAAAAATATGTTGATAGAGTGTAATTTACAATAATATACGAATCTTTTTATTAAAAAAACTAAATATTTGAAAAATGTTAAAATCCAAAAAATGTCGAAAATTCAGAATTTTGTTTCATGTCTCCCCTGAAGCATTCCTGGCCGAGCTGCCACCGTCTTCCCCTCCGCCGGCCATATGCACCGCATCCGGGCCCTTGGCTCTCGCTTGACGGGCCGGAGTAATGAGAAAACGCGGCTTTTGTGGAGCCTCGCTTCTCGCCTAACGAACTCTTTGTGTAATTATCGATTGCGAGAGGCAGATCAAACACGCAGCTACCAGTCGAAAGCGCCCCTCGCCTCGCGGTATTGGCTGCAGACGGGTGGTTTGTCTTCCGTTGAGGTCTTCGCGAATTTGCGTGTGCGAGGATGTCTGGGTCTTCTTGCTGTTCAGTTCGGCACGGGTCTGAAAAGGCTTCATGCTAACGCATTCAGTGTACGTATTCATTGAATATTAGACAAGCATGAAAATCAAGAAATACTTGGAATTGATAAATCTTCTAAGAAAATGTTTCAAAATGTGTTATCCTTTTGGTGTTTTAGGTTCTGTACATGAATATTTTCCTTAAAAACATTATTTTTATGTGCAGTAAAGTATTTCTAATACCTGTAAAATAATGGATAACTTATTTTCCGAATCTATTCTTCTATCGTTCTACATGAATTAGTTCGCTGATATTTATCCCCATTATTGTATCTGAAATTAAAATATTTCTTCAGGCAGGATTTTTAAAACTGGCAACAAATTGATTAATGCACGTGTAATAGGAAATATTGCCAATATTTTTATTGATAGTAATGACGAAACGAAAAGAAAATGTTAGAATCCTCAGTTGTCAAAACAATTGGAGACCTTTTGTGATTAAGTTAACAACATTTTAAGAAGAATTGTGCATGCTAAAGAAAAAAGAAACCTTTAATATTTTACCAAAACTTCGGAAATATGTATTAATTCTGAATTTCTAAAAACCTCTGATTTATAACAAGAATGCAAATTTCTTGAGTACTCTTTCGCAAAAATCAAACGCATCTACACCGGCTCTTTGAGAACGATTGAAAGTTGGTACAGTCAACAAATTCGGGCAATTCCTGTGTGGCCTCATTACAGCATCCCCTTCGCTGGCGTGACCTCCTTTCTTGAAGTTCCTTAACATGCCCCAGTGGAACAGTCAATTGAGAGAACGTTTCAGTGCCTGGAGCTGCCCGAGAAGATGTTTCCCCTTATGAATTGCGTTCCGTCCCAGAAACTTTCACTGCTGCACAAAGATGGCTCTGAATTGAAAGGAGTTGGTAGTTGAGGAATATAGGTTAGAAAGTTTGGTACGACAGTTCGAAGAAAATATAGTTTGCTTTCAAGCAACAAATCTCTTCTGTCTGGGCTTGAATATAGGTAGGAACTTTCCATGTAATTCATTTAAACCCTACAATACGGTTTAAATAAATTGCACCTCTGTTCCTCTAGAGGAATCAAGTTTTGGAGATATAAATGTTTATTAACATGATGTGTGTTTCACAAAATTTTTATTTGGATTGAAAAATATTTTAATTTCTAAGCTGTTGCGTTTAGAGAATAATTATAAACAACGGAAAATCAACCATTAATTGACAGAATGCTACAAGCGGTAGGTAAACCCCATTGCAAATTTTGAACGGATTGATTAGTGATTCCGTGCGGGTCAACAGCTAAGTTCCTGTAAGTATAGTGCATTTTTGCCGAGGGAAGTGGCGATTAATTTCCCCCGCTGGATGGTGAGATCCGGTGCCGACATTCACGTTAACTTGCGGAGTATTTCTCCTCCACGTATTTCTCATCAGCGGGAAACCGCCCCAACCGGGACAAGCTCTAAACTCCCAACTGGTCTCCCGATATAGGTGTTAGTGTAGTACATCTAAATGTATGTAAGGGGTGAGGATAGGAGAAGAAAGAGGAAGGAAAGATCGCGCGTGTTCCGTAGCATGTTTGTAAAGGTACTACTCCGACATTCACGTGGTGTTGATCGGAGAAACCTCAAAAAACTCCCGATCAGAGCAGCTGGTCGTTAGAATTCTCCTCCAGGCAGCGAAATTTTGAGCGGAGGTAATGCCATGCGGTGAGAAGAGATAACCGTTCCAGTCATTTCACAGAGACGAAATCCTGAGCCCCTTCGGATTAGAGTTTGGTGTTAAAAGAGAGGCAGGCTTGAGCGCGTCGCGAAAGAACTTCGCCCGGTGTCTGGCCGCCAACTCGCGCGTGGCGGGATGATGCAGGGGCGATCTTTGTGACGCTCGCCACGCCAGAAAAGACTGCTGCACGGATGAGCTGCAACGCCCACAGGCTGCCTTCCGGGAAGCACACCGTTTGGCCCTGTGAAGGGCCGATCAGGCAGCAAATCATTGAGCAAGGGCCCCGCTTTGTTGTTGACATGAAAGGTCTTGACGATGTAACCAAGAAATGTTTTAAAGGTTTCAATTTTCATTTGTCGTGTATTACAGGTGTTGGTGAAATACGTAGTACGTAGGAGCGACATGGCATTATTGGGCTAATATAACATTCGCTAAGTGCTGAATTCAAACTCGTTTTATTTTATTTTTATTATTTTGTTTGTTTTACTTGCTGCACTTACTTGCATTACTATTAGGTAATGATTTACTTCGTCGAGACAGTAGCTGAGCGAGATTTTCTCGAAAGATGGCTACTACGAATGGAAACCATTATTTGAAACTGACGAGCGTGTAACCCGATATTATACGGAATGGTCTGCAAAATGTTGTCCTCCTTATGAATCATTGATTCAAGACAAGAAGAGAGACCAAATGTTTTTCAAGTATGCTAGTGAAAGTAGGGAATTTTTCATATAAACCTGTTTTAAAATTTCGATAAAGTGAACTAACTTGCGCATAAATCAATACTGTCTCAAAGTTCGTCGCATAACGTTGAACGTTTTCTAAGCCGACAATGTTTATTCCATGATGTCCTCGGGACCAATCCGGATATCACCAGTTTCCATCTATGTTTACCACACTCGTATTCCACGAAAACTAATTATTTCTACTGCATTTTCTTTATCAACATTCTACTCCAATATTTAATTCGATACCTCTCTTATTTAATTACTGTAATGCTGTTTCATTTTTCTACTTAAAGCTCGAATTAGCCAATCGTAAGCAATTTTGTCTCAACCTTGCTTGTGCCGTTTGCTAAAAGAACTGAAAAGGTGAGAGGAAGGAGGGTTGATTCTTCTTCCGAATTACCAGTGGTTACATACATACATATATAGAGTCCGATAGGGAGCATGAACCTCCCCCTCAGGTTGCCTAGGTTTCAGCGGCACTCGCATCGATAGCTTTAAAATGGAGGCAGTGAGGAGACGGGTTTGGGGCCCCGAACTTCCCGGGTCTTAGTCCGTGCGGTCCCCATTTGAGCATACTAGGCTTCGTCGTGGCAGTGGCCCGAAACTCTGGGCAAAGAGGAAGGGCTTGTCCCGGCGCATGTGAGTGGCGCTTAATTTGACACCAGTGCTAGCCTGGAAAGCAAGTAGGTCTGAGCTGGCAGAGTGGTCCGACCCAGCCTTAATTGGGGAGGTTCCCGAGAGGGGTACCTGCGTTCTGGCTGCATCCGGATACCAGCCTGTCGGCGGACTTGTGCGCCGGCCGCGGGTGCTTATAAAGGTGTAAGCACAATTGCCCGCCCCGAGGAGCAATCCTTCTAGCAGAACAAGAAAGTTGTGGGTAATGGTGGATCACGCACGGGTATGTAGTCAATAAGAAACTCCTTATACTTCATCCAAGTTTCTTTATAGTTGAAATAGGATGACAATATTCAATCAACTGGTCAGAAAAAGTTCAAATGCAATTTTTTCAAAACAACGGTATGATATCACATTTTAAATCACATTAATGAGTCTCGTTCACTCTGCTCTATTTTTCTGGCGGCAACGTTTCTCCCTCTGCGCAAACATCTAGCGAAGTGAACGCCCTTTCGAGGAAAAGAAATGCCCACGGGAGTAGTGGCGCGACCTTCGCCGAGGGGAGATGGGTTTCTGGAGAGTCGCGAGGCTCCCAAGTGAACGTATTTACTTTCCATCGCGCAGCGCAAACGCTTAGACCAACGTGCGGGGCAACAACGCAACCGCCCCCTCCCCCCTCTGCAAAGAGTTCGTCGCTGCACGTGCACCTTCTCACGGATCCTCCAATCGCCCTCTTTCACACACGAATCCGGGGCATAATTCCTCATAAGAGATATTTATTTCCTCAGAAACTGCTGGTTTGTAAACAAGTAATATCGACGGTACCCACAGAGAGTGGTCTGATTTATTGTAAATAGTTTCATATTATTCAAAATAGTACCGTACATCACGCCTTTAAAATGGACACCAATCTGCTAGTAGAAATTTCAGCAACATTGGTCACTACGCGACGTTTTCGAACAGGAAAAATTATATCAGCCTTCTCCTATAGCTCTCTGGCTCCCAATCACTGGGAAGAGGTGACATTTTTCGTTTCGCTTTCGACTGGAAAGAAAGGAAAAAATAGATCGCTTGAAGGGAGAGTATACGCGGGTGCTGCGCCCATTTTCTCCCTGCACGAAGAACCTCTAATGCTCCAAGCGGAGTATTAACGAAGCCGACGGTCGTTCGTGCCGACGGCGGCGGTGCCTGGACGCTGTGGCCCGGTGGCAGGCGGAGCGGGGGCGCTTTTGGCCGGGGGATGTCATTAGGCACGGAACGATCTCGACCAGCGCGGCGCCCGCGGCCTCTGCCATTCAAAGGGCTGCGACCCAGGCTGTTTGTAAGGCTTGTCCCGCCCTGCAATACGATAGTCTTACAGGGTGATGCTGGGCATTTCTATAGAGAAACCATCCTTGCTACCAGATCGGCAAGTCATGCGATTTAATGTATTCCACTTTCTTTCAATTTTTCGATTTATGTAGACAAACTGGAAATGGAACTATTGCTGCTTGGAGTAGACTAAAATATGCTAACAAGAATTAATCAGAATTTAATTCTCAGAATTAATCAGAATTTTATTGTATTTCATTTTTAAGAGTTCAGAGGGTACATGTTCAGCCGTTCGGTAGTATAACGGTTCGCGTATCGGACTGCTACACCCAAATTTGCGGGTTTATACTCGATCGAAGCTGTGGATCATCAAGGTCTTTCGTACACTATCCTTCGGAGGGAAGTGAAGCCGGCAGTCCTATGTTGTAGATTTACTGCATGTAAAAGATCCTTATGCCTAAATGATACATCGGAGCTAAATTAAAATCTCCTGATTTGTCTCCCGAGTGTTACCTTTTCTCCGCTAGGGGGTGAAAGGAGCGTAACGAAATTTATGTGGTCAGACGAAAGAGCAGCCCTGATCACCTGAGTCTCAGTAGAATAAACTAAGACATTATTGAATTGAAGCATGCACAGTTTTAGATTTCTAGTCGGGATACATTATTAGTGTAATATTCATTTAATTATACCCTTAAATAAAATGCTACATTCAACACCAATTTTCTGATAGATACTCTTATAAAAGCGATAACGTCACTGAATTGCTTGTATCTTTTTCGTCCCAAATTAACGGTACTTCAGTGAAATGTAATAAACACCAGTATTGAATAAGGTCTCTCGCAATATCATTGTTTTCATCCTCCCCCCAGCCTAAACTGGTTGGTTTGCGAGGACTAACTCGCCTGCAAACTTTTCGCTTTTGTGGTTACGATGTTGCGGAATTTTAGGAGGCAATTGTGCAGTATAATTACTTCAGAAGAAATTTACTCAAATTCCCTCTAACTTTCTGATGTTTCTTAGTTCAATATACGCTTCCTAGTGTTAACTCTTGGGATCTCTTTCCAATTTAGGCAAAGCACTAATGTACGAATAAATACCACGGTAGTAACGGAAATGTCTCAAAATAAGTGTGAAGGTATATAGAAATACTACAGTATTTTATTTTCATTATAAAAGAGAAATACGAATAACATTAGAATAGAACTGACGTACGAATAGAAATTACGGGAACAAAAATTTTAATATAAAATAAATACCCTAAAAATAATGTCGGTTAGTAGTTTTAACTATAACTAGAGAAAACCTGAAGAAAATGACTCATTTTGCAGCAATCAGCGCTGTCGAACACGAAAGCTCATATCCGTCGTTCTCTCCCTGAAGCTGTAATTCCCTTCACATTCCAATGTGTGCCCTGTTCAATATTTGTTCCTTCCAGTTATGAATCACTAATCAAGCACTAACTCAATTCTTGTTGTTTTTATCTTGTTGAAGAAATAAGTATTGTAACTCAATTCTGAATATTCAGAATGAATAAAGAACGTAGAATTCAAGAATTCAAGAACGTAGAATTCAATGAATAAAGAACGTAGAAGCAAGAACGTAGAATTCTCACGAATAAATCGTATTTATTTCTCATTCACCATTGGTCTGATGTTGTCTGCGCACTATTAGCAACTAGAAATATCAAAGCCTTTTCGCGCGCTGTTTGAGAGCAGTAAACCGTTGAATCCGGGAGCAAGCGACGTCCATTCTCAACGAATTGAATTTTTCAGGAATGATATAACTAACAGTATTAACTTTTATTGTCTACCTCCTCTCCAAAAAAGTAACCAAACAAAATATCGTGAGCCTGAGAGTTGAATTTTAGATATGGCAGTAATCACACTCAGAAGCAAGAAACATTGTAGAGCGAGCACTATAGTGAACTCAAGTACTTGTTTGTGCGACCTCTGGCAACTAGAATCCCTTCGCATCGGCGGCCGGACGCGCTCCATGGCGCGTTCCTGAGGGCGGGTCCGCATCCGCTGGAGAGCGCCTGCACTCGAGAGTCCATGCCGCGCCGCCCCGCCCCGCCCCGCCCCTCCCCGCCCCGCCCCGCCCCGCCCCGCCCCGCACCGTCCCGCCCCGCCCCGCGCTACAACAGGCTGCGCTGCCCGCACCGTGCCATTCCACAACCCCCTGGATCAAAACCACCCTCTCAGTTTTGTTCCCCCTGCCGCCGCCCACGTGACGCCCACCGCCCCGCCCACCCCCCCCCGTCCCGCACCTTTCTTAACGGCCGCACACAACAGGCTGCGCTCTCACCTTCCCCCATTCGCAAAGTTTCCTCCCACGCCACGAACCTCTGTTCCATACCCTGCCGCTTGCTCTCTACACTACCCCGCCACTTCACTACCACCCCGCTCTATTCCTCCTCTCCTGTCCCTTCCCTCAGCTGTCTACCAGTGCTGCCCTTTTCCATCCCCGCCTCTCCTCCACCGAACTTTGCCCCCTGCCCGCCCGCCCCAGCCAGTCCCACGCCCAAACGCGAGGATTTGAGCTTTTCTCGATACTGCCGCTCTTCTCGGTGTCTCCCCGCCCTGCCCTGCCCGGGCCAGTGGGCAGGTGGGGCGCGGCGCGCGCTCTAATGCGGGCGGTAAACGTTATTGCAAGCGCAGTTATTACAGGCCGCGTCTTCCCCGCTCCGTCCCTCGAGGTCAAGGGCGCTTCCACGAACCCCTGACACGGTGCGACCCGCTCGCTCGGCGTGGCGGGTTCCTAGGAACTCGGACACTAAACTAATATCAACGTGTTGTTGACAGTGCTTATGATATTTTTTTTGGGGGGGGGGGGAGATGTTGTTTTGTAGTAGGTACAGTATGGAAAATGAAGTGGTGAAAATTAGTGAAAGATTTTGTGTTGTCAGCTATTAGAATGGAATAAAAAGTTGAAGCGGTTTGCTTGTGAAATTATCCGGATGAAAACAAATAAAGAAAAATGAACCTCATAACTCAATTTAAGGCCATTTGGCCAAAACTACAATGCTAATAGGCCTATGACTAATATGAAAATATGGGAAATAAAAATAAATGCAAAATTAGCATCACATACTTTACACAATACCGTTACGGATCTTCTCTACATATCTTAATATTCTATCCGGTAATAATTCTAGTTTAAATGTTGCCGGTTGCGATTTTAGATATAGAAAATACTCTATACAGTACATTCAGGACAAGTGCCCAATTCTGAATATTCTCGTATTAAATGTGATAGTACTAATAGTGATAGTAATAAAAGTGTGAACATAACATATTCTAATGAATTAATATTATAATTTAATAATAAATTATCAAAAGAAGTTATTATTTTCGATGCTCACCCACGACCCTTACCTTCACCTGCTTCTTCCGCTTTCTGCTTCCTCTTGAGCCCCCACTCCCGACTCCTCGCCTTCTCCCTTTCGCCCTATCGCCTGGGGGCCGCGCGGCCGTTGCCAGGTGACGCTAAATTACCTGTCAGCGGTCAGACCGCAACCGACGCAAACCCACCCCTCCCCCTCCCCCAACCCACCACAACCACTCCACACCCCCTCGGCCACGCCCTGCACAAAGAGGTTCAGAGGAAGCCGCCGATTTGGGATAAATAATGTTAGGAACGATATCTTCATTACTATTGGTATTCATTATTATTACCAGTCAGCTCGGATAACATGAACGAATCTAGACCAAGCGTTCGATTCGAAAGGTCAACCTGCCTAGTGCGTATGTTTACACGCAGGTAAATGGATATCTAAAGCGTTGTCTCAGGAACTATCCTGTGGAAATATTGCACAGGCTACACTAGCTAGGAGACACCAATAAAATTATACCAATAATACATGATATCATCAACAGACTCTATTCATACGAGCCCTGAAACGTCTTTAACAATTGTAAAAGCTATTAGAGGAGGCATATTCTGATGCGTATGTTTCGTCGTTGGCCCTCTACATATGATGCGCGTGTGCACATGAAGAAAATGGCTGACTACTGGTCAGTTGGACTGGTCAAATTTGGTTAGTTGGATTTGTGGTTGGCACATTGTCGTCTCGTCTGAGTGGTGGTGGCAAACGAATAGTTTTTAGTAAAATATTTATTATTATGTCCCATCCATCTTAGTCTTTTTACTTATCTCTTTGAAGTAGGAAGAAAATTATGTAATGCTGCGCGAAAAACGGAGAATTTTCGGCAGGAAAACACAGGGCCCTGGTAACTAAAAAGTGCATAAATCCAATTGCTAAATTTAGAAAAAATATCCTCTATCACGTGGTGCAGCCACAATCTATGACTTGTGGATGCTTAATAGCAAAAAATCGATTGACGACAAAACGTGTCCGTCTATCTGTCTGTCTGAACAACGCTAGCGGCTAAACCGTTCTGCCGATTTTCTCCAAAATTAATATTCCCCAATCTATCTGGCTGATGTCGCGGGACTTTGAATTTGAAACTGATATTTTAATTTGTGAGGGTACTTTACATGATCAAAGTACAATTATAAAAATGTACCTTGATCCAAAAGTCCAATTTTCGGCGAACTGTATGTATTTTAGAAGATAACAAAAAATTAACAATCAAAAACTATAATATTGAAGAAAAAGATTTTGTTTAATTTAAATCTGTTTTTCAAAGAGCATTTTAAAAAGTTCTTAATCAAATTTTCAACAAAATGTGTAGTTTTCACGTAATTTTGCGTTGAATGAAAGGAACTGAAAAACAGGTGTTCCGAAAAACGGTTCCAAATATTTTTTTAATTTTTTTCCCTTGAACACAGGAAAGTACGATTGTTAAAATGACACAAGATTCATTTTTGCTGAGCTCTGAAAGATATTTTTTTAAAATCTGTCCTTCAGAATTAGATCTTTAGAAAGTTAAGTAGATTTTTTTATCAATATGATTAGTTTCTGTAATTTTTGCATCTTCGAAATTTCAAATTCTAACTTCCCGCGCTTCTATTGCCGAAGAGCCTTTCATGAGATATCAGGTCGCAATACGACAGTGGGAACGACTGAACATGTCAGATTGAAATTCTCAGAATAAGTTTTCATTGTTGAGCGATGAGATTGGTTATAAGGTACGCAGCTTTTTTGTATTGGCGGTATTAACTTTAAAAGAGCTAGTTTTCGAACTAATGTGCTACGATTAGTAATGTGTTCTATTAGTGATGGTTGTGATGTGCTAATACGGACAGAAACTGCGGTCTTATAACTGATACTAATATGAGAAACTCTACTCTAATATGAGAACGTCTACGTAACAGATACTAATATGAGAAAGGAAGTGCTGTTGGAGCCCCAGTTTGCGGACTAAGTTATTATTCTTTCCATTTCTGCAATTAGAATACTCTGGAAATGAAGTAAATCAACATGAATAAATAATGAAAGGTTAATGCAATAATTCTAAATTCAGTCATTTTTTAGAATTAGCGGGGAATTCTGAAGTTGCAATCCATACCAATAAACTATGCTGTTCACCTTTGTGGGAATTCTCAATGTGAGATCAATGTATTACATGTGGATGTGCTGGTCGCATTATTTGTGGCGTTATTGCTAATTTTCTACATTGATGCGATTTAGTGGTCAGTGCTACATACGCGAGAATTCAGTATAAATCAATTGATAATGAATATTAAATAACATGCTTTGAAATTCAAATTCGAATGAATATTTATTTCCCATTTTTTATTCGATTGTTTATATAAATAAGTAGTTAGGTATAATTGCAAATGATATTAAAACCTTTTTAACTGCAGTTGGAAGTTCGTGGTTGATCGCGCACAAACATTATCTTAATGAAGTGGAACTCGTGGTTTCAAATGCACCCTTAAATTTCAAGAATTATAAATACGAACAAATTTCCCCTTACAACTAGTTTGCAAAATGCAAGGCCCACCCGAACAACTAAGATGACTGAAGCGGTACCGTGGTGGCGTACTCGGACAGAAGGGTTCCGGATTCGTATCCCGCTTGTGCTTGGGTGTTTCCCTTTCATTGGGGCTTGGTTGAGAATTCCCATTCCACGTGCATCACCTTTCCTCCTTTATCCAATCATTCCTAGCTTCACCAGATGGCGTGGGCGCATCGTATTTGAGACTTGTATAGATCCATTCCCAGCGTCTGTCTCATCGCCGGAAACAGCATGAGCTCGATGTCGCCACTCAGAGTTCAACATTTCGTGGAACTGCTGAAGCTACTGTAACCGCCCATATGTCGGTTACATTGATTTTTGAGAAGCTCCCGAGAACGTCAAGACACGAGAAGTTGCAATTATAGGGTTACCGAATTGCAAGAGATCGCGCCAGCAGTAAAGGGTATCCCTTGCGAGAATTTATTAAAGTTTCTGAACGCACACGCGTAGAATGGAGCGACAACCAATCAAAAATCATCCTTGAAAATATCAGCACTAGCGCAAAGCACCGCTACGAAAAGCTTTCTTTTGTGCTGCCGACCGCCGATCTGGACATACCGCAATTGCTCGTGCTGGACGGAGAGGAGAATTCGCCGTATTTCGACGATAAGAAGTTTGAAAAACCTTTTTTTGTCTTTCGTCTTGGCTTACCACGTAAGAAATTCATTACGCGGAGATATTGCAGTCATATTGTATAAAATTCGAAGGACTGTGGTAGCGATCACCAGAGCACGTGTTCGCCGAAGCAAGGTGTTGCCACGACCTTGAAAGGATCTGGGTCGCTGTCGCCGCTCCAAGCTGTGGAAAAATTTCTTCGAGACGACGTGTTGTGAGTAAGAAACTGCAGTTGTTAGGTAAGCACGTAATTGCTAAAAGTAGAGCAAGTGATAGAATTTTCAATGCAATGTGTAAATGCTAGATTAGAATTGTATTCAAGTATTTAACAGAATATATCTAGAACTCGGTTCATATTTAAAAGATAAGATATTACAAAAGCAGGTTAAAAGACGAACCCACTCCTGTTGGGCAGTTAGGACATTTAAAACCATTCCTAAATTTTGGCGTGATATTGCCATAACAAGTCACAGGTCAAGTAATACTACTAGGTTACTTGAGTGACCCGCTGTAGGCTTTTTAGATAATAGTGAAAAGGTAGAGCGGTCACACTACCTAGATGCGCCCCTAACACTCTATATAACCGAACATTGAACACAGACCCTTAAGGTTGAGCTTTCGCGGTATCGCAAAGTACATTCCATGAATCGATACGCGGACGTATTCGGATGATAGAATAAGAGAATGTGGTTGGTCCTAAAATGCTCGAGCCTGCTGCAGCCTCCGGGAAAACGTTCAATATAATTGTCTCCTACGCGGTACTTACATCAAGAATATCAAGAGAGATTAGGATACGTGATAGGTAGGGAACGGAATTTATTGTAATAAAAAACGCAAAATATGTACATACATATGTGCTTATTTTTTCCAAAACATGTAAGAAAAAATAGAAAATATGTAAAAAAAATCATTGTGTTCAAAATTGTTCTCTACAAACCTTTTTCGATAGACGTCGCCGATTAGTTCTTAACAAGAATTCGGGGTTGCCGAAAGTAGGTTCTACCTCTACAAAAGAAATTGTACACTAGACTTCATCACAAAGAAGAATAGAAGATTCGTCACTAAGAATTTTATTCGAAATATAAAGTACGCTCATAGTTTATTACAATGTTTACGAGGAGCTGGTGTTCAAGTGAATAGTAGTACTGTGCAGCCAGTGATGGGTCCCTTGGGAGGGGGTTAAAGGCAATATACCCTCCCCCCAATTAAATAATGCGGCAAGACAATTTTGTGTAAAAAATATTTGTTCGTTTTCGATCGAGTAACGAGTAACGTCCAGTGCTGTTCGAAACATTAGCAAGAACGTGATTGAAATTACATTTGTTGATAAAAATTCGCCTATCTTTTACTCCAAGTTCGCAGTAAGCGGGGGGGGGGGATTTTGACAATTCATAGCGAAGATATAGTGGTCATAGAAGCGTAGAAGCATTACTTTGTACGAACGATGATTCCGTAACAAATTGCAAACGCGCATCTGAAATGTTCCGTTTCGACGTGTAAATACATCAAAATGTTACGAAATACATAGTAATAGGTAAAATATGCAAAAATATGCCATTATATCAAAATACATAAAAATGTGTAAAATCAAAATAGCTCTAATTCACTCAGAATATCTTGTAAACTCTAAAAAATATCATTCGTTGCAGGTATTTAGTTCCTGTAAAAACATGTAATTACATGGAAATCCGTTCGTTAGTGATAGGTAACACAATTCAAACTAATACATTTTTCCTTGGTCATGAATAACGGCTCTATCTTAGAAATACATACTTACCTTTCGCGGACCAATTTTGAAGTGAATAATTGAGTTCAATTTTATTAAGATTCGGTTATTCAAATATCCTGGAGCCTCGCAGTGTAGATCATCGATATGAGGTTTTTCTATTCGTATGGAGATATTAATCATCTTTCTATAGAAATATATCTTTCTATAGAAAGAGATCTTTCTATAGAGATATTAATCATCTTTCTATAGAAAGATGATTAATATCTCTTATATTATAAGGTATTACTTTATATTACTCTTACCTTACAAGGTAGAAAATTAAATGTTTCTATCATTCCGACGTAAATATATTCGTGAAATACATTCAAGTCTGAAAGTGCCAAAGTTTATTTTGATTAAAGTTATTTAATGAAAGTTATTATTGATTATTATTATTAATAATTATAATTAATAAAATATTTCTTCGAATTCTATTTTGAGAGCCACGACTTTTAAGTTCTTCTTAAGTTTGTTTTAAGTAAGTGCCTGCTTGGAGTTTACGTCTTCCGAGTACTCTCTATCAACTGCTATATTTTCTACAGATAAGGCCGAAGTTAATTTGTTGCGAGGTTTCGTGACCAGGGTCAATGGTTCGTGTAACGTACTGTCGCTACCGGAAGAGAACTGTACGATGTAGAGATATACTTGACAATATCGCCGTGCAGACATATTGTGGCTTAAACACGATTCAACCTTTGTCTGATAACGTAGCAAAAACTAACTAGACTCAATACACAGAACCACAGATTTTACTCTCACTACTATTGTCACTAATGAATGTCATTCTGAATTCAATGCCTCCAAAATACCAATTTCAAATGTCTACATCTGCACGAGTCCACGATCGCCAAAGTCTTCTCATCCAGATTTGATGTGTTTTCAACTCACATACAGATACGCATTATTTCTTTGTTTCCTCTCCACGCTAGTCTTCAGAGACAAATCACCATTTCTCGAATTTTTCACAATACACTCTACATAATGCCTTCACAAACTACACTATGCTTAATAAAATGAGCCATTTACACGGTGACGAATACAAACAATACGGAAATTCAAGATAGCAGCATCGGGTTCAGCCGCTGTCTGGAGGAGTGGCCGGAAGCTCTGATCGGTAGTTTCCCGTGGTCAATGGGCCACGGACAACGTGCGAGATTTCCTTCCTCTTCCTTGTCCGAACATCGTTGCCTACACACCGTTACACTTTGAGGCACTACACTACCGCAGATCTCGGAAGACTAGTCGGGAGCTTATGGCTTGTCCCGGCTGGGGCGGTGCCCCGTTGGTGGGAGATACATGATTGGAGAAAATCCCGCAAGCCGATGTGAAGGTCGCCGCCCGATCTCACCATCCAGAGGAGAAAGATCTCCGCCACCTCCCGAAAAAAAAAATATCGTGCACTGCACTTACAGAACTAATGGCGTTAGTAGTTAACGCGCTTGGAAACACTAATCAATCAATAATGTAATTATACACGTTCACGCGCGCCTGCCTGTTTTTCAAGTTCTCGGGGCTCGGGAAGAGTCCCCGTAGTCGACCTTGGCCTGAATTGCTGGGATTAGTCGTGCACTTAATGTGCTGCGGTACTCATTGCACTACTTTACCTATTCACGTAAGTTTCTAAAGTGCGACACGACAGTACCAGAGAATACTGACCTCAAGAAATTAATTCAGGATAAGCGACAAATCAACTTGGGGTGGAAGTATATCCGTACGGCTAAATTTGCCGTGTTCTTAATAAAACAAATTATATTAATCTTTCCTCGTATTTCTTTATTTCGCACTCTGCCCCAACGAGTATGTTGTAGGCATCGTCTCATGTAGTCCATTTCAATTGCCCTAATCTTATATCTTATTTTTCGTGTTTGTGGCCACATTCCGGATCGGTTCGTAAAGAACCATATTTTCAACGACACAGTGGAATATCCTTCTTTCGACATTTTGATGGTTGTTGTTATTCCGTAATATGCCATGTAAAGGTTTAGTTGCTTTCTTCCCCATAAGCTCTCTAGAGTTAATATCTGTGGCACCTGTGTCCGAGTTGTTTATTACAGATCCAAATAACAACGATTTCTATGCTAAAATATTGAAAGGAAAGCGGTGCTTCTAACACATTCCTGGTCGCATAGACGTCTTAATTGGAATCCAGGCAGTTGACACACATTCCGCGCCGCAGGTGGCCGCCATCAGACGGCGTCCCAGCCGGGCGTCCGCGCTTCGCCCCTGAGCGGCGGCGGTCGCGTCGCGTCCCGCCCCGCCCCGCCCCGCGCGTGCACCGCTCCGCCCGATAGGATTACCTCCGCCGGCATTGGGAGCGCGGATAAGCCCACCACGTGCTCTCCAGGTGCGTGTCGAATGCGGCAGCGCAGAGGAGGGGTGCCACAAGGCATGGATTTCATACGCGTTGGTGAAAGCATTTGTCTATCTATTAAATTAGTGGGGAGTGCTGTTGGCTTTACGCAGTGAAGGGTTATTTGGAATTAAATTAGATGCTGTCCTCGATAAATTCATTGGTTTATACCACAGTGCTGGATTTAGGAAGAATTATACAGCGAAACAAATTATTCTAAAAAGCCCTCATTTCAAAGAACGTTTGATTTAACATTAAATGAGATTTTAATGTGCGTGGAGGTGGAAACAATTTTATGGAAAGTCATTACGAGTTATAATACTTAAATAAAACAACTTGTACATAGTTTTCGATGACAGATACAAATTAGAAGATTCGTTCGTAAATTGTAATTAATACCGGATGGGCGTTTTAAATAAAATGATGCTGCGCGAGTATATGTTCGCAAAGCTACTTAAAACGCACAAGCTAAACATGCGTGCTGCAGAGAGGATGGAGACCAATGTTCCTGAGGTAGAATCATCTTGATTATTTGAAGAAGTTAGGACGAAATACTCTGAAAAAGATAAGTTCCTATTAAAATTCAGCTTTAATTTACAAAAAAAAAAAAAAAAATTAAAAAATATACCTCGAATGTTTCCTTCATCCATACTGGTTGGGGCGCACTCATTGGAAAATTATTTTTTTAAAGCAACAATTGATGAAATAGGATTATTAGTTCACTTGTCTAATAAAATCCTGCTTTATTGAAATAATTTTCAAATATGTATTAAAGTGAAGTATGGAAATATTTTTGTAATAAATCAGTAATCACATCTTTCTTTCATTTCTTCTGTTGAGAGTTATTTTTCATAGTGCGAGTATCACTTTGACGATTATTCTTTCGCCGAATTTCTTGACACATCCTCCGAAGAACAAATAAGAATGCTTTGTTCAGTGTACTATAAAAAATGAAAATATAGCTTGTTTCACGCAGGAGAGCGAGTTCCAAGAAATCTGACGAACCCAACTCTTCGTATCTCGCGATGACGTCTGGGCGTTCCAGCTGAAAGGTAGACGTATCTGGGTCGGCTGCGACTGCGTGGGCAGATGAAAAAGACCCGGCCGCCCCCGACGGCGCACGCTACCTCTTTCTCTTCCTCAACCTGACGACTCTCATTTGTCATTGCGGGATTCCCCTTCTGCGGTACAAGGGGCGCCAACGCCGACGCGCTTATGATCATCACTCGGCACTGGAATGCGTCCACTCCTTCGGCCCCGAAAGGATGTAGGTCAGCTGCCAGAGCTGGTTCTGCGAGGGGATGCTCCCCGGTACTCCACAAAGCGTGTCTTTCCGAAGTAACCCTCTGGAACACGCATCGATAATTTTTTAAACTTCTTTAAGTGAAATATTTCATTCATTAAAGTTTTCTTGCCTGAATCAGGGACACAGGAGCAACCAAGAACACGACTCGAATCACAATCACCACATCACAACCACGAACATTCCAAATGCGAAAAACCTGTTGAATATGGAGAATAAATTGTACAAATGATTGTTAATTGTTTTCAAACAGCCACGGAATGTAAGGTGAAAGATATGATCACCTACTGCTGTAAAAAAGCTCGATTTCCACGCTTTCTTTTGACGGACGATTCTGGACTTGTAGCGGAAGGGCGCAAGCATAATGTCGCTTCTAGGATTTCAGAAACCGCGTTGCGCATTCGTGCGTTCTCTACAACTCCGGAATCGTTGGTCAAAAGGAAACGTATAAATTCGGCCAATGCGATTATCACATTAAACCATTTTCTTCCTTTCCTGTATTTATTTCTGCCAAGTGAAGACACTGTTCTTTTATTGTGTAATTATTAATGCAGTCGCCGGTATGCGTTAAGGTTTGTTCACTTGAGCACGAGGCACAACCGAGTCTACCCTCATCCGGCCCCCGAGCGCCTAGGACGCTCCGACCATCACAAACTGAGCGCCACGGAGGGTCGCAGATGAAAAAGCTTAAGAGTAAGATCACAAATAACTATATAATAAATAACAAAATAAAAATATTAAATCGTTCAAAATGTGTCTTGGTTGGAAAATGATAATTTTTTTCAAGTGAGTGAGTAATTATTGATTCCGGGTGCGTCTACTACTAAGGTCTTTAGTGGGAAATTGTTATGCTTATTATATCCCACGAGGTAGCGGCTACAGGTTAGAATATCCGCCGCCTACACATCGGCTTGCGGGTATAACCCTTCAGATATCTTCTCCAGCAGGGCACCCTAGCTGGGAGAAGCTCCAAGCTCCCAACTGGTCTCCCGACGTATGTGGTAGTGTAGGGCATGTAAGTGTGTATACGGGGAGAAAGATGAGGCACGACACGCGCTGCCCTTAGTCAATTTGTTTGGGTGTTGATCCGGCATTCACCTGGTATTGAACAGAGGAACTATGGAAAACTATCGATCAAAGCAGCCAGCTGCTACAATTCTTCTTGCTGTGATTGAATTCGACCCAGCTAAGATGCTAGTGTCGATAATCCGCCAACGTCGGGACTCGAAACCAGGAGCTTCTGATCGACAATGGCAACGCTGCAAGAGGCAGCGGTGTTGCCATGAGGTATTGCAGTAGGAATCTTTTATCAAATAGATACGTACTTATTCTATCACAAATCTAGTCTATGTTAAGGCAGAAATAATAAATGAAAAGTTCCAGAATTCTCTCGAATGTAAACAGGTTTCGTTTTACATTTTTTAACAAACTTTAGTAATTCTAAAAATAGTCATTTTATTCTTTCATAACATTCAAGTGATATGACTACTAACTTTCCTTATGAAATCTTAAATAATGTCATGGGATGTAGTCTCCATAATTGAAGGCTACGGATTCTGTTCTGGAATCTGGCAAAAACCCATTTGGACCAGGATACAACATGTACCAGGCATTGTGTTTCTCAGAATTAGGATAATAAATCATGAGAATTTTCTATTTTTACCACTTCTTTTCCGAAATATTGGCCATTACGCCTTCGTCCCTTTTCTGGTGAATCACTAAGAACATTCTCATCGGGTTAAGATGAAGAAGATGCGGGAGCTACGAGCAACAAGACTGCCACAGAGTTTCTCCACAAGGCCCCTTTCGTCTTTTATTGTGCGAATGAAATACAGCGGAAGTTGTAGAAGTTGCAAACCTGACAGGCGAAGTTGTTTGTACAGGCGAGTCTTCAGGTCTCTGTCTGTAATGAGGAACTGGATTCGAATGGCGCTGTAACCCTCCTTCCGCTTTCGATAACTTTATCTCCGCTGTTTGCTTCCATCTGTTCTCTTTCTCGTTGTCGGCCAACTGCTGTGATGCGTAACGCAAGTTTGACGTCTTCCTGATTCGCGAGACGAAAAAGTAGTTGATCGAGCAATAGGATACTGGCAATAGGATACTGGACCATGTACTTCAAGTAGAGTTTTTTTTTGGTGAATGTCTCCTCTCTTTTCCTGCTCTTTTAGTATTGTCCACACGATTCATTTCGTCGTTGCCCGTAGTAACTCCACGAACTGCGCAACTTTTCTTCAGCTATCACTTTTTGAGTTTGACGAATTAGTTATTTCGTAAACAGAATGTTAAAATCAAATCCGAGCACGGTCGGATTTGCTGAAGTAAATAGTTTTTATTGCGCGGAAGCGAACTTTTTTTTAATCAAATGTTGTTAAAATGCTCGTTGGTACTTTTATTTATAATATAAATTTGTAATGTAAAAGAGAGATCACAAACACATTTTCATTCAAAGATATAGGCAAGGGAAAATAAATCAAATACAAAGCACGCTTTTCAGACATCGAGGCATTCGATCAACTCCCGATAAACAAATGTATATTTTCCAGAGAACAGGCTCATATTGTTTATTCCGTTTTGAGGTGTTAATTGAAGCAACCTTACAAGCATAAATATAAAAGCCAATGGAGATGCAACATTAAATTGCAACTGGAAATTTGCTAAATAAATTTTATGTGTAAAATTGCCAATAGTTAGATAATATCCTGACATTTTTTTAATACATTGCGTTGGGTACATTTCGT
This sequence comes from Teleogryllus oceanicus, assembly GCA_964035755.1. Lineage (NCBI taxonomy): Eukaryota > Metazoa > Arthropoda > Insecta > Orthoptera > Gryllidae > Teleogryllus > Teleogryllus oceanicus. The sequence goes on from CAXIVR010000006.1 coordinate 124,632,791, forward strand.
AATCATGCAAATCTATAGCGCCGCTAAACTCCTCTCACGTCATTTTATCCGATGGGCTCAGGGTCTCTCTTGGTGTGTCGTTTGAGTGTCTGCTTTGCGAAATACACGACTCGCACGCGGCAGCGCTGTCAAAAGAAGATTCGGTCGGACATTCAAACTTGCTGCCCCGTTCACTCACGATCGCCACAGTGAATAGATGGAACTGTGTATTACTCTTCTTTCTATTTGACAGGCAGCAGATCAACGCAACACACAACGCATTTTTTCTTTGCAAAGGATGTAGCCTACTAAATTGGTAGGACTGAATAGAAAATGTGTGAGAATTATATTTCGAGATCAGAAGGCTTGGTAAATATTTCTATTTCCCGTGTATCTGCAACCAGAAAAAAAATGTTTCCATTTCAAAGTTTGTAATACATACACGTGTTCTTTTCAAGTCAGCACCAGGATCGCGGGTTCGAGTCCCGCCTCGGGCATGGGTATGTTGGTGTATGTCCGTTGTGTGTGCCGTCTATTCATCCTTCATTATCATCATCATTCCATCTTCCATCCCCCCAGGACTAACAACCCTGGGGTATAAAAATCGGATTCAACTTAATGCTGATCCCTTGATTATGCAAGACTTGCAACGTGATAAAATGATACTGAGCCCGTGCAAGTGCATGTCCTGCGTGGTCGAAGATGGCCTATTCGCGAGCAATATATATATATATATATATATATATATATATATATATATATATATAGTGATGAGCACCACTACAACGAATATTTGATTATTAAAAGGGGACAGGTTGTACAAACATAGGAAAATACATCGCAAAACAGTACCACTTAATTGCAATTTTTTCAGTGAAACGAAATTTAAACAAAGGAAATGGAACATTCATTAGTCACTGATACAAATAGAACTACTAAAATTACTACTAACTAAAATATGAATTCTCATTCACAATTACGGCCTGTAACTATTTAAGTTTTCTTAACAGTTTGTGGGAGCTCTGTGGATTGCTTGTGGGATTTCTGTTTGGGTTGCAATCTATATGAACAATGTAGTCAGACTTAATAAATTACTTACAAACATGAATTACATACTTGTAGTTTTTCTTTTTACAGATGTAACTGTCCCTCGATTTCCAATAATTGTTCACTCTGGGGCTTGCCCCCCCCCTTGAGTTGAATATAATACCAATATTTCCCCCGCTCTCAAATATCACCTTCCCTTATTGCATGAACCTAATTGTGTCGGGTAAATGAAGTTCGCTCGGAAGCGATCTTACTATTTGCAAGGCTCTGCCACCGACGGCCCACGCTGCCGCCGCCGCCGCCGCCGCCGCCGCCGGTGGTGGGAAACGGCCGGGATGACCTTCAAGCGCCACGTCCCTGCTCGCCGGCGCGAACCGGGCCGTGCAGCGCATAGAACCTCAAATGGTGGCGGCGGCACTTTTCTTCAAGATGACACTCGCCTGTCCGCATGCACTATTCATCTCTCTTCAATCCGCTGTATTGCTTGGCAGTGACAAACGCGCCATTTATTCTCCCTCCAATTGTTCATGTCTCGTGCTTTAGCTCATGGCTCACCATGTTACCGGGTTGCCGTCTCCTAACTCACCACACGTCTGTTGTAGACCGTCCACGAAAATATTAACTTGTCATTCTACAGCTCTTTGGTTTGTTGATGTAGCCTCTATATTGTTCCACACCTGCGTCTCACAATGCTCACCTCATTAATTTCGGCCTCACACGGACACGCGTCGCCAAATCTGTCTGTCTGCTCTGTCTCTCGTTTCACTTACTCTGTAGTTCTTTGTTCTCACACCTAGAATATCGCCTCATTACTGTCCTACTATTGTTTTCACTCTTCCAATACCTTTTACCATCGATGAAGTCGGATTTTCTTTCTGCCATCTCCTCACTCCTGAACTCTCGCCTCACTGACCGCCCGCCACTGAAGTTTCGTTCCTATTTCTGGTGACCCGTTCAGATCGATTCGCCGTTCACTACGGCTATGGCGACCGCGCAATTCCAACAGATATTGCATCACAAACGCAATGCGTTTCTCTCTCTATTAAATATTTAATACTATCTTCTCTCTCTCTTCTCTCCTCTCTTCCTATTTTATATATATATATATATATATATATATATATATATATAATGAATATCCTGAAGAATTCAACTGAATCAAATTTCCTGGAGTAAAGAAAAATTTCTCCTGTACGTTGAACAGGACTGGTTTTGTTATGTTTTGAAATTCTCAAGAAATGAACAATTGCTGCAAAGAGTCGCCTCTTTTTGAATATAAGGAACTATTTTTACCTATCTCTTTCTAACTTTCTCTTTCTTTTTAACTATCTCCTTCGTTATCATTCTTTCTGTCTTCTTCACTTTTCTGTCTATTTTGCACTTCCAGCCCTCGCCACTTACCCTACCTCTGTCCACTCTGTTTTTGTGTATCACTGTTTCTCTCGGTCTCGAAATCTTCCTCTTCTTTCTACTTCCTGTCTGTTTGTTCCTCTCTACCTCCATTCTCTATTCTTCTCTCTCGCTTTTTCATGCATTCTTCACCATTTTCCTCCCTTTATCTCTTTCATTCTCTCCCTTCTTCCTTCTTTCGTCATTTCCATCTCTCATATGTTACATATTCTGTCTGCTTCTCTCTCTCTCTCTCTCTCTCTCTCTCTCTCTCTCTCTCTCTCTCTGAATAGTGCTGTATTCAGGCGATCGCAGGCTCACATGCCCTGCAGGACTGGCGGAGTGGTTCTCAATAGCCCTATGCGCGAGGGGCGGCATTGAGGCACAAGCGCCCCGTAACTGTCGCGGGACAGTTACGGAAGCCATCACGCCGCAAGTGGGGCGGCCATTAATGTCGGTGCAGGCGCCGCCGGATAATCAGCGTCGCTCCCCAGCGCCCTCGAGAGGAAGGGCCCCTGGCGCTCGCTCGATGACTTCGCAGAACTACTCGCGCGAATACATTCAGATTCGCAGTTTCTCCTCACAAATTCTAAAAGGGCCCTAGGAAATGGTCCATACGCTATCCTTCCTCTCCAATCGAGACATCATCATGTCTATCCTAACTGCCGAACGATATTTGTATTTTCGTATGTCAACGTATTGATGTTTGGAAGTTTAAATCCACGGAAATATGTTCTGCTTAGTAAATGTTTGTCTATGATCCACGTAAGAGTGAACATTAAATTCTAAAGTCATAATGCTACGTTTTCCGTCAACGATAGTGAATGAAGGCATCGCTAACCAAATTGTTTGATTACACTCCTTGAAAACACGGAGATTAAGCGACTCGAGACACCGTGGCTTCCTGGATGGGTGACCATCTGGGAACCCGGGGATGTAACGGTCCCGAGCTCCAGGCCGAAGAGATTAAAGGCACTGACTGACAACGACGTGAAAAACAAGAGAAAAGTTTCCTGCAGTATTACTTCAGACGCTCAATGCTTATCTCATTTTTTTCAAAATTATCGTTGCAAGTCCTGCATATTTTTTCTTCTTGAATTATAAATTTAAAAAAAAAAAATTGAAATGTTATAAATATAATTTCAAATTTATAATTAGAATTATGAACTCGGTAAACATGCTTGTTGGACATCTTGCCTGTTTCTATTACAGCAGTTAGCTACTTCCCAGTTTAATGAAAATTGTTGTGTTCATAGTGTTCCATATGATGATAAAAGAGATCACTATCTTATCACCTCGTGTCTTTCATTAGTCACTTGAGAGTAAAGAGCATTAGCCTGCTTTTACAAGGTACATTCGAGCCGACGATTAAAATTGAAGGTAGTGGAGTTGTTACGTTCCTGTTCTTTACGCTTAAAATAGTGATATACTTTTACGCTTTCCTCTCTTGTGATAGTTTCTCGCTCATAACGTTCTTTAACCTCCTATAAAATAAATGTACTTAACCTTTCCTTCTAGCGAATTTGTAAACCCACGCCCAATATACGTGACCCATTTTTGGGGCGATGGCTGCTGCATGAGGGAGACATGGAGTATTTGGCACCGGGGTGAGGACACGATCGCGTTCTCATGAGTGCTTGTGGGTTACGGTTTAGAGCAAAGAGACGGAGTAATTTCCAATTAGGATTTAATTTAATTGGTTTTCCCTGAAACTGCGTTTAAACCAAACCCCGTTGCTCACTGTGAAGGAAATGCGGTCGAGGTGGAGAGAGAGGGTGTATGCGCATGTGTGTGTGTGAGAGAGAGAGAAGAGATAGAGGGAGAAAGAGGAGAGAGAAGAGAGAGACGAGAGAGAGTGAGAGAGACGAGGAAGCTGCGAGAAAAAACAAAATTGACAAATGAAGTGAATGTGAAATTCAAAAGTAAACATTGGTTGGTGGGGATATTGGTATGCAATATTGACTTCCTTAAACTTCAATATTCTTATCACAACAATATATGTACCAGTGGGTTAAATAATTTACTTTTTAGAAGTAATAAAGGTTTCTAAGAATAATTACCACTATCTTGTGATAATGCAATGACGTTTCGTATTTTAAATACGTGTCAGAGTAGTATTATTACGCGGTTACTAACACATCTGATCATAACTTTTAAATAACGTGTTGAAGAAACAATAGAATGCTGTTCTGCAGGGTCGCGTAATATAAGGGACAAACAGTTCTAATTAAATTAATAGTATGGCCTTTAACGTTTGGTGAGAAAAAATTTTCTATTTTAAGAAGAAACTAAGTTAATTGTATTTCTCAAAGAGTTGTAAAAAGGATTTTTTTCTTAGTCTTGCTTCTGATTCGTCTTTTTACTAAGTTAATAGCGCTGATTGAGGTATGAAGGTGGACGAATACACCTGGCACGATACTCCTGGCTTATGCTGTATCAGAACATATTTCCACAGGTTTAAACGTATTTCACATGATTGTTATCCTAGTCGTCATGAAAGCACCATTATGCCGAAGGTACAAGAACCACGTGAGTTGATCAGTTCTTGACACCGCTGAATTGGCTCACATGCGCCCAAAGAAAACAGGTTTCGGCGGAAAATACATGGGGCCTGTTATTTCTAACAAAAGTTTCGCCCTCGGTATATAAACAGAATTCTTTTCTCCTTGCAACTGAAGTAACTTATAGCGGCTGATTTGGATTACAGGGAAATACATTTTATTTATTTTTAATGAAAAAATTCAATTACGTAGGGGCGTGGAGCAAGTTCGCTCAGCTGGCTCTCCCCTCACCCATCCACCTTCAGGGTGACCCAGCTGGCTCAGTATAATCTTTTGACGATGCACTAATCTGCGCAGCCTGTTCTTTAACAGTAGGTTTTACGTGCGCATGGTCGCCCCTTGAGCATAGATCTTATCCTCAGCCCCTGGGGTGTACAAGAATGTGTTGGGCTGAAATGAAAACATCTAACCGTGACGTGGGCCGCCTCGCACGTTCGAAGCTTACCAGATTTCCAGGTTGAAATCGGAGTTGTTAAAGGCATTCATAGCAACAGGTCAAGTCCCTAATCAGTGCCCATGTATCGGGCGCTGCCGCGACGAAGCCAAGGGTCATGTGCCCCATCACGTCTCCTCAACGCAGACACTAATGCTGACGATGTGGGTTCCACCAGGAACCTCAGCCTACCAGAACGTTTGTATATCAATGAACAAGTCCGCATTTTTAAGTATCTAGGCTTGGCATTTCATACACCGGGGAAGTTTATGTAGAAATGAAAATAGAGCGTTTTAATCATATATGCGGTGCGATACCTTAAAAAGCAAGGCAAGGACTCCTAAACTTTAATAAAACATTAGCTGTGCCAGCTTCTCTCTACAGAAGCGAAACGTGGGTACTGAATAGTCCCGCAGTAGAATTCAGGCTTCTGAAATGTGATTTTCGAGATAAATAGAGCGAGGACATTACGAAAGAACACAGAATAAGAAATGAGGGAAATATTAGGGATATTTAATTTAAATGAAAAAATAAGAATACAGGAGCGCATAGGCAAACGAGATACAAAGAATGGATATTTGCCGAACTCCGAAAGAAGTCACACAATAAAGAAATCGGTCTGTTGGACGACTGAAAACAAAATGGAAGGACCAATGAGTGCGCAACGGATCTACGGTCCAATGCTTCAAGAAGAAGAACTTTTGTACACGGAACCTAAACACAGGGCTATTGCCCGAGTCATGCGAATATGTGGAATGTAATGAGGGTAGTTCGCGCTTTCGAGGAAACGCTGAACAGATTTTCCAATTGATCTAATACATGTTCTTGCGTCTGTTTGTTCATTAATTATTCATTGATTTGTCGCCCATAGCTTTATTTTCTGAAAGACGATTTTCACAATTCCTTTTATAAAATAGTTTGTCATCGGATCATTTTTCTATAAAATGTCTTAATTTGTGTGAATTTTCTGTGAACTTTTTTGTTTAGGATATAAAATTAAAAAAAATAATTCTTCTTTCTTGCAATTGCATTTGTCTTTTATTGTTGAAAATCTGACATAATTAAATATACATTTCTATGAATAGACGTCTTCTGTGAAATTCATCAGAGAGAATTATTTGCAGAAACTACATAATATGCAGAAACAAATTATCTCAAAAATTTCATTCGCGAAATTTCAAAATCCTTTTTTTATATTAAATGTAGAAAATTATTTATAAGTTTAAATTTTAAAAATTTAAACCTTAAATATTTTTAAGGCAATACATTTATTAGAGGTAAAAAATTAAAGATATTTTCAAAATACTCGTATACAGTAGAGAAAATATGAAATTGGTGGGCATTGTTAAGCTACCAAAACCGAAATATTTGTTGTTAGCAATTATTTGTTTATAGACTCAAATTTATATAACCAACAACATTCTGTGATGTAAAGTCTACAGGACATTTCATGCACAAATTAGGAAGTAAAACACACATTTCTAGGAACAATTTCTCTGTGTTTCTTGTTTCCTGTCGTCGTGTTTCCTATTTTCAATTTATCACTTCACGCAATCTTGTTTTCGAACCATGAATCTCGATTTACTTCTAATCCAACCAGGTTGGAAATGCCCGTCTACAATTTCCCGTAATTTCCAAGCAGGGTGTCAGTTCATACACCGTGCGCGTCGTCACCGCTACCGATCGGCACCTCCGTGGAATTTTCCAGAACGGTGGCGCTGTCTGCAGTCCCCCCCCCCCCCCACAGCTGCCCCTTCCGGCGCCGCCAGGGCCAGGGCCACGCGCACAGCTGCCTCCGCGGCAGGAGGTGACCTCGCCGTCTCCCCCTAACCCGCCGGGCGCCAGCCTCCGCCCCCGCCGCGACGGAGGCAGTTGCCGACGGAAGCGGAGAGTGCGGGTGTCGGAAACAGTGGAGAGGTCAAGGGTAGGGACGGCAGCGCAGCGGGGAGTGGCAAGGGCTGCCGGACGAATGCAACGCTGGCGGAAGGTCGTATCAGCAATGACGGCGGCGCGGGTCGGTGTGGAGCGGGCGGGGCTGGGCGGGGTCGTGCGGGGAGGGGGCGTGCGTGGCGGCGCGTGGCGGTGGAAGGGGGAGGGGAGGAAGGTGCGGGGCGGGCGGGGCGGCGCGGGGAGGGGCGGGACGGGGCGGGGCGATGCGATGCGGTGCGGTGCTGTGCGGTGCGTGGTGGAGCGTGAGTTGCGGTGCGGGGCGGGGTGGGTGGGGCGGTGCGGGGCGTGGAATGGCGGAGAGGGGCTGCGGCTGGTGTGGCGCGGATCGGAGGCCACCTGTGGCTAGCCCCACCCCGCTCTGCGCGGCCGTGGCGGCGCCTCCCCTGCAGCCACGTCCGCCGCGGGACTTCAATTATCGGCCGCCATGATAAGCCCTCGAGACTGATTACACCGGTTGATACGGCACGGCACCCACCGGCCCCGCCCCCTCAGCGCTTGTCGCGCCTGGCCGGGGGCCCCAAGCACTGCCCGCGCGAGCGGTCGGCGGCTCCGCTTCGCGCAAGGCTGCGGATTTAAAGAGAGATTTTGCACGAACTGATAGCTGCCCGCAAAGGGCGTGGCGTGTGGAAAGGAAGTACACAACGCTCTTTTGTTTATTGCTCGGAAATTATCACCTATACATTAACACTTCGTTGCACTTAAGTGGCAATCAATATGCAAGCGGTCGTAATATGACTGACCTGAAAACTCGTAAATAATCGGAAAGTGTAAATCTTGCATGATGAAATGTGTAATACAGTTTTTACCTCTAGCATCCGAATTTTTCGCAATATACCCCAGGTAAAAAGAACGAATGGAAGGAAGATTTTAAATAAAACAATCAAATTCAAATTTAATTCTTTTTGTGAACAAAACCAACGAGAAATATTAAATGTGCATGTCAGTACACATCGCACCCTCAGGCGTAAAACACATGAATATTAACTACAAAACCTCTGAGTTGTCTACAATGTGTTATTTGAGCTCATTTTATAGCATTCGTGTACAAAACAACCCACAAGCAAAAGGATGAAGCATTAAATATTACTTTCATTTCCCCTTGATTACTAATCCCGGATTAACCAGAGGAAGTTTTCTGCTGACGAAGCGTCTTTTCAGTTTGCGTGGCTCTCCGCTGCGCCGCCCCAACCCGCGACCTCCAGGCCCAGCAGCCTCGCAGCGAACGCCAGGCAGCGGAGCGCGGGGGGCGCGGAGGGGCGCGGGGCGGCCTGCCTGATAACCAGCCGGAGGCACTGCGTCGCCCGGGCAACAACTGGTGGGGCGGCGGCAGTAGAGGCTCGGAGGATTCCAATCGAAATCCAGGTGCTTCCGTCCAGACAGCAGTCGGGCCCCGCTCGCCGCTCAGTTGAACTTCGCGAGCATTGCGCTTGATGCTGACATATGACGATCGGTAAGCGCTCTAGAAAGTCAATGGTGTTGGAATTAATGAGTGCACTAACGCGAGCAAATTTTTTTAAAGGAAATTTGGCATTGAAGAAAATTGATCATAATTCTCCATGACACATTGTTCGGGATGATCGAGTTATCCACTGTCAAAACAGTCTCTGCATCTGTAATGATGTTTTTCAGTATCAGTCAGTACCCGTATTTCACAAACAATCATAAAATATTCATCCCAAGAAGGTTTTATTTGATAGGTAAGAAAGTTAAAATAATAGTTCAAAAAACGTGTTATTCCATTTTATTCATTACATTTATGTAACGCTTTGAAATATTCGTTGTAATAATATATTTATTAAGCCGTGAAAGTAACATAATGAGTTTCGACTTATTTTGAAACATTAGGTTTCAGAAAAATTTCAGAAATATATGTTTGTTTTTTTTCATTGTTATTACGTTGACACGTTTTTAATTAAAAGTTCATTACTTTGGGTTTGAAAGTACTGCTTCGAAAGCAATATGCATTTTCTCAGTATTCTAGAGTTCTCACTTAAGAGGGAAAATAGAATCAGGTCGTCAATATTGCGACATGGAGAAAGGAACAACAAAATATAAAGATCTATAAAACACCAACAAACAATCGAAATCAGAAAACGAAGAACACATCAGTGAAAAAGATAACAATGAGTATTGAGAAGTAAGAGATGTTGAAGACTAATAAGGCAAAGAAGACAAAAAGGGAGAAGAGTACTTCGACGAAGAAGACGAAGGCAACGAAGAGGAAATTGGAAAGGACGGTTAAGAAACCTTCATAAGGAAGAGAAAATATTTTAATGATCATGCGGAAAATCCTTGAAAAGGGTTGCATTTCTCAGCAATCGATCCGCGTCGTGAGGGGGCGTGGTCGAGTGGCGCACGCGTGGGCGGGGCGTGCCGTGTTGTTGTTTGCTTAGCGCAGGTCAGCGACACGCGCCCTCGCCCACGCTCTCCAGGTGCGCTCCCCTCGCGTCGCTTCCACAGCCACCTGCGCGGACCACGTAGGAAGTACGCGATCACATGGGAACTAAACGTCGAACACATTAGACAAGTGGCTGAGAATAAAATGGTGGAGCAGGTAGAGGGGTCGAAAGTGTAACTTTTCGTTGATGAACGTGTACAGCGAAATTCCATACAACGGATATAACACATGCCTTTAATTGTCAGACTACTTTTGCACAGATATTCGGCTAGCCTCAGTCAGACTCAATCAAAAATATTTCATTTACCTGCCGAACATCTATGCATACGAGGTTGCACAACAGTCAGGGTTGAATGCCACATGTCTAACTTCGTTACATGAAATTTCCCACTATATGTTTTCTGTTAAAAAGTTATCATTTCTGATTCGTCTACATGAACCAGGAATTTGTAACATTTATTCTCAGACACCCTGTTTATTTACCCACTAGCTGATTTGCGGCATTACTTGGCAATTTATCACAGTCAACATAAGGGGACCCACGGACTCTGTCCATCCTGTCCGCCCTGGACTCATCGTGCCCATCCTACCTATCCAACCTATTCTCCCACCTCGCATCTCCCAACCGCTTCCGACCAGTACTGATCCGCGTCGCCGGTAACAGTGCTGCTTAGTTGTATTTTGATTTGTGACGTTTCTAGAAAATGTTAGTGGTGTAACCAAATTTTGAGTCCATCCGTATTTTTTTCAGCTTCTCAAAATTGTTATTGCAAAATTTCAGAGCAATCGCAAATGTACGATGGAAGAAACACACATCCATCAATTTTTGTATTTACATTAAAAGCAATATTAAAGGTAAAGAGAATATTGAAAATTAAAGGGTTCTCTTTTAAAAGTAAATATAAACGGGAAAACGTTTCCTAAAACCAGAGGTGAAAGCGTGACTGTAGCACTTGAAATCGCGTTCCGAGCACCAATGCAGGTCCCGCGTTATCTCCCAAAGCCATCCCCTCACGTGGTTCTCCCTTTGATCGCCCAGGCTCTCGCTCTCACTCTCGCCCCTCGCGCCCTGTCGCTTTCCCTTCGCGTGCTCGCCCTCCACCTGGGCTTTCCGACTCGCCGATCATGCACTTTGCCTCTCCTGGGGCGTTGTTCTTACCTTCCAGCACTGCTATATTTTCGCTTTCTGATTTCTGGTCGCCTCCATATTATCTGCTTACTTTAGCGTTCTCAGCAAGCTTTACCTTTAATTTCTTTTATGGAATTCCATTTGTTTCTCTTGCCATCGCAACAAATATTTTCTCCTTTCTCCTCCTCAACAATGTTTATTTTACTCATCAAAGTGTTTAATTCGCTTACGTCACATGCATCCACGAGACTTTTATTTCTCAATATTTCATTTTCTCCATCCTCGTACATCTTCAGCCTCGCCCTTTAATCAATCGAGAAGGGCGATCTGCCCCTCTCTGTCGGCGCACTCTGTCTCCCCACCAGCTGCCCAGTGCCCTTGGTTGCGCCCAGCCGCTTCCGACCGTTGCCCTTCCCCCTTCGCCCCTCCCCCGCCCCCACCGGCCATCCGCCACACCAAGAGTCGCCCGCGCCGGGCACTGGGTCGAAGGCAAGCTCTTGAACCAATAAAATAACGAAGAAAATTCTGCCAACATGATTGTACAAAACGCATAAGTTTAAAAAATAAATATTGCGAAAGAAAAACATTTCAAGATGGTTAGGTAAGTTATGAAATCGTGTAGATATCGATGAAGTGGCGACTTTTAATTGCAGTCTTTCGCAATTCATATAATATGATGAACAAATGTGATAAATCCTTAAGCTAAAACTGCAGTTTCCCGGAATCTACATAAATGCTCGCGGCCAGAAATGAACCCTTTTGTGTTGTGCTCGTATTGTATGCATATCTGTCACCATGAAAATAAACAGAAACCTAAAAAACACTAGTTAAATAACGTCGTAATATAATAATTCAACTTTTTGTGAATATTAAAAAAAACTCGTTTTGGTTGATTTGCAAAGGTTTTTGTGACGCCTTTGACGTGGCTTCTCCTACTGTGTCATTTGGGCGCCCGCCGTCGGCGCTTCGCCACGCGTCGTCTATCGACCGGCGACCGCGTGCGCCGCACGTGTCTGTTCCCGGGTCAGGTCAGCAGCTCGCTCCGCCCCGCCCCGCCCTGCCCCGCTTCCATCCCCACCCCGCTCACGAATCGCTCGTGCAGCTTTGCGTTGCGCGGGATATCCCCTGGACCTGCTGCCTCTGATCCCTGCTTCTTCGTCTGAGGGGTTTCCGATGGGATTTAGCGAGTTTGGATGGAGACTTACGCGTTCCTTGGAAGCAGGTATTGTCATATTTTCACATTTTATTTCTGTTTACAAGCGAAATTCGGTATAAACAAATGTAATAGCATCACATTACAATGTTGCATAATTCGTCAAAAAGTCTGAATCACATTTGACCTTGTAGGTATCAAAGATACATTTTTTTCTGATCGCGCCCCTCTCTCTTTGAAGTGAAATAATATAACCGAAGGAATGCTTAAGGACTGACGGAAGCTTAATTGATCTGCTGGAAATACAGCTTCCTTCCCCAACTAACCTTTAGGGCCCTCAAGTGCTCTCTCTGCCTCTTTATCCCTCGGTCTCTATCTATTTATATACCTGTCTATCTATCTATCTATATATCTATCTATCTATCTAACTATCTATCTATCTATATCACAGTTTCTCTTTCTCGTCTGCTCTTTGTGATTACGTCTCTTTGTGACATTGCCTTGATCTCGACTTGTACCACTGAAACTCAATAAATGTTACTAGTGTCTCTCCCTCCTCCCTCTCTTTCTCTCTCTTTCCGTATCTGTGTTTATCTCTCAAATTCCCACTTTTCTTAAAGTTTACTCATGGATATTATTTTTCACGCATCACGAGCATTTTTATCTTCCTCGTAACTCTCCTTCTGTACTTCTCCCAAGAATTATGCCCTCATCCATATCATTGTTCTCTCTCTACCTTTTGACCTTTATTCCTGAATTCCTTTCCCAATTCCTTTTTTTCTTTATTGCATTATTTTCATGTTAAGGTGCCCTTCTTTTTCCTTTTTCCGGTTTTTTTACTCCATTTCTTCTATAACACATTTTGCATGCAGCTCAAGTCTGGTCTCTCCAATTTTTATCAGCACCATTGTGTTATTTGACAACTTATTTTACGGTTCCCAATTAATACATTGAGTTATAACCTTTCTTTTGTCACTGACCTCCCGAGTCATCTCCCGTTGAAGTATTACGACTCTCGGTTTCTGACATTTCCCAATTTCCCCGCCCCAAATTTCCTTGCGCTCACTCTGTACACGCCTACGACGCGGCTGTGTCTCTGGTGTTGCGGCCAAATAACGTCTCCCTTTGATGGCGGAGCGCGCCATTGCGTACTAAATTGCGAGCGATCCTCATTAAATGGAGAGCGAAGCAGTGCACTGCTCGGATAAAAGGGTCTCGGCCCTTTGCTTGACCTCGTTGAAATATAGACGGTTTAAGGACGTAAAGAACCGTAGTTGTTAGAGACTTGGGACATATTAAGAGGGTAATTCATTTGGGCTTTGCTATTTTGAGGGAACTGCATAGGTAGTAGTGTGGAAATCGGAGAAAGTTGTAACTCTTTTCACTATTTTCTCATTTCATGATTATTCTAAAATAGTTACCATGTGTACATCTTGTCAATGAACTGCTGAAAGAACACATAGCTCAAATTGTAAAAGATCAGTAGCCTCCATTTAATTTCTACATTTAGATTTTCGGAAAAATATTTTTCGAATTTTAAATACTCATTCACGAAGTCAACAAAGTATGAGTCCTTTTGGGAGTGAGCATAATATTTTTTTGCGCTGGATTTTAAGATGTTTATTTAATTTCTGATAAAAATTAGCAAAACATAATTTAAGAATATACACACAAAATTGCATTTTTATTTTGTTTCTTTCTAGTCAAATAAAAGTCTTCTGCCAAAGTACTGAATTTATGAAAAGACTTTCTTTCTTTGAAAAGCTCTTTATAAACTTAAGAACTTTGCTTCAGAAACTACAAGAACCTTGCCTAAATATTTTCCTTTCACAATCCACATTACCTTATCATGCTCCTAGTGAGTAGTAAAATTCCTTTGTCTATTTTTTTGGAAGAATATTATTACTATTGCCATCATATTCAATTCTCAAGTAACAACACAACCAGAAAACAATATTACCGGTGAGTCAAGTACTTGAATAGAAACATGCAGAATATTAAACGAGAGATATCCCCAAAAAACAAACATTTTTTCAAGTTGGCAATCTCTCCTCATCCTGTTTCGCGTATTTTTCTGTTCCTCGGAGGAGGTGAAGCAAAAGCACTCCGCCGCGCGGCTGGCGAGTCATCGGCGCCCAAACAGGCGACGGCGCCGCGGCGCGTGGGCGTCGCATCGCCTCTGTTTCTGAGGCTGCTCCTGCGAAATCGCGGCGAAGCGCCGACGCACGCTTCCCCGAGGCGTCAAATCGCCTCTTCTGGATGAGGACTACTCCCAATTCAGGCCTCTTGAGTAGGTCAGGGAGGATTTGGGTGGGCATTTATTGCTACATCTGCTGCGCGCTTTGTAAAATGTCAAACAGCTTGTGTGTAAAGAACAGTTTAATTTTTATTGAACAATTTATGAGTTATTAGTTGAGTTAAATATAATTATTACACTATAATTTCTCTTTTGCAAGTGAGATTTATCAATGGCTTTTTCTCGCTCGTAATTCACGGTTTCATCCTGTTGCTGCCGGATTTATGAGCTAACTCGTGGATAAAGTTTGCTTCCTGTTAGTGGCATTCCTTTTCGCAAATGAATGCAACTTCTGAACATTAATTAAGTGTTAATAAAGAGAAGAAATGATAGTTCGAAATAATTTAGGTTTTATTGGAACGTAAAAAACAAGACCAATAACTATGTGGGAAAAATACCCTCAACAGCGCACATGCCATAAGCAATAAGGAAACACCGCAGACAAAACATCTAAAACGTTTTGATTCCACAAACAGAAAGTTTTGCTGTCGAAGGATCTTTCCATATGATAAGTGAGGTGGCACTCTGGCTTCCAAAACTCGAATTTACGGGTTCAAACGGAATTGGTGACGATGGCTTCCAAAGGCTGAAAAATCGTAAGAATGTCATGCTTGTGGAAATGTAAAAGAACCCTCGTTGATCTCTTAACCTATTGCTAATCTTGGCTGATCTCGTATTTGCTCTTCCATAGAAACTCTTAAGCAACTGATAAATATATTTGTCGGTCCGTTGTTGTGGATCTCCCAGACGGCGTGTAGGAGAGACAAAAATATTTGTTTAAACTGAGTAAAGACGTGTGGTCAAATTCAAATTAACTTTTATCGTGAGTGGGGTTGTGGAAAAATTACCAGAAGCCGGGGTTTAGACGACGACGACAACAACAAATGGAATAGGAAGAAGAAAAAGATGGGAGTGGAGAAAAAAATGCAGCAGAAGGTCCACTCATAGGAACAGAGGATATTGGACGTCGGCCCACTCCAGTAGAGGACTGTAAACGCCCACTCGGAATCATGAGTTTCTCTGCTCCACGCGCCAAGGAGACAATGGACGCCCAAACTTCCGGGCAAATACGGCCGGAAAGGCCAACCTTCCCAACCTTGGAGCATGGAAACCTTAGTGGTTGAGGTGGTGCACCGGGTTAGGTGGCTCAGAGAATCAACTGATGTCACTGCACCCCCTCGGAAGGTCCTGGAGGTTGTGTGCTAATGCTGGGTGGATTTTCGACATCAGTCAGATAGCTACGTCGAATTCAGTCGCCGTCTGGAGATTTCTAGCGACCGGCTGCTCTGATCGGTAGTTTTCCGTGGATTCTCCGATCAACACCAGGCGGATACCGGAGCAGTCCTCTATAACAAATGGCACACTGACCGCGGGTGATCTTTCCTTCCTATCCTCGCCACTTACCTACACACACACTATCAATCACTCCTCTACCAATCACGTCGGGAGATCAGTTGGGGTCTTCGTGCTAGTCCCGGCTACGGCTGTGCCCCGCTGGTAAGAGATATCGACGTGTAGGTCGGCGTCAGATCTCGCCATTCAGCAGAACAAGATCACCGCCACCACTCACGATAAGAAACACACACTGCACTTATGGGACTAAATAACCTTAACAATAGACGCGCTCGGAACCACGAAATAAGCAATCAATGAAAAGTGACGAGCTCCGGGCGCGCCCCGCCACGTGGCGCTGGGGCTGGCAGGGCCGCGAGGGCGGGGTCAGGGCGCACCGGAGGTCACGGCCCCCGAAGAACTGGGTCGCCGGTGGCGCGCCTGCCGGAACGTTCGCGTGATCGCCCCGATGATGACGTCACGCGCGCCGAGAGGCCGTTGCGGCCGCGGCGCAGGGGGCGCTTTCCCTCGCGGAGGGGGCGGGGCTGAGGCTCGGGTCGCCCGGGGCGCGCGCTCGGAACAAGTGTCACCCCGGGACATGAAAGGAATAAATTACTCGTGCTAAACAGTAGGTACTTCCTCGCCAGTATTTAGACGCAAAATTACACGGATTACTCAAATTTTCGAAAAATTCTGCATGACAATGAAATCTGTTCCTGAAAGATAGATTTTGAAATCAGGGCAAAAACTCTAACTTCAATATTTTAGTTGTAGGAAGACACCGAACAAATTTTGAACTTCTGCAATTTTCGAAAAATTAGGATTTTCAAAGAACATGAGATCTTCACCATTCACTTAAACATCCTTCACGCTATCCATCAACAAAATTTAATCAAAAACAATGGAGTCTTTCTTTTTGAAAATTTTGAAAGTGTCTGAGGGGCTTCATGAAGAGTAATCCCCAAAATTCGATTTGGAACTCAAGGGTCCACGATATCAGCTAGATCGATTGGGGAATATCAATTTTGGAGAAAATAGGCTGAAGGTTTAGCCCCTAGCGTTGTTCACAGACAGATAGTTTTGCAGTCATTCGATTTTTAGGTATCAATGATTCACATAACATGGATTCTGTCTACACCACGTGTTGAAGGATTTTTTTAATTTATCGATTTGATTTATCCACTTGTTCGATTCCAGGGTCCTGTAATAAGTTTTTCTGACGAAAATTCGCCGTTCGATGGTATCGCTCTTAAACCACTCCGTCGCCGAGTCAACCCCTTTGCTTCTTCCTTAGTTGCATAAATCTCTGTTAGTTTTGAAACCGCGTTTATTTATTGTGTTTTTGCTCTTAGGCACATACAGATGTACGTAATTATGACAAGGGGCGTTGTGAAAGGTCATTTCATTTAAAAATGGTTCATAATCGAGTACCGTTGGTTTTTCAACTAATGTTCGTTCAAACTGTCTCATCGAGACGCTAACAGACAAAGCTACCTGATTTGGATGTAGAAGCGTGTTACGTATCCATATTTGTCATGAAAAGCATCTATAAATAATGTTTCTCCTGAAAGTTAGATGCGATGCACCTTCAATGAAAAACGATGAAATAGAAGCACGTAGAAATTATAACCATCATTTGTTTGAAGTCATAACCTTAGAAGAGAATTTGGATTATTGGTGTATAGAAGTTTTGAAATTCTACTTTTTGCAAATGTGATAGATCAGTGGTATTGTCTTCTGCTTTATTTTATTGTCATGGCTATTCGGAATATTATAAGGGAAAGTAATTGTTAAATTATAAAATAATAGATCATATTAGTTCATAAATTTCATCATAAATTTTCAAGGTAGAATATGTTGAACGCGCGTCATTTACTCATATGTTACACCAATTATGTAGTTTAGCATGAGAAGTAAGGATATTTAGCTCGTCAAAGTTTATAGAACTAAAGTTGAATAGAGAAAATGGGAGAACATATTACTTATTTAAAAATCGCGCATCATGTGAACTTCTGTATACCAGACAACTCAGCATAACACCCATTGATTAATACGATCCGGTTGAACAAATATCCTTCGAATGCACGCAGAGAGTGGTTCTGCAACTGTGGATATAATTGCTGCTAACTATTGTGTGGAATTCGGAATACCTGACACACGCTGAAGCATGTTCTGTGATAACACTTTCGATAACTTGTATTAATTTGTCAAGCATTAATTTGATTACTGTGGCACCGACGACGAATCCTAGGAGGGCAATTCATTTCTCAGGTTCACGACCTCTTCTGACTCTGTTTCTCCAGAGGGACATCCCGGTCGTTAAACTATTCCACAGTTTCACTGAACAAGGAATCCTCGACCTCGGATTCAATCTGAACCGTAGACCGAAGAGTCGCCCCAAAGCACTCGGAAGGCAATAACCAGGGGCAGAGAGGTCACAAAGACGGATCACGATTCCCTTCGTAGATCGCACATCCGCTGGGGATAACTCAGACTGGCTTAAACGGCTCACAGCATCAAATGATGTCGCTGCAGCGTCGGGGTCGGACCCGGACGGTAGAAGGATTTTCGACGCTAGCTACTCCAGCTAGGTCGAATTCGGTCTCTGTCGGGAGGAGAATTCTAGCGGCCCGCTGCTCTGATCAGTAGAAATACACCGCCACATCCCGCACAAATATGCACTGCACATTACGAGACGAATGACCTTAGCGGATCATGCACTCGTAAGCACTAATATATCAATATCCGGTAGCGAATGCAAGTTTATGTAAAGTGAGAAGAGACCGTTTTTGGAGAAAGCCTCATATGACGACTTTAAACTGTAGGATAAAGCGTTAAGCTGATATCATTTCCATCTAACCTATTTAATTTTAATGATTCATAACTTTTGTTATTTCCAGCTTTAACAACTTTAAAATGTGTAATTATTTTATCATTAGAATAGTTACTAGTTACTGCAACAGGTATTCTACGGGGATTCCGTCTTATACAGGTGATTCAATATTGCTTCCCGCACGAAGTGAGACTTTTATTATCCAAGATGGTGACATTTTTGCGAAATGAAAAGTATAAATATCCTAATGTGAAAATTATTAAAGACATTTTACTAAAAGAGGCGATTTTGTGGAGTGGATATTTATTATTTCCAGAGCGTCAATACGAAGAGTCAGAGACTGATGAAACATTGCATTGCGATAAAAATACTTTCTCTCCATTAATATTCCGACATTTTATTGTCGCACGAATTATAATGAACATTTGTTTACTTGAGGTACAACTTGTGACCCTTCAGACTCATAGCGCACAATTATGAAACTGCGTGGCGCTAACCAGGACGGAAAGCGAATCACTCTCCCCGTCTCTTGAGTGTCACCGCCGGGGTCGCGGCCTATTCGTAGCAAAGCGTGTATCGAAACTTTTGCCTTCTTTGGGTACGTATTCTTCGCTGAAGAAAATACGCGTGAGATATGAAAGAATGGAATATCAAACACGACTTGTCACGTCATGACGCAGCCACCTTCCAGAGATCCCTAGACAATTTTGAATGACTCTGCATGTATATCAGCCTTTCTTTGCTTTAAACTATCTCACTTAGATCCACGGTTCACGTTCAAAATTCAAATTAAACCTTTTTAACCAGTTATTTACATTTCTGATCAATTCTTACTTTATTTACGACAGTGTCCGCCTCTGCCCATGCCGCAGGTACTGCAACTGACGATTGTAGACATTCGCCGTCAGATTCTCGACCTGCGCCCCACCTGGAGCATTGCAATAAGCGACGTCTGAGAGGCGCAGCTGTCGACGGCTCTGGCAACACAATACGTCTCTGCGGAGGCGGCGGAACGCAGACGGGCGCCCCTCGTTGCGGTCGCTCAGGAATTCAACCGTCGCCCCCAACCTCTTCCGCGCTTCCCGGCCCCCGCCCTGGCCTTCGCCCGCCCCCCCCTCCCCGCCCCCGCCCTCACCCTTGCCCTTGACCTCGCTCCCCGCTCCCGCTTTGGCCCCCTCACCCTCGCCCCGACCCCCACCTCCCCCCACCCTCTCCAGCCCCATCTGTCGCCCTCTCCTGCTCCCTCGCTCTGCCTCTCCCTTTCCCTCTCTCCGCCCCTTTCTCCGCTCGCGGGAACGCCCTCTGGTCGCTCCGGTGGCGTGGGAGCGCTCCGCTCGCGGGGCGGCGCTGGAAACTCCCAGAATATAGCGGAACGTCTGAAATCCGAATCAGGCGTGGTATATTTCGTGTGCACTCCAAGGATCATTTTGACTAACAAATCAAAGGCAGAATGGGACATGTATGAAGAGATTGATCGAACGGTAATTTTAAGCTCAACAGCATTAGCTCTTTAACTTTTCTGCGTAATTTCGACATTTATTTTGTTGATGTTATAATCGAAAGTCATTTGAATGTCTGGTCATGGTCAGTTGCTTAGACTAAGCTTAGAATTAAGAAATCAAGCGCCCTCTTACATATAATTTAAAAGAAAAATGGAATTATTTTTGGATTTAAGTGCTTCAGTGATGTTTTTTTATTCGATCATTCCAGGAGTTACAAACGATTGTCATTTAAAATGTTGCATTATTTCGTGAATAGCAATAAATAGTAATAGAAGTCTCAATATTAAAAGTAGCAAAACCTATATTGAAGTTAGCTTATATTTGAATTCGACAATATTACAAGGAAGTGTATGTAATGCAGTTATAGATTGTAGATTTTAGAGAATTTTTGAACAGTGTGTAAAGTTAACCTTAACTGACAAGGAAAAATGTTTGAGTTTGATTTATAATAGTCTTGTTAAGAAAAGTTATTCAAATATTCTTTTTTCAGGCCAACCGATGAAGGTAACATAGGTGTATCTATCATGCAGGATCATTTTGGGATACACCTGCCAAAATTCTGCATTGTAATTATGGGCGATCATTTTCGTCGTCACGCGACACAGGAAACCGAAACGCGGATGTGATACATTGCTTTGCAGACTTTTGTAACTTCTTTTCCACAAAAAACCGACCCTAATTTTCGAGCACTAATCAATTGTAATTCTTTTGTAGGATACTAATATTTTTGTTCTTTTTTTCAACCTCGGATTGGAAGGAATTTGTTCACTTTCTTTTTGCTAAAAGTAGGACCTGAGTTGAAAGTACTAACTTGATTTAAGTCTTATAATATTTTTGTGAATTTTCAAAAATGGAGATTGATAAGTTTCTTGGATAATAAGGTTAAGTCAATATAATTTGTTCTTAATGAAATATAAACCTCTGATGAACGAAAAAATCAAGTAATGGGTATTATTTCAAAAATTGTTTTGTAGGCAGTAATTTGAATACTTACTGATTAATTTCCCTTAATACTAGTAAATAACAGAGATGTTTGTAGCCATTATTTTTAAAAAGTTTCAGGTCCCTTTAATTTGCGGTTTCTGGGACTCATTAATTATTTATTGATATGACTTATGAATACTCTATATTCTGTTTTATAATTGTTTTAAATCATTGTGTTTAATGCTTGTTATATTTGTATTATAATTTCAAATCCATAGACATAATTACAGCTCACAAAAATTCATGTGAAATAAAGTATTTTTACAAATATTCGAATTGTGTGATAGAAATCAGTAAGTCGATTTTAATCCTTTATAAAATAAATAAATACTACCCTACCTTATACTGTTATCAGGTAGTTAAAAAAATATAGTCTTACAAAACCTTTTTTTTTTTCACAAAAACATTTCCCTACGTGTTGCGGGGAACGAAATAAACATTTCTTCACTCCGCGGCAATTTTTCGCGAAGCTCATCTTCCTTGCGAGCGTAGTATCTAATTACGCATTTTTGATGACGTAAAAGGTGCCTCACAACTCATTTCGCAGTGCGACATGGGGGCCAGTAAATTTTCATTTTTGTTCTCTTTTTGCTGTCAGCGGAGATGTTTGCTGCAGAGCGTCGTTTCCCAAGGAATTTCTGCAGCCAGAGGCGCATTTCATTCTTGTTTTTTTTCGAATCTCTCCTCCCTCATTCCGCGCCTGTGGACATCGCTATTCTTTTGTGTGCGCTACCTACCCTCTGGCGTGTACACTTCTCCGGTTTGGATTCTTACTTCTCTAAGAATTTAATTCCAGGTGGCGGATTATACCTTCACGTTTTATTTAAAGGAAAGCCAGGATGTTGGGTCACTTCAATTAGACAAGTTTGACTTCCCTGCCGGTTTCTCTCTACAGTTTTTGTGTAATTTACAAAAAATTGAGATTTTTCGTTTTTAATTAATATCGCGAATGCGATGTAAAAATTGGGCTTCATTATTAGAAATACCTTGTATTGTACTTTCTTACGTGTTTTGCCTGTTGTAATCGCGAATATTTGTAATGTTTTATAATTAGATTTTTGATTTCTTAATCACGTTATATTAATATTCGATGAATATTATAATTACAGTGTTGTAAGGAAGCAAGTATTTCGAGTTCTGACGTGTCATACACACTATCACACATCAGAGGATGATTACTGATTAGTTGGAAAGAAATTAAGAAAATTCGAGTTGTGGATGTATTTAGTTATTTTATCTTGTTGATGCCAAAGGAAATTGAGTAAGAGAGTTTGCAGTAAATATACCACGTAAATTGAAATTGCGATTACGCTGGTACATACCATCGTTATTTTTGCTTAGAAGAATAATAATTGCAAATATTTTATATTTGATTATTTGAATATCCATTACAATCGACTTTTCGAATAATATTCCTGATAATGTGAGTGTAAAACGAAAATATTATTTTAAAGCGTCGTGGATTGCTAATCACACTTCCTAAATTATATTCTCACTCTGGATATCTATCAAAAAACAACAATTACTATTCAACGTCTCTTGCAATAAAATCAATTCTTACACAGTTATCATATTCTTACGTGTAGACCTTACTGCGTTGCTAACACTCCTCACCAAATGAATCTTTTCTCATTGTGGACTCTGAGTATCGAGAAATCTTGTATGTCCCTTTGTTGCCCTTGCTGGGCACCTTTCGCGCCCTTGGACTTTACTGATTGAAAACGTGGTGAATGTTCGAACTCGTGGCAATAACCTATGATTCAATCACAAACGTATCTCCACACAGAGGAATTTGTGATTCAATTTACCTCCAATGAATTGTTTTATTCACATATCATATGCATTTTTATTGGATGACCGCTCACCTTTGGCACCTACCAATACCATTTTTTTGCATAGATCCCATTGATATCTCGGGTATTGTTTGTGAAATACTTTACCACAGTAAAGCTTACATTTATGAAAAGTGATTTCAACATTTTTTCATTCATAACATTTGCGAATTTTGTTGTTATTTTTATCCATTATTTAAATGAATCTCTTAATTGAAATATTAAGTACAATTTAAATGCCATAAATTTGCACATTGATTACAGTCGTTTCCTTGATGTGTATAACGTTTTCATACGACATTGAGAATTTTTTTTATCATATTTTTATTTAAATCAAACAATTTTTACATTCCTGATTTACATTAATGTATTAATAAAAACGAGTTATAAGGCCTCATTCACAGTTAGACGACATACAGGGCAATGAAACTTGAGCATTCTTTTACTAGTTTTATTCATACAGACCACATATGCAATCTACTTGACGCTGGAAACAATATTGCTGGCTGTCTTGGATCCCGGAGATGCCGAAATGTAAAGAACAACAATTTAATCCACAGATCAGATATTAAGATGCTGCGAAAATTTTGTGGAACGCGCGATGTTATAATACTTACGTCAGAGCCTGCTCGTGGGTGTTGTGCAATAACTGATTCGATATATTTAACATAGATTGTGCATTTTTCATTCACATTTGAACAGAAAAATTGCCTTGTTTTTTCCATGAATATATGCATGTTTTGCAGTCGACTGCCTGACATTCAGATATGTTCAATGAGAAACTCGGCATACGTTTTGGAAGTTGAACAATATTTTTACTCACTATTAGGTCATGGAAGGCTGTTCTGTTTATTGCGTAGAAGCCAACATCCAAGAGGAAACAATAGCCGTTTGTTGCGCGGGCGCAGGCCGACCACGGAGGCTGCGCGGGCGGCGCGCCGCGCCCACGCGCGCCAGCTGGGACGCGTGGGCGGCTCTAAAGTTAGCGCCGCCGCCCCATCGATTGCGCGACTGCCCTCCATTCACGCGCCGCCCCGCCCCGCCCCCACCCCGATGCGTGCGCGCGTGCGAGTGGCACGCACCGCTCCCCCTCCCCCCCGATGCGTGCGCGGTGCGTGTGGCACGCACGCTCCCCCTCCCTTCGCCCCCGCCCTCGTCCCGCGCTGGCCGAGAAGGGCACACAAAAATAAGTAAATTAATTGATTGATTCGTGATTTCGGGCGCGTCTGAGTCTGAGAAGGTCCGATGCGTGCGCGTGTGCGTGTGGCACGCACAGCTCCCCCTCCCTTCGCCCCCGCCCTCGTCACCGCCCTCGCTGGTCCGAGAAGGGCCCCAAAAATAAGTAAATTAATTGATTGATTCGTGATTTCGGGCGCGTCTGAGTCTGAGAAGGTCCGATGCGTGCGCGTGTGCGTGTGGCACGCACAGCTCCCCCTCCCTTCGCCCCCGCCCTCGTCCCGCGCTGGTCCGAGAAGGGCACACAAAAATAAGAAAACAATTGATTGATTCGTGATTTCGGGTGCGTCCAGGGCTAAGGTCATCGGTTCGGTAAGTGTAGTGCGTGTTTCTATCGCGAAATATGACGGCGATCTTCCTCAGCTGGTGGCGAGATCCGGCGCCGTCCTACAAGTCGGGTCACATGGTTTTCCCTAACCAGGTACCTCCCACCAAAGAGACACTGCCTCTAATCTCTAGGCTCCTGACTAGTCTCCCGAGATGTGTGGTAGTGTAGTGCATGTAAGTGTGAGTGTGTGTAAGGGTTGAACATAGCGCAAAGAAGAGAATGAAAATATCGCGCGTGGCCCGTGGCCCGCTTGTTACGGTGCTGCTTCGGTATTCGGTTGGTGTTGATCGGAGAAAGCACGGAAAACTACCCATCAAAGAAGCGAACCGATAGAATACTCCTCCGGACAGCGGCTGAATTCGAGCTTGCTATCTAGGTAGTGTCGAGAATCCTGCCACTGTCTGGACTCGACTCCTAGTACCTCCCGGTCAGAGACACTGTAGTCACATCAATTAATGCCCTGAACCACCTCAGCCGACCTGAATCTCGAAAGAAAACCAAAAGAAAAAATGAAAGATAATAAAAATACTGAGATTTGTAGTATCTCGACTTTATAGTTAGCTTTTTTTAAGTGAAAACGTCTTTCATTTGCATTTATTATGACAAATGAAAGTCGTATTTCCACGAATGTATTTATTTTGTTTCGAAGAATCTTATAATTGGGTCTACTCTGAACTCCGCGATAGACGTGCCAACAGCACCACTACTTCAGGTCTACAGTGCTTCCGAAGGGGGCTTGTTGAAATAGGTCTTTTTTAAAACAGATCTTTTCTACTGAAGATGTTTTTCGTGTTGAAAGTCGAATCTTCTTTTATATTCAAATGAATCATTGTCAGATATATCAGTTGTGGATAATTATTGAATGAACAATTCTTTGGGACGAGTGAAGGAGTATGGATTCCGATTGCATCAACTATTTTGATCGTTGGTTCCGTAAGTGTACTGCAAGTTATATTCCGGGAAAGGAGGAAGTGTGTCTCCCCTACTAGATGGTGAGATTTGGCGCTGCCGCCGTGAGTGTTTCTCCCTTCAGAAACCTCTTCCAGCGGAACATCCCCCTGGTGAGACAAACTGTGGCTGTATGTTGTGTGTATGTGAAGAGAGAGAGAGAGAGAGGGGAAAGGAGAGGACAAAGAAAGAGAAGAAAAGATCGCGCGCGGTCCGCGGCACGTTTGTTAGCGAACTTCTGCGTCATTTACCCCACATTGAGCGAAGAAACGAAAACTTACCGCTCAGGGAACTACTGTTCAGAGTAAATGTAATAATAATAATAATAATAATGATATAATAATAATAATAATAATAATAATAATAATAATAATAATAATAATAACAATAATAATAATAATAATAATAATAATAACAACAATAATAATAACAATAATAATGGTTTGCGTACTACTTTGAGCGCTCAGTGTAGGGTACGTATTAGAGATTTTTTGTCAAACCCAGTTAGTCATTAACATGGTTTCGAATTCACGAGGTCTTGTTGGTAGAGCAGAAATCCGCTTGGCGCGTGGTGAATGGAGGCGGCCGTGCAGGCGCGGGCGGTGTGTGGGAGCCGAGGCCGCGCGCACGCAGTACAGAGGGCCGTGACCCTCAATCTGCGCAGCAACCACGCATTCGCTTCTAGTACGCTCTAAAAAGCACGTTTACCTTGCCGAAACTGTTGTGTGCGTTGAAGCTTATTTGCCTTGCCGAAATTGTTGTGTGCTTTTTAGCAGATTTATCTTGCCGTAAATCTGTGACGTAATCATTTGTGCTTGAGGGGACCCGGTTTCTCTTGAGAGGACACGGTAACAATTACTCTGTAGCCATCTTGTCTAGGAAAGAATACGTTTTACGGAAGTGGTTGAATTAATATTTACGTGGACTTGCCACGAACAAATGTTTCATTACCTTTTCATCTTAATTTTCTGTTGGCTCTTGTTTCATTCTAGGTGCCATAATTGTTTTTCCTGCTCATTTACGTTTCGTATTTTATTCCTAACGGAAACTATCTAAAAACTAGTTGTGCTAGAACTGAACGTATTTTCACGCAAAATTGCGCTAAAAGTACTCTAGTTTTTGAAACATTGTACATGACCTTATTTCAAAATCTTTCTTTAAGGAACAGATTTCATTAATGGAAAAAATCTTTATCTTTAATATTTCAGTTATAGGAAAAAACCGAAAACAATTTGTATTTTTGCAATTTTTTAAAAATCAGGTGTTCGACGAATTATGACCTGCACCATTCTCTTAAACGTCCTTCACATTATCCAACAAAAAATTGATCAAAAACGTTGTAATCATTTTTTTTACATTTGGAAAATGTTCCAGATTCATGTAAAGTACCATCCAAAATTAAAATATCGGTTTTAAGTTCAAGGGGCCGCGATGTCAGGGAGATCGATAGCGGAATGTCAATTTTGGAGAAAATCGGCTGAACAGTTTAGCCGCTAGCGTTGTTCAGACAGACGGACACGTGTTAGAGGATCATTTTTTCTAATTTCAGCAACTTAATTTACCTACTTTTTCGTTGTTAGGGCCGTGTAATAAAAGTTTTTTCTACCGAAAATTCGCCGTTTTTTCGCGCAGCATTACATAACTTTCTCTTTACTCCGCAACAAGAAAGTAAAAATCGCTGATTATAATTTTACCATCTCTTATTTTTCAGAGTTTATTCCGTTATCGACAGGATTGCCTCGGTCGTTTCCCGAAATGTTGGTGTTAATCTTCATTTTACAATTTCTTGACGTGTGAACACAAGTGTTTTGTAACGTGAAACGTTTGTTCGTTTCTGTGAACATAGATAGAGAAAACAACTTCATGTTGCTTATGGTTAATCACCATAATCCGTGTTGGTACTATTTTCAGGAATGTGAATCTCATTTCGAGGAAAATATTCTTTCGCTTTTTGGGGATTTCATTCTTCATTTCTGACATCTGTAAGAAAAGATGATTTTATTTACTTTCTCGTGTACATAGCATAGATGAATTATTATAATTCTACAAAATATAAGTGTGTAAATGTTTACAGAAGTTCACTGATACCGAATAAGTATTTTTTTCTCAAAAAGACTGTCGTCCGTTCTCCCGTCTTTCCCGTCCCTCCCCTCCCTCCCATTTAACCGTCTGTCACTTTGACTCCGTTTGACTGTCATCTGACCGTCTGTCATACGTCCGCCTGTCTGTCCATCTGTCTGTCGTTTGTCTGCCTATCCGTTCTAATAAATGTTTGTTTTTCTTACGTTCGTGCTTACAACACTAACGCTCAGCAGTATATTCTCCAAAATGAATCTCAATCTAAGTTTTGAAGGTACTTGACATGAAGACCAAAGGACAATTTCAAACTTTTCTCATAAATGTGATTCAAAATGTGGTTTTAAAAGCTGTTAATGTTCACGTTTTTTTAAAAGTATTGGTTGTTTGCATTTAATTTTCAGTTGCACTGCCAAGGTTCAATTTTTTCTGACCTGTCCTATACCTTTAATATAGATGGTATAGGGTTATTTCCTATTGTAATGTATTCTTCACTATTATATTTTTGTCATTCCATGGACACTTTTTTCAAAATATTAGCATAGTTTGCGTAATTCTGAATTAAAACATTTGTGTTTTTCGAGTGATTGCTGATAGTAGTAGGATAGAAGATAATATAATATGTATAGTAATCTAACCTATAATATATAATAAGTATAATTTAATCGTTACCAAAATACTACAAAATAGGAGCTATTGTATCACTCCTAGTTTTCTCTATAGATTCAGTGAGTACTTAAAATTGAAGGAATTCTTAAGTAAGTGCAAAGTTCAAATAATTTCTTTGTCTATGAAATTTTTAGCTATAATACAATACATATTTGCATATTGAAAGAAACTCTAGAGCTCAGCAACAGCATTGAATAGGGAACAATGAAACTCCACGAGAATGAATGAATTACCCTCATTCAGTACATGAAACGATCTTGCCCTGCCCACGCTTTTGTATTCCAATGTTATTTTTTACCGCAATTACGAGTAAAAATAACAGCATCCCTCTTGTTTAGTGGTTAAAAATAGGTACTTCTCTCTTTGACCTTATGATATAACATGCGATCTACGTTTATTCACTCTACTCTCACATTGTTCGTAATATAAATAACTTTCTCAGAAAGCAACTTTTATCATGACTTGAATACTATTGATAATATTTCCTTGAAAACTAAAAATATAATGTACCCGTTTATTGCGATACAGAAAGTCAAAGACCATAATGCGAACATTGCGAAAGAGGTTCAGTCTTGACCATGTTATTTTATTTGGATGAAAGCAAATTGAACACTCATGCATCACACACCTGGAGCAGTGAATGAACTTTATGTAAATACACGGAAGTACAATAATGGAGCAGTATAAAGGTAACATCATGCATTAAAAAATCGTTTTACTACTCCCATATTTAATTCTTGTATTAGATGGCTGCAGCTCGTTGCATAATGATATACTAGTTTTAATACACGGAGAACAAAGAACAGTTGTAGTATACCTGATCCATCAAGGGAATGCACGATAATATAGGCCCAACCAGGTTCACTGTTACTGTTTCGTGGCGGAGATTGTTGGAACGAAAAGTTGCATCGTGAAGAGTCCCTTGTTGCACCCTCTGAATTCACCTTGTCAGAAGTGCACGGATAGAAGCTGCCGAGCCCAAGCAACCTTGTCGGAACAGTTGGCTATCTGCTCGGCGTAAGCGAGCAACGCAGTTTGGAGGATCCAGCCTACCGTCAGGACGCATCCGGACGAAACTGATAGAAGGAGCCGGCCTCTCGTGTCGGCTTGCACAGCTTTACTGGTTGAAGGGCCAGCCGTACGTGTCGTTTTAGTTAAGCATTTCTTATTGGAGTTACAAGTTACTGATCGTTGACCGGTATAGGATGCGTAGTACTTGCTATTAATAGAATTTTTATTTTTTTAATTTTTGATCCATCAACAGATCTGTATATTTACCTACACAACCAGACACCGTAAATGGAAATAATTGCATAAAAATTACGCATTTAGTGATAATTAAATTTCACAATAAATTACACAAAAAGTCTCAAAAACCTTTAAATTCTGCAGTCTGACTTATGGCGGTAAGTATATGTACATCAATAATGCCTGCATTGTTGTTGAATAAAAGTTATATATCATAGGTTCATTATTTATATAATGAATATTCTCAAACAGCATGTACCTAGAAATAAAATATTAGAATTTAACATTAAAATATTTATTTAGTAAAGTAAAATGTTTAAAATGTAACATAATTCACAATAGAATGGAATATATTGCCATAAACTTAATTGCTAACAAATGATAATGAATCATTAATGTACCACTTAATCATTTATGTGATCAGGTGGATTAAATACACAAGGGGCCTAAGAACATGTTTACAGACATCAGTAATTATTTCAAAACATTTTATAACTGTTTCAAAACTATTTCAAAACTGTTTCACAAGTACATTTAAATAGCCACTTTTATTACTGATTAACACAATCTGAGATATTTTCTCTGGTAATTTTGAAGATGAATAATAGCCAAAATCATTGCATGTTTGAGAATGCAGTGTTATCCATATTATATGCCACAAACCGCACACTGGAGAAACCTAAATTATGAAAACTTGAAACCTTTTTTCCTTGGAAACCAAAGTAAAAATGAATAATCTTTCAAAAGAAAATGATAGATTGTCATACTCCATGAAGTTGATTCAGAACTCCAGTTGTAAAACAATGTCCTGAAAAACCTGCATTTTGAAGTTAATGACACTTTTCTAGTGGGATTGTGAATTTTTATATTACTCATACTCATTTGTAGCCATTCTGAGAGCACTACTACACAGTACATATTGAAGCTATAACAAAATTATAACACAAGTTATGTTATCTAATGTGAATTTTAAAATAACTTGCCTGGTCAAAATGACACTAAACAAATCGAACATTAATGTGTATACATTTTGTGAATGTTAAATACGAATGAAATCACAAAAGTCCACGATGTTTGCAAAATTAGCAAAATGTGTATTGGCGTCACCTTCAGATACATCTTCATGATCTTGTCATAGAATGCAATAGCCGTTTAGAATTAACAATAACCTTGAATATCTGCATCAATGAACCATCACCTGTTTCAATGATCAAATTCCATCACCTGTGCCAAAACTACCTGAAAATAAAATTAACACAATAGTATTTGAAAACATAATTAACGTGATAATTATTGAAAAATAAAAAATAAAATAGAAAGTGTTTTACAGAAGTTTTTTCTGAGGAATGCATTATTATTTTGTTCAATTATTTACAGAACATGTTAGGCTTTAGTCTCAATTTCAATACAGTAATCAAAATTCTGCACACTTATAACATACAGGAATACCACACAACTAATTCTACAATTTCTAATTGCCATTAATGACACTTCTAAACTACATTAAAATTGTTTCAATTAATTGGCAACATAGTAAATATTTTTTTACATTTTAATACGAATTTGCAATGCTTAATTGAGTATTAAAACTAATCAAATAACTTAAACGTTTTTAATATGTACTTTATTGACTATTAAGATAGATCAAATGAATGAAAAATAATGATTTTGGAAGCCAAGCCTTCTATATCCACTTAACAACATAACAATTTGAATTGAAAGGATTCAAGCCGATGATGTAAAACGAAATAATTGTTTATCTTGTTCGACAAAAGCTTTTAGAGGAATTTTACAATTTACATTAAAATAACTTTGAGCTGGTTAATGCCAAGTTTTTACGTTATGTCCAATAGAAATGCACATAAACTAATATAAGCCTTTCTATTATTACAACTCATGCTAGAAATATATACGTACCTAAAAGTTACAATGTCATTCCACCATTCTCTTTTAATCTTGGTTGACAATTCTTGCTGGATTTCAAATAGGCGGTGAAAATGAAGGTATCATTTTCTTTCGAACTTCATTCGCCCGTTTACTCCCAATGAAATAAGATTTTTCACTTTAAAGAGGTAATTAGACTCTGTAGTCTGGCGCCTATTAAAAGATATCCACCAATGTCCTTTATATTACAATTCACACTGATGCAGCACGTTAAGTTTCAATACAGAACTTACCAGTAAACTCTTAGTAAGTTCAGCGATTTGCTTCGCCAACGACGCATTCCTCTACAATAACAAATTGAAAACTTTCATAACGATGCGCTTTTCGACACTTCGAAAACATTTTCCTGAAGGACCAGTTACTCTCTTAGCCCTGCCAAAATGAATTGAATAGTATGTCCTCGCCTCGCAGGCCGATCGGCGGCGCGACGCCGCGGTCCAACGAGCCGCGTCCCACGCTTCCTCGTGACCGTCAATCCTCGGCTAATATCAGGTTCTTATCGCCCAGCAACACGCATGCAGTGCGCACTGGTCTCCTTCTTCGTTTGCAGTAGTTTTGATGCAAGGTTAATTTAACAACCGATGGCTCAAATTAGTTTTTATGTAGTGAAATTACCCTTGTACTTCTTTAAATCAGGATTTTTCTTAGGATGAACGGATAATATTGCTTTGCGGTCAGGTTGCAGCTAGCTTTGGCGCGCGCGCACAACTTCCTGTCCCCCCCCCCACGCACTTCCAAGAGCCCGCCGAAGGCCTGGGACTCGTAACTGATAAATATATAACGTAATTAGTCTGCCTTTCGACATTTATATTTACATGTGTAACAACGCAGACAGAAAATAATGTAATTATTAAAGTTTGTTTCAAATCTCGTTCCTGTTTTGAGCAAGAATGACAGATGTTTTCTTCGCTTGATAAAGTCATAATTATCGCATCATGCTTCTATTATGTAATTGAAATAATATATAATATATAGAAGTAGCTGGCCACAGCAGCTAGGTACCTTGTCAGTATTGAAAATATCCATTGAAAAACATTCAACATCTGTTAAACACACACACACACGAACACACGTGAATGTTTTTCAATGGATATTTTCATTTTTACCTGGCTGCTGTGGCGAGCTACAACATGATTAGACTTGATGAGACTGACAGATCCCTTTATGAAAGAACATCAACCTCTCAGAAATCACAGGTCGGTTGGTTCATCAAGGTTGACTTTTATCTTAGATGCTGTTCTAACCACGAAATGGAGTAAAGCAACAAGGTCTCTGTTTCGCATACAAAGGATTTGTGTAACTATTGAAACCTTGTTGCGATTTATGATATCCTTTTTTCAGTGTACAGCTTTATTATATGAGAGATATGATACAGCTTTATCATAGTACTGGTCTTAGAGCAATCACAGAGACGTTTACAACTGAGAAGTAATCAGTCATCATTATATTAAATTTTTGTTGGATTATGTATATTATTATGTCGAGACAACCCGTGGGAAGGTGACGGTATACCACACAAGTCATCGGAACACAGTAGAAAATCAGAAGACAGTCTCCCTAGGAGGACCGTAACAGTAATTAATCTGATAATAAATAAGAACAGATACTGAACTTTGATATTTCTTTAATAAATTGAATACTTACTTGTCCCGTGTACTGCTCGTAAGATGGCGGACTGTATTCATGCTTAACCAATGCCACCTGGGAGACCTGGGTGACTGTCCAGTAGGAGGCGTTACTTGAACACAATATGCCAGCTGCCACGTAATCGTGCAATGTAAGAGTCTAACTTAAAATTGACAGTATTATTCGTAAAAGACGTACTATATTAATCACAATGTAATGAGTATTAATACAATCGTGTGAAGTTTACAATACACGCTCTTCCTGGCCCGCGTCGAAATACCACTTCACACTCTCTTATTAATACTCTTCATTACGGTGTCGTTTCAAAATATACTATTGTCATACGTTTAAAATGTTTTAAAATCTTTTCATTTTCTGCATTTTCAATTTTTTCATGGAGAGACCAAAACAATGCCAAAAGCGAAGTGTAGCCTCAATCACAAATATAATGAACTGCTGTAAGACTCTACTCACTGAATAAAACAGGAAAAACACTGTGTGGCTTAATAATTCAGTCTTCAGTCTTTGGTCTTTGTATAAAGGTCCATTATCTAGCATATTTTAGATGGAAATGGCTCCACAGGTGTTTTTTTGAGACAAAGTTGTTCGACTGAAAAATTGATTCGGAATCTCCAAAATAATATTTCTAGGGTGTGGCGTTTTTCCACTGTGCCTTCGTTCGACTTATGTCCTCATGGCTGCGCGGCCAGAGGACATACCCCATTGTGAGCGCTCGTCCATGACGCTCACCATTGTGAGCGCTCGTCCGACTACCATCGCCTGGCTTTACCTCGCGTCGCCTCCCTTCACCTAGCTTCACCTGACCGGCCTGGCCTGGCCTGGCCTCACCACCTCGTTTCGCATCGTTTTGCCTCGCTTCACATCTCTTCGCCTCGCTACACCTTGCCTCGCCTCGCTTTTCCTCACCTCATTTGCCTCGCTTCGCCTCCCCGCTTGCCCTCACCTCGCTTGTCCTCATCACGATTCGACTCGCTTTTCCTCGCTTTTTGGCTCGCTTCGCCACCACTTCTCGCCATATCCGAGAAAGCCGTCAGGCGCTTTCTCCCTGGAGACTCGGGGGTTCTCTCAGAAATAGCTTCTATATATAGCGGGAGAACCGGCCCTATGTGGCCGGGGATGTCAATAAGGCTGATCAGCCGGGAGGGTTAGGCGACGCGTGCTCTGTATAGCAGTGCAGCACCAGACTGTCGACGGTGCTGCCCTGGGGACACTTGATAGGAGTATGTGACGCGCTTCCTGGTCGTGGACTCGCGGACTTAGTCTTGGATGAATTCGCGATAGCAGAAAAGCAAACTGGCGTGAACGTGCGGCGTTACTGCCGTCGGCAAAGTAGGATTGCTTACGTTTGACTAGGAGAACTGCATTTCTTGCATCAGTACATGTGTCTCATGTACTCATGTTTAAAGGTAGGATTTCCTTGCGCCATCAAATGCTAAAATATGCATGCAAACATGCACTACCAAAGAGCCACATATGCACGATAACCATTAACAAAATACGCGCAATAAAAATTTAAGTTAGTACATTCTTTGTTTAATTGATTTTTTTAACAGTGAACAGTTAACCATTTTATTACATATTACTCTATCAAATTCATTCTTTTGTCAGACACAAATGTTTTTGAATGCATAAAATGCTTTCTATGTCACAAGATGTAATTAGAGCAAATTTCACAGATAAAATCTGAGATAATGTGAGGTCAAATTATGCAGTTTATAATTTTTCACCATATTACACTTTGGAGAAATTTCAAATCAGATTTTTAATTGAACACTATATAATTTCTCTTAGCTGTTACACTCACATATCCAATCCGAATTACAAAGACAACTTCAGTTGTATTCAACAATTTTTAATTACTCCATCACACCTAAACAAGCTCTTTCTAATTTCTGAATTGCAATAGGCAGTTTTACATAATTCGATTTAATATATAATTTTAATTTTTTAAATATACATATATACTTTTTTATATTTTATTTTGTTTTCTGCACGTACGCGGGCTGAGAGATTGCTCTTGATTTACGGCTTCGTGTATTTTCATTATTCTCTGTGTTGATGCATTTCTTGATTGTTGCTCACAGCGTGTGTACTCCCTTCGGAAATCTAGCACGTGTATCAGAAGGTTAAAATTTGAAGTATAACAGAAAAAGCAAAGGCAACCCAGTACTGAAAGGATCTAAGAATATAAATAAGTGTATATTTTAATATTTACAAATTGTTCAAAAAGTAATAAAGGGGTTCCTTAGAAGTCTAAATGAGCAATATTAATTGAAAAAATGGCGAAACATGCATTATGGAAAAATTTCGCCAAAAAACCATCAAAGCATGCAAACATACACGGAAAAAGTATACAGTCAAAAAATAAGATTGCCTGATATATACATTTACAAAGTTTGAAAGCTCTACAATGTTAAATAAGGAAATCCTGTCTCTAGATATTAGTGTTTCTTTGAAGAATATTGAGCAGATTCAGATAGCAGAATGGTTTCATTTCTTTTTGAATTTAGGCGGGTTTAAGAATATCGTATTTTTTATATTATATCTAAAGTTTATGTGTACATTACGCTCTAAACCATTAGCACAATAAGATTGTATTATTTTAAATTTCACTTGTTAGTTTTCTACGATGCGATATGAAGCTAGAACAAACATTTTGCCTGACAGAGGCAAAATATTTTTTATATTTATCATAAAACGAAGGCGGGTTGTATATCACAGGAAAAGAGGGTACTATTAGGAATATAATTGATCCACTTACAACTCAGGGTATCAAAGATAGTTCAAAATATCACGGTAAAAACACAATTATCTATGTTTCGTTCAAATCTTGCTCTAACGTGCATGAAAAGAATTTGCATTATTGTTAAAAAACCGCATTACAGTTGGACAATGAGGCTAAACATATTGGATTCTTCTTTTATATTTAGTTTCTACGAACTCGTTTCATTCCTTCTATAAGTATTACATTTTATGACTCATCCATGTCCCGTGAATATATTTGGTCCTCTTATCGTTCCCCAGTACAGACGATTATAGTTTTTAAAATATTTCATTCTGAAAACTGTAAGGAATCTATTTAAAAACAGTGATTAATTTTTAAAGATATTAAAAATAAACCTATATTTTCCATCTTCACACACAGCCTGTTCCTTCCGTATTATTTCTAGAACGAATAAGGAAGATTTGCAGTTTAAAATGCGATCACATTGAACGACAGATCGATTCACAACGAATATTCATCCATTCTCCAATGTGTTCCTGTGACCTTGACCTCCTCCATGGCCCTGCGCCCTACACATCCACTCCCCCCACCCTCAGCGCCCTCTCGCAGATCCTGCGCAATCAGCCACCACACGCGGGCGAGCAAATTACTCAAACGGGCTGCAAAATGCTATGCATATAGCACGATGTGTACCCTGAAAATTACAAGTAATGAGGGAGTAATTTTGCCATGCACTTTTTTCGATGGAGTTTCGGAATTATTTCATCCACTGTCGAAATCCTCTCTATTATCTTCCGGGTTTAAATTTTGTTATTTTTTCTGGACAAGTTTTATAATGAATTGGAAATTTTTATTCGTTTTAGGAGGTAGTCGCCCGTTCACGGGACCCATGTCTGAGTATTTAGTCAAAATTGAAGAAAATTCCGATTTTTGGATTTTTGTCTCAAAAATCTACAATCCAGGTGTTTTACAACAATATATTTTTTGCGTATTTATAGCTCAATGACGTTACAAGAGTCGTTTTTAAATGACCCGGCGTTTAAATATCTCGCCTCGGCACGCCCTATTCGGCACCGCTTTTGGAATTCTTCATACAATTAATGTTTTATAAAGCCTTTTTACTTTTTCGTATACGTACGTATACACGGAATAAGCTTTGAGATTTTGAGAAACATTCTTTAAAATTTGGGGTACTTTACATGAAGCCCCTGGGACATTTTCAAAATTTTCTCAAAAACGGCTCCAATTTTTTTCTTTAAATTTCTTGTAAGAATAGAGTAGAATAGGTCCGATTTTCACCGTTAACTCTGAATTTTCGAACATTGCAAAAGTTTGAATTTTTTCGGCGTCTACAACTACAAAATTGAAGACAGAGATTTTTCCTTGAAATGAAATTTGTTGTGCATAAATACTTCTTTCAATAAGGTCATGTACATTGTTTCGGAAATGTTAGCAGTTTTCATGCAATAGTGCATACAATATTTTCAATTGTAAAAATTACAAAAACAAGATTTTATCAAAAACGGCTCCAAATTTTTTCTTTTAATTTTTGGTATTGTTAGTGTCAAACAAAACCTAAACCATGACATAAAAGCCATATTGCTCTATTCTTCTGTTTTTTTTCAAATATTTCAAATATGAAATTTTTTTGACTTGTCTCTAACATCGGTAATATTTGCATTAAAGGTAATTTCTTTACATTATTATATTAATGAGTACATGTGCTTTAAATAATAAATGCTCCAATAAATGCTTCATAATACATGTACTTCAAATAAAGTTTCTCGAAAACTCAACCGTTTTCTGTACAAATGAGCTCAAAATTCCGCATTTACAGTAATGCTTAATCGCCATTTTCTTAAAAACCATTTCAAATTTTTCAATGAAAATTTCTATTTAGGACGAGTTTTTACTCTTCTTTAATATTATTGAAGTAATATTTCGGTTGTATTACTAGGAATGCAAAAAGTTGAGATAATGTCAAAAAAATGTACATTGGGCGACGATAGATGGCAGAGGGCCAGAGAATGGAGCAAAACCTTAAAGCCAGACCACACCAAGGAATTTAGAAAACTATACTACGAGAAAGTCTGTGCAATTCTGTAGGACCTCTAGTTTTCTTCTATATATAAAACTACTGCATTGTTTGAAGCTTTGTTCGTCATTGTAGTCAACTGTTATACTTAAATGTCGAAACAAATACTAAAATGAGCTAATTACGAAGGTATGAGTATAACTGTCAAAGTCAATCGTTCTGAAAAATCTTCTCTTGAATATAGCAATATGTCTTTTTATACAATACAATGAAACGCTTATAGAATTTGTTGTTAGTAAATGCTGTTTTGAAATGAGCAGTGCCTGAGTGAGACGCCTGTTTCTCTATGTATTCCACGT
This sequence comes from Teleogryllus oceanicus, assembly GCA_964035755.1. Classification (NCBI taxonomy): domain Eukaryota; kingdom Metazoa; phylum Arthropoda; class Insecta; order Orthoptera; family Gryllidae; genus Teleogryllus; species Teleogryllus oceanicus. The sequence continues at coordinate 124,670,824 of CAXIVR010000006.1, forward strand.
GCGTACTGGGCATTGTGAAAGAGTGAAGTTTTCTATTCCTTGACTGTGTTTTCTTGACTAGAAGTTTCTTTTCAGTAATTTTCTGATTTGTTTGGATATATTATATCCCGATTATACGTGTATTACCTCCTAACATCGCGTTATTTACAAATTAGAGAATTGGAATACTGGAAAGACAAAAATCTCCTCGAAGTTCAAGGAGAATTACGTAAAAACGGCCTTCTAGAAGTTTTCTCGCATTTCTTTTTTCAGCATTTTTCTGTATGAAAAATGTTCCTTGCGTAACAGTTTTCATCCTATTGCACTAAAATTTGGATTATAAGTGTAAGAATATGTAACGAACTAAAATTATGTTGTCTTTCGATGTAGATGAAAGCTAGTTGTTTATCTTTTTCCACTTCCATAGTAAAGTGAATTCATGGTTATTGAGATGTTCCAGAAAATCCGACAATATGTGTTCACCATGACTCCAAATCACGAAATCATCAACATAACGAAACCAGTGTGTCGGTTTCGTAGGAGAACTGTTTAAGGCAGTCTTCGAAATATTCCATGTAAAGGTTGACCACAATCGGACTCAATGGATTGTCCATAGCTAGGCCGTCCGTCTGTTCATAAAAGTCACCGTTCCATTGGAAATAAGTAGTAGTCAGTGTGTCTTTAAACAGTAAGATGATATCCTCTGGGAAATATTTTGCTAAGAAATTTAAATTCTCCTGCACTGGAACCATGGTAAAAAGCGATGTGACATAAAAACTCACCAATAGATCGTCGGGTTTTAAACGAAGTCCTTTTTAATTTTTCAATAAGGGGAGAGGAATCCTTAATAAATTAAATACAATTAAAAACGTTTAAAAAACAATAATTCTATTATGTCAATCATATTGTCACATTATTTTTCGTTATGCTTTTGAATGTATATGTTCTTGGCACAAATTATCCTCTCTTCAGTCTGGTCTTCTCCATGAATGTCAAGACATTCAGTTTGCACTATTAAAACGAAAGAACCCGGTAAAGATGCATGGATGTGGATAGCAGGACGGGCAGTAACTTAGATTTTAGATTTATTACTAATTCTGCAAATAAGTTTGAGAACTTGGTGGCAGAATATACTAAACATTACAAAACTTAACAACTATACAAAATTTTAAAAAAATTACAAATTTTAAAAATTATCATGAACATTTCACCGTGTAAGCTTCCATAGCACTCCACCTCACCACACTTCACTTCACCTCAGCTAATCCCTGAGTTTTAATGATTGATTTTTTCGTGTTTCCGGGCGTGTCAACGGCTTTTGTCATTAGTCCCGTTAGTGTAGTGCATGTTTTTTTCCTCGGGAGATGCGGTGATATTCCCCCGCTAGATGGCAAGATCCGGCGCCGGCTGCCGTCGGCTAGTGGGGTCTTCCCCGAACCAGGACTCGTCCAAACGGGACAAGCTCTAAGCTCCCGATCGGTCTCCCGGAATATGTGGTGGTGTAGTGTATAGTAGTGTAAGTGTGTGTGTAAGGGGAGAGGATAGGACAAGGGAGAGGAAGGACAGATCGCGCGCGGTCTGTGGCCCGTTTGTTAGGGTACTGTTCCGGCATTCGCCTGGTGTCGATCGGAGAATCCACGGAAAACTACCGATCAGAGCAGCCGGCCACTAAGAATTTTTCTTCAGACAGCAACTGAATTCGACCTAGCTGAAAAGCTAGTGTCGAAAATCCTGCCGCCGTCAGGTCTCGAACGCAGGACCTCCCTGTCAGAGGTGCTGCAGTGACATCAGTTGATGCACTGAGCTATCGCTCCCGGTCTGAGTTTTAATGTGTTTCATACACACTCGCTTGCCTCAACTTCACAACACTGCACTACACACCACACATAATTAATAATAATAATAATAATAATAATAATAATAATAATAATAATAATAATAATAATAATAATAATAATAATAATAATTCAGAGACAATAGACCATCTCGTCACTGGGTGCACAAACCTCGCCAACACGGAGTGTTGTCCGTCATAGTCCGTCATAGAAAGTAAACAGTTCAAAATGTATTACGACCTTCCAATACATACTGATAAAACGATCCCGTCAAATAAACCAGACATTCTACTACATAACGTACAGGAAAGAAAGCATTCATCATTAATGTTACACATCCTGCAGATCACAACATCAATAAGGCAGAAACAGAAAAAATCTCAAAATACATTCCCCTATCAATAGAATATAAAGAAATATACACACTTGAGTCTGTTGAAATTATACCAGTTGTAATTACAGCTACAGGTCTGGTTAACAAAAATCTAAAGTATTATTTAGAAAAATAGGTCTTCCTCCTCACAAAATTATCCCAAAAGCTCAAAAGTCAGAAATTTTGAAACCTGCCAGATTGTTCGCACAGTCCTCAATATGCAAAGCTAGGAATGTGGTATGCCTAGAGGCCCCTCAAACCATGAACCCCGGTGAGAAACCCCGAGAAAAAGAAATAATAATAATAATAATAATAATAATAATATAACATAATAATAATAATAATAATAATAATAATAATAATAATAATAATAATAATAATAGTGGTAATACAACATACTTTGCACAGGAGATTAGTTATTTAATAATATTAAATATATAATAATACACATATCAACATCTAGAAATTTAATTTATTTTTAAATTTGCTCAGGCTTTGAGGAAAGGAATCAAAAATTGTCATAGGCAAACCGTTCCAGTCTCTAATAGTTAGATTCGCGAATGAGTATTTCCCAACATCCATTTTCTGAATTCTTGTCTGAATTTTGTGCATGTGATCCTCTCTGCCGAAATATGTAGGTTTCCCTAATCGACTTTGATTTTTTTTTCCACTCTCGAAAGCCTGTGTACGCTTTAAACATAACATAGAGACGCGACTTCATTCTCCTTCTTTCGAGTGACTCCCATATTTATTCCTGATACCCCTGAAAGCAAATTTTGATTCTAAAGCAAATTTTGATGCTTAATCTCAAATTATATCTTATCTAGATGTGATCTTCATCTCAAATTATATGCATGCCTGAAAAAGCGCATTACTAAATTCATTAATCCACATGCGTATTAAAAGCTTAGGAAATAAAATTCAGTAAATAATTACTTAGGTATTAAAAAAAACATTTAGATTGCGATCAGGTTGCGTTGAGAACGGCAGGCTGAGTACGGCACTCACACCAAAAACAAAACAATGCAACAAAAATCACTATGAGTGTCGTACATTGTTTTGATGCAGATTCACAATGTCACCAATATAAGAAGCAAATATAAATGTATCACTAATTGTTGAAGATTTACTTCTGGAATACAAGGGGATAATATCCTATTTCTCTACATAAAAGAATAAACGGTTAAAAGTACGTTGTTGTTTGAGTTTCGTTTTGTTCACTTTTGGCATGATAACTATAAGTAATTTACTTTTAGATCGTTTATCTGTGATTGTAATATCATTTTTATTACAATCTTAATGTGATAAAAGAAGAAACTTTTGCATATTCTCCTACGACGTTTTTAGAGAGTTGACGGTGTTTCATTTCATGATCAAATGATAATCTGAAGAATGATGCACAATATGTGTGTATTTATTTAATAAACGCCCCACGAGAGGTTGACCTCTTTCCCTGCATCCGCCACTGCGAGAAAGTTACTGGCTCCAGCCTCTGGTAGTTTTCCTTCTTACAACGTCGCCGCACGGAGGTCATCAGAAGGAAATCCCTCTGGGCCGAGAAAAATCTAAGGGCCAGATCGACCCTGGGGCCGTTCCGAGAACTCTCGCCATCACCGGCAAGTGGCGACTTGTAGCACTGCCCGAGTCCCACGAGGCGGCGCTTTCTGCGAGTTATCAAGTCTCGGAATCGAATCGGCACGCGCGTGGGGAATCGACGAAATGAGAAGGCAAACGCACTCGGTAAAGGTGGTTTCAAATTGGGAGTGGTAGGTGCATCACGCGCGCTCAAATACCATTTTTTTAAAAGTAAATTGCGAAGTAACTATTTTCATCATTGCTGACTTATCTTTACTTAGGTGGTTTGTGTGATTTGGCTTTCGTATCGTTCGTAAAACTGGTATCCGTCAGATAGTAGTTCAAATTGCCTTTCTAAAGTTTAGATTACGTTCTGCCAATTCTTCAAATTTTGTGTCAACTCCTGTTACTAATAAGTGGTATTCCTATTTATTCATGTTTCTGTGCATATCACTATCTTTCCGGTATATAATCTGTATTATATTAGTGTGACATACATTTTTGCATTAATCATGTTTGTCAAGGTCAAAGCGACTGAGTTCAGCTTAGAGCCAGTATTACCTGAGCATGACAGCGGCTCTGATTGAGAGGTCTTAGGGTTCAAGTCCTGATGACGGCGGATTTTCGACACTAGTTACATAGCTAGGTCGATTTCAGCCGCTATTTGGAGGAGAATTGTAGCGGACGGTTGCTATGATCGATATTTTTCCGTGTCTTCTCCGATCAGCACTAGATGGATGTTGGAGCAGTACACTAACAAACAGGCCACGCGATCTTTCACTCCTCTTCTTTGTCGTATCCTCTCCCCTTACATACAGTGAGCTTGAGTTTCTGAGAGCTAGGGAGGTGTCCCGCCGGGGAAGAAACTTTCAGGGAAAAATTCCCCGCAAGCTGACATGCAGGTCGGCTCTGGATCTCTCCATGCACAGGGTCCTCCCGAGAAAAATATTCACTACAGGAAACTAAACTCCATAGCAGTTGACGTGCGGAAATTACATGCGTATTTATCTACCTATCCATCACGAACAACGACGTGAATATAGTTGTTTTGTAAACATTACCATCAAATAAACGTTGATATTGTCGCGAAATTAATTCTATATCTTTAGGTGGAGTACGTTAAGGGACAAGAGCCAAAATCTTTAGCTCAATTGAAGTTGCAAATCGTATTTATTACATGTAAGCGAGTGTTTATTATCATGTTTATCAATTGTACGAGAAACGCTGGTTGCTTCGTATTTTGATAATTCAATTTAATATAGTATGCGAGCGAGGGTAGAAATTCCGAAGTTTAAGAACATGTACATGGATTGCACTTCTACTTCACACGTAACTCAGTATTTTTGTGTTAAATTAATAAACGAAAAGTGGCCGCTGTGTTCGTCTAGTCAGGCTTAGTGAAACCCCACTCTTCAAGGGCGACCACTCGCCCAAGAGGGGAGGGGGAAAAAGAAGGGGTGGGGCAGCGCCTCCGGGGAAAGTTCTCATAAAGGCGACGGAAATAGTAGACACCACTCCCCTGGTCACAAGACAATGCTGTATTACTAGTTATTGTTTCTCTTAAATAGGTTATGTATTTGTAAACAGCTGTTTCCCGTAATCGTCTTTAATTTAAAAGATGCGATAGAGCATCTGTCTGATGATTCATAAAAATCTTTTATTTTCTTTCAGCTGTCAACAACTTAGAATCGCATTTCGAGTACACTTATATAAAATAAAACAAACAATAATGTGCATGTAATTGTAAATTGTAATAATTTATTCTAATAAACAGTAAACAACGAAGAAAGATTATGTAGCCCGAAGTCATGTTTTAAATTGACTTTTTCATTATTCATGAACACGATTTTAATTTGCAAACACTGAACGTAAATTCCTTTCAGGATTCTATTTACATTCTTCTGTAGTAGTACTGCATACGAATTCCTTCGCCTATGTTTTTCCTCGACGAGCTCTTTGGAAGGCAGAACTATGCATTTAATTTTGATTTATTTAGCGAAAGAACAAAAGAGCTGTGTGTGATATAGAGGTAAGAAGTACCAAAATGCTTTGAAAGACATTCATTAGTTCTCTAATTTATCCTAAATTTCGTTGTCATTGAAGTGACATTATCTTATTAGAAAGCCATTTCATTAACAGAAAGAAATTGCTTGTTTCAATATCATTTGTACGTATACTATTGATAGCGTGAGATCGATATTATTATAAACACATCAACAAAATGATGGGATAACACCTTAAAATTAACGTGAAATATCCGTCTTTAAATGACTGAAGTGAGAAGGTTACATAATTGCGGATTAATAAAATTATCCATTGATAAACAGCAAATATTTCAACAAAACTGTGTTTGTATTTAGTAAATACAGTAAAAATGTTTATACGCTATTATTTACAAAAATCAAACAAATAAAATAGGAGTTTGTCCGACAAATGAAACATTTTAAATAAATGACTAATTTTACTTCGTGTACGTAATGCCGAGAAAGGAAGTATTTAAGGAATACAAAAATTGTTTTTTTATGATTTCGACGGCAATACAATTTTAGAGTTCCTGTAACTGAAAAAGGCTTGTTTTAAGAAAAACGTGTGTTAATCCGTCTGCCTGAGAAGGTCTCTCTGAGAACATCACTTGCGCTTAAACCGTGCATAGAATTTTCCCATATAGGGATTTTCTCTGATCGATCCAGCTGAACGCGAGACCCTCCGAATGAAACGGATATTTTCGTTTTGAGGCTACTCCATAAGAATGACACAGAATATTTAGGCGAAAATGGATCCAAATATTTTCTTTAGAGTTCTTGCTTAGCAAAGTACAGGAAAGTGCGCAAAATTGTAGTGGCGTGCGCTAAAGAGACCAACTTGACGTTCTGGCCACATTAGCTTTCCGGAAGGTCATACTGTAGTAGTCGTAGTGTGGTTTAGTTGAAGAAAAAAGTGGGCAGTTCTGTTGAACAATCTAGAATGAAAAAGCATTTCGTGATGAACACATTGTCACTTGCAATGAAAAAATCTCAGAAAGAATAATTAAATTCTCAAAAAATTTACAGCCAGGAAAATGCAATGACATTCATTCTCTGAGTAAGTTCACACTATAAAAATGAGTAACACAGACAAATAAGTCTCAATTGGTTACTTAATCGCAGCGATTAATCAGTCACTCAAGTCAGGGCTAATCACATTCACTTGCACGCATTCAGTCACTGACAGACTTTCGAAACGGAGTTCATGAGGTCCGCGGGAACGTACATTTCCATGTACCCGCCCCAAGTGCCTTCGCCCAAGTCAATTCCGGAGCTCCAGCCTGTGGGGCTTCTCTTCCATTTCGTTGGGTTTCGCTCGAACCCAACTTCGGACGTCGAGCACTCATGGCGGTCGAGGGGAAGGAGCGCAGTGATTGAAATTGAAAGACAACGCCAAAAATTCAGTGACCTTTTGTTGTTTGAATCGAATTTGAAGAACAGGTTTTGTGGATAGTTGGATTTCAATATACGTTTTTTTTTCTGAGGAACGAAAAAGTAATGCTGTTTATTTTGATAATTCAGGTAGTTACTGCAAAAAGTGATAATCACTTTTTATGTTAGAAGCTAAATGTTTGTTAGTAAGAAACATGTGATGTAATTGTATTAAGTGTAAAATACAAATGAATATTAAATTTTATGTATAATATATGTATAAAAAACCTAAAGACAAATTTAATATGTAAAACTAAAGACAATTCGGTTACTAGTATAGGCGAGATGGATAAATTGGTCGTACAATTGAAGGAATGAAGCGAAATGAAGTAGCTTAGAGTGAGTTTATCAATCTTCTGTGGTTCATGAAATTCAGTGTAATACTGAGAAGGAGCAAAGCGTGATTAATCCTCAGTAAAAAGTTGCCAACACTTTGTGGAAGGTGCAAATGGACAGCAACCGCCCAGGAGATACACACCTGACAAGTTCAGATATCTTTTTCAAACGTTTGAACATATTGGGCAATTTTGTCCAATATGTTCAAACTTTTTGAAAATATATCTGAACTTGTAAATATACTATCTCGTTCAACAGGGCAGTCCATAATTTATAGGTTTGTGTTCATAAGACAGAGAGAAATCGTTCCCGAACAGAGAGACCAAAAGTATTCAGTGAAGAAATTGAATCATTTATAACTCCAAAAATTAAGAAAAGACCCAAAATTAGTTCTTGCAAGAGTACTTTAAAAAACTTGAGATGGAATTATCAGATCATGAAGTGCTCAATTTGTACAAAGGTTTCATGGCCAGATACTGTTCTAGAAAAAGTAAAGCAAATCGCATGAATAGATTAAGTTTTGCAAAACATGCATTTTGCAAAATAAAATATCGTACTTTTGAAATAAAGTCATATATTCATAGAAAATCAAAAGTTCATTTTGGCTTCCATGGGAGGCGCATGGCATAGCACAAGCGGGCACGCATGGCAGAGAACTAGATCTTCAACATCTTGTCCCCGCAGTGAAACAGTGGCGGTTCCATTATAGTCTGGGGGTGTATGAATGCCTCAAGAGTGGATCGTCAGGGTGTAATCGATAGTATATTGCAACACAATATGTACACTCACATCTATAAGGAAAATCTCTTCGTTAATTCACTGAAAATGGGTCTTGCAGCTGGAAATAACTTTCTGCTGCAGACAGTAACCCGAAACATAAAGCTTTCTATACGCCATTGTGACTGCTTTTCAACACCAAAAACAAAATTATACTTCCTCAATTTCTTGACATAAACCTTACAGATCACGGGTGTCCAACTTGCAGGGTCTCAAGTAACGAATGAATGGATACGAAATCTTTCAAGGCTCTTCTTTAGGATTGATGCAGTGTCCTTGCAAAGTTTGGTGAAGGTTACTACAATACAAGTGCAGAAAATAAATAATTTAGATATGTTGGTAGAATCTTCACGATTATTATTTTTCGCCTATCTCTAAGACCAGATTGATTTCTAATATATTCTGTTAGAGGGCACTAGCGGTGCAGCAGAACCTTATAGATTCCTTGGAAGTCAGTAGCAGTGCGTAAGATAATAATCTAATAGCAATGTACTATAAAATAAACTGAAAGAAAATTATAGTATTTCATTAAATTTTGAACCAATTATGTTTAAAATAATCTTAAACACCCTGATTTACATAAAATATATAATTTTCCTCTTTCACAAGGATTGGATATTGAGAAAGTCCGTGAGGTGATGAAACAGGACATGTCGTCCACTGCTTCCGTGAGGAAGTCCAGTGTTGCGGCGGAGGCGAAGGGCACGGCCGCTCGCTGATGAATGTCAGGAGTCAGCGCTCTTCATCCAAAATGTAATAAAGTAGATAAAGGTTGTTATCGTCGACGCGGAGCCTCGTGAGAGGGAAAGAGGTTTATCTGTGTGAAAACGGGGGAGGAGTCAGCGCGGCGTATTTTGGCGTTGTGCAAATGAGCTGTGCTTCCGAAAGGTCGGCAAGTAGCAAAGTGATCTGGGTTTCAGAACTTCACAAACGCCTGTCTAAAATAAATGAAACATTAAAACTACGTGAAACAAAATAAATTATTTATATTCCCGTTGTATAATTTTATTATTAAATCGCTTTAACGGCTAGTTTTATAATAAACTTTATTATGGTACAGCTTCGAAATACAAGGACTATGCTGTATTGTTTACATCAATTTTTACTTTTTTCTTCATTCTGAAGCAATTTACGAAACTGTAGTTAGATCGAGTTTCTCCACATAATTTCTGTCGAGACCTACGATTTTTCTAATCTTCTCCATTAGTGCATGAACATCGCTAGGCCCTCCTGAAATTTCTTGGAGTGTTTTACTGTATACTTTGAGGGACGTGCTGCTAACCCACATTTGATCAGCGACTTGCAGTGTGTTAAAGTTCGCTCTATTGGGTACACTATAATTAAAGTGCTATAATGTCTTCTAGAAGGGTGATGGTAATACGCATATGTTCGCAGTTTTCCCAGATTACTCTTAATATATTGAATTAGTCGATAGGGACTTCGTCAAATATTAAGATGATAAGAAGTAAAAACTTTTATATTTTTAATACATTGAATTCTAACTTGACTTACTTCTATCCAATTTACCTCGGGCGGCAGACGTTATTGAAGGAAACATTGGCTGATCTGATGAACAGTGAACGCAACTCTGTGTTGATTCTTGGTTCTGTGCAGTCCTTCCCAGTTTGTAAATCTTTTATATCTTGTTAATCTTCCGTAATGTCACTGAGTGGTGCATTGCACACATAGTCGTATGCCGAGGAGTGTGTGATACACATGCGCAGTTGTATACTTGGTGTTGCATGCCACCGCTGCCGCACCACTAGCATTCTGATGTTGGCGAATAAAAATGAGTCCATTGCCAGATTTAAAAGCGTTGTCTCTTTTCTTCCTTAGTAGTACATAGTCCAACCATTTGTGCGGTAGTGTTGCAGCCAACCCCCGCCAGCATGCCGATTTTGAAGTATTAAGTTGGGTCCATCATCAGAGTCAAAAGCGTAGGATCACATAGTGCTGCGTAGCCCAACCATTTGTTTGTTGGTGTTGCAGCCAACCCCCGCCAGCATGCCGATTTTGAAGTATTAAGTTGGGTCCATCATCAGAGTCAAAAGCGTAGGATCACATAGTGCTGCATAGCCCAACCATTTGTGCGTTGGTGTTGCAGCCAACCCCCGTCAGCATGCCCATTTTGAAGTATTAAGTTGGTCCTATTGCCAGAGCTAAAAGCGTGGGATCACTTGGTGGTACCTCAACCATTCGTGCGTTGGTGTTGCAGGCAACCGCCGCCGCACCGCCAGCATGCCGGGCGCCGGGGGCCGCCTGCGCCTGCCGTCGCTGGGCACGGACTCGCCGTCCAGCAGCTCGTCGTCGGGGCGGGGGCCGGGGGCGGCGGGGGCGGGGCCGGGCGCTGCGCCGCCGCCTCCAAGGAGCAGCGGCGCGTGGTGCTGATGGGCGCGGCGCGCGTCGGCAAGTCCAGCATCGTGGCGCAGTTCCTGTACGACCGCTTCCCGGCGCGCTACCGCGAGACGGTGGAGGAGCTGCACCGCGGCGAGTACGAGCCCCGGCGCCGCGCTCACCCTCGACATCCTGGACACGTCGGGCGCCTACCAGTTCCCGGCCATGCGCGCGCTCTCCATCTCCACCGGCGACGCCTTCGTGCTCGTCTTCGCCGTCGACGACGCCGACACCTGGGAGGAGGTGCGCCGCCTGCGCGAACAGGTAAATTTACTGCTATTATTATTATATTATTATTATTATTATTATTATTATTATTATTATTATTATTATTATTATGTGCTAAACGTGCGAAACGTAAAGCAATAGATAAATGTATATGTCTTATATGAATTATACATCATAATTCCTAATTTCTGTATTGATTGATCCTTTTGGTCCAATAGTTTAAAAGATCCATCTTTCTAATATATTAATTATTATTATTATTATTATTATTATTATTATTATTATTATTATTATTATTATTATTATCATAATCATTATTATCATCATCATTATTATTATTATTATTATTATTATTATTATTATTATTATTTAGCCAATTACATCCCGTTCAAGGCAAAGGCCCCCTGATACAAAGAAAAGACTAAACATTCCCTGCTAAGGAATGGTTGGATTGGCCAATTAAGGTAATTCACAATTGTTAATTGAAAAAGTGATTTGAAAAGGAAAATAGTCCTTGTTCCATAGATTTCAGAAAAAAAATTAACATCCACAGATGTCACCTAAGACATTTATGTTCTTCACAAAAGTTTTAGAACTAGACGTTATTGATTGCTTGGGCTACCCTGTAACTTCGGATTGGACTTTCTGTGATGTACACAACCGTTTTTATACCTTGGACTTTTTTCTGTTATAAAATAATTATGAAATTATCGTATTTTAAAAAAAATATTTGTATATTTTTGTACGAATATTGTTTGTATTCTACGAATCAATATAATCGTAGAATAATTATATAATTATGTGAACTAACGTATTGTGCTATATAGGTAGGGAAAATACTCTTACTATATTAATACTATTAGCATCCAGACATCATCGATTTTTACTTGAGTCTGTGGCTATGTCAAAACATTATTGTAGAAATGGAGATACTCAAGGGGATGTGTATTTTACTATTTCTTGAACATCGATTGTTTTCTTTCCGTTGATTGGCAGAACAGCTGAACTTTCTTGAAAGGCAAATCAGGACGTGCCTTCCCTTTTGCCATCACGAATGATTCCTTGATAAGCCCATCAATATGCTCGTTTAGACTCACGGGGTTGTCTTTTATGAAAAGTGTCGTCGCGGGAGGCCTTGTGAGTCTCCTGACCACAGACCGAGGAGCCCATATGTGTGTCTAGTGTAAAGGTTAATGTGTGGCCAAATAAGGGACATAGTGGGTACCCGGCGCGGATAGTCGAAATCGGCATTCCCTGAAGAAGGAAAAGCCTTAGGAAGGTAGAAAAAAAAGTTAGCTGCTTTACTTGGAAAGAGTCACACTAGGGTTACAAAGAGGACTGCCAGAAGGAGCAAAAGACTTGGTTGTCTTCTTAAAATAGGTCGATCACCAGATTTTGAAGTCTATGATGTCTGCAGTATCTATCTATTATTGTTGTCATGAAGCATTTAAGCGTTTACTAGCTAATAATTCTGTTTCTGTGTGAGGATCAGAAACTAGTACTGGACTCATTCTCTTTTCCAGACATTATAATTTTTATTTGGCAATCGAACATATAATTTAAGCTGGACAAGTTTCATTTTTACACTGAATTATAGCTTGAAGAATAACGAAGATAGAAAGTCTATTTAAGAAAAAAGTGGATCTATTTCCCATTTTGAATCACCGATTTAATGAATATAACTGTTTTAAATTTTTTATAGTTTTCATGAAATTTTGATTGAAATATGAATATTAAAAAACATTTAAAACAAAATTTTCTGAGAAACGACTATAAATTTTTCAACGAAAAATTGCATATAGGACTACTTTTTATTCTATAATACTCAAGTCAGAAATCTATTTTAGCATTAGGGGACTGAAAAAGTTTTAAAAATTAAAAAAAACGTCCTCTAGACGCCAATAGATGGCAGATGAGAAGAGGTTGAGACAAAATCGAAAAGGTAACCCAGACTAAAAAAGTGATTAGAAAACTAACACGTACGAGAAAGTATGTGCCACTCAGTAGCACCTGTAGTTCTTTCATGTAGAGAGTGAAACGCTGTTGACCTACAGGTCGTTGCAGTGTAAGTTAGGCTGCTTCTATCGCTATCTCTACAATTGTAAATGACAAGCTAAAATGAAGAGATAATCAATTAGTTTATTATTAACTGAGTGACTAAGTAAGCAAATAATGTAACTCAAAATTATGTTTTTTACTTATTTCAAATTTTATTATATGAAAGGAACAATATTTTTAATATTTAAAAAAATATTGGAATTTAGCTTAGGTTGATTTTGGATGGATAAAACAGAAATTATCTTACTCCGTATATACGTATGTATACGAGAAAGGAACAATATTTTCAATGTTTAAAAAATGTTGAAATTTAACTCAGGTTGATTTTGGATGGATAAAAGAGAAATTATCTTACTCCGTATATACGTGTGTATACGAAAAAAACAACAATAAAATGGGATGTGGCCGATGTGAAGCGAAGAGGTAGCAGTTGTGGCTCGTTGGTTTAAGGTTCTGCAGAAGAGCGAGGCAGCTCAGCGCCGCAACAGGTCGCCTTGAGCGCTTTGCCAAATGGCTCTCTCACGCCGCACTGGTGCGAAGAGGGCAACCACGAGAAATAAATTGCGGGAGAAGTGCCAACTGTGTAAACCTGCATGAGAGAATCTCAGGCATTGAGTAGCAAGTTTCTGGAAATTGACTCCGACACTGCAACGCGTTTACACAGTTGATAGTGTTGTTGGAGAGGGGTTGCGCTTTCAGGCCGGCATTTAATTGAAACGTGTGAAGACAACTGTCGATGTTTCATATGCTTTTACTAACTTTTTTAGGTTGCTTTTTAACATCTAGGTCATATAGTGACCACTTTTATTTTCAAACTGTAGGGAGAACACGTATGGACAACACAAACACACAGAAACATCCATGCCCGAGGCGGGATTCGAACCTCTGGTCCAAGACTGTTACTGCACTACTCCCTTAAGGATCTTAGCGGTCGGATCGACTTAACCTCATTTTATTCCAACGGAAAATGTTCGTACTAGCAATTACGAGAGAGACGAAATTTTAGTCGTATGATGGATCACTCGTCAGTTCTATGGTATGTGTTTACTTCGTGTATTAAATAATTTTATTTTCATGAAAATCGAATTTGTCATATGTTATGGTAAATTTGATATTCAATTGTTCAATATGGATGATGCGGGCCATTCATCTTCAACTAATTTTTAAAAACAAAATATAGGGTCGATTGAAACAAAATCTGAAGACTGTTTCCGGTTGAAAGATTATCTAGGAGAATTCGCTAAATAAAAGGGGAAGTGAAAACAACCAAACGTTTCTAAAAAACAGTGCAAGTATTTTTATTTTCCATCGTTTTGTGTACCGGTTTGTAAGATTGTTATTTGTGTTTCATACGTCTGTTCATCATTTTCACAATATGTATACTCGAGAAACTGTCTATTGTCTGACATATCACATTTACCTCCTTCAGGAAAGAAGATTTTCAGTGTACTGCATTATCTTTGAGAACCTGCTCTGTGCAAGCTCTGAAATAAATCGTCACATCAAGTAGCTCCTTCATTTGCATCCGCACAAAATAGACTTCGCTAAAGTAATAAATAAAACAATCGACGTTTCAATTTTCTTTTAAATATATTTTGAATATTTTTATAATGCTACGATGGAAAATAATTTGGAGGAAATCGGAGATTTGTACAACACAAAGTTTTTTGAGAGTCATCAGAACTCACAACTCAGAAGAGTGGTTGAAATCGTTCGTCTCTTGGGCTCGGTGAAGTGACGAGTGCCCGGCTGTGGAGCGTGCAAGACTCCGTGCAGTGGCGAGAGCTTCAACCCAGAGGGGAGCGCGTTCAATGGCGACGATCTCCGCAAGAAACGAGGGAGGTGGGATCGAAGGAGAAGACAAGCGCCCATTGGCAGAGGCCGCCTCGAGTTTCCGCCATTTCATCTCACTGTATTGCGCTTGCTTCCCTCATCTCTCTCTCTCTCTCTCTCTTCTCCCTCTCTCAGGAAAGCGAGCTACGTCAAGGAAAACTTGTTGAACACTAGATAAGAATTCAAATCTATTGAACATCGTTGTTCTGGTGAGACCTAATTTTGGTGAGAACTGTTGAGACTCGAAATTTTACGGCTACACATATAACAAATATTTCTAAATAGATGTCTTTTCGAACGTCATCTTCCTACTAAATATGTCAAATATATTGTTACTAGTAATGACAAGAACAAAAATACAGGGACAGTTCTAAGATGACATGTTCTGGTACAGCATTTTGATTAGTACCATTGTTAAGAGTCGTTACGCGTTCGCTAACATAGATAACTCTGTCACAATGTGCGTTGTACATAAAATTACTTAACTGACATAAAATTATCCTTACTTAAGCATCCGTAATCATTAAAACATAAAACCAGCTTAGTTGGCTCAGACCATCAATTGCTGTCACTGCAGTCTCTGATTGTGAGGCACTACGGTCCCTTTCCCGATATGGTAGGATTTTCGACATTAGTTTCATAGCTATGTCGAATTCAGCCGCTGTCTGGAGGAGAATTCTACCAGCCGGCTGCCTTGATTGGTAGTTTTCCGAGGTTTCTCCAATCAACACCAGGCGAACTCTGGAACAGCTCACAAACAACCCGGCCACGGACAACGCGCGAGCTTTCCTTCCTCCTTGTCATATTCTCAGCCCTTACCTACACGAACTTAAACTTACAGCATTACACTACCACTCACATCTGGATCTTAGAGTTTGTTGCGACTGGAGCGGTCCTCCGTTGATGGGAGATACCTGTATAGAGAAAACCCCGCAAGTCGACGAGTATGTCATAGCTGGATTTCGCCAACCAGCGGAGGGAGTTCATCACCCCTTCCCGCCATACAAACATGCGCAACACTTACGGGAATAATGGGCTTAGCAGTTGACGCGCCCGGAAACACTAATCAATCAATCATTGATAACTAGGGAATGGAATTTATTGTAATAAAAAAGCAAAATATATACATATATATGTATTTATTTTTTCTAAAATATGTAAGAAAAAATAGGAAATATGTGAAATAAATAATCATTATAATGCTTCAAATTCCATTCTTCAAGCGTTTTCTGAGCAGAGTATGTTGCCGATCAGATCTTACCATGGATTCAGGGAGGCTGAAAGAAAGTTCTATTTCTACAGAAGCAATTATTCGCTAGTTTCAGCCGAAATATATAATACTTTCGAATTATATACAATGTTGTTTACGATGAACCGGCGCTCAGTGTAGCCTGTGATAGAAAGAGGAGGAAAGGAGACCCCCCCCCTCGCCACTCCAGAAAACACATAAGACAATGATCTGAATTATGAGTTACTGATGGGGTCTATGAAACACGAATAAGTAAACGTGTATGTTCCTTCTGCTTCACATACAATCGCTCATTCTCGATCCCGAGTACGTGGTTTCCAAGAAGCAGAGCGGGGGGGGTAAGGTTGACAGTTAATAGCGGTGGTCAAGCGTTAACACAAACGCGTTGCGTGTTTTTATAAGAATTTCAGTTACAAAGGTAGTATTCAAGTAACAAATATTTCGAACTCGCGTGTGAAATGTTCATGTTCGACCTATAAATATATTAAAAAGTAACAAAATATGTAGCAATAGATAAAATATGTAAAAATGTGTATTACACCAAAATATGTACTAATATTTAAAATAAAAATTGTTCCAATTCGTTCAGAGTGTCGTGTTAAGTTTAAACAATATTTGTGAATTCAAGTATCTTGTCTCTGTAAAAACATGTTTTTACATGAAAATCCGTTCCCTATTGATAATAACAAAAGCAAGCAACCGTCGAAGAAGGAGTGTGTATATAAAGCAAGTTTAAAGTTGTTTGCCCGCCCGACTGCTGGGCCGTTACCTTTAAGCGCGGCGGGCGCGTGCATCGGCGCGTGGGTTGGCGCGTGGGCGTGGGCGGGGCGGTGCCCGCGGCGGCGGCGGCGGCGGCGGAGGTCGCAGATGGCTCGGCGCCGCCCCACGTGGACGGCGAAGGCCGAAGGCGGATTCACCGAGGCTACAGGACGGGAGGAACTTTGAGAACGATACACTGACTAGGAACGGATACCTGCATTCAATGATTGTTTAGAGTTTACAAGACATTCTGAATGAATTAGGATATTTATTATATTCTATAATTTATTTTACTATTTTACCTATTTCTATATTTCTTACATTTTAACTATTATCCCTAACGGAACATTTAGATGTACGTTTGCAATACATGTTACGGATACATTCTGAATGAATTAGGACTATTTTTATTTTACATATTTTTACATATTTTGGTATAATTTCATATTTTTACATATTTTACCTATTATTCTATATTTCATTACATTTTAACATATTTATACGCCTAAACGGAACATTTCAGATGTACGTTTGCAATATATGTTACGGAATCATCTTTGTTGCGAATTAAATCAAATGTTGCTGCGCTTCTATGGCCATCGTATCTTCGTCATGAATTCTCCAACTTACCCCATCCCGCTTGCTGCGTTCTCCAAGTCAAAGATGAGCGGATTTTTGTGAACAAGAAATTTCAACCTCGTTCTTGCTCGTGTTTCAAACAGCACATTTGTTAATCGATCGAAAACTAATAAATATATTTTACAGAAAATTGCTTTACCTCGTTGATCGATTTGGGGGGGGGAGGTATCTTCCCTTTAACCCCATATCCCAGGCTCCAGCTCTGACTACAGCTCTGCTGTTCACTTCAACACCGTCTTCTCGTAAACATTGTAATATATACTATGAACATAATTTATAATTCAAATAAATGGTAGTGAAGTCTAGTGTACAATTACTTCTGTAGAAGTACAACCTACTTTCGGCCACTCCGAATCCTCGTTGAGAACTGACCGCCAACGCTCTATACTCGAAAAATGTTTGTAGAGAACAATTTTAAATACAACAATGAATTTTTATTTTACGTCTTTTCTATTTTTCTTCTACATGTTTTGGAAAAAATAAGTACATATATGAACATATTTTGCATTTTTTATTACATAAATTTCGTATACATGACAAACAAAATGGAAAACTGCCATTGATAGCGGCAGGAAAGGAGAACTGTTGGATTTTTTCGTTTTACTTATAAATATATGTGTAGCGTCCTCTATTCGAACAAAAAGTTTACTGCAAAGGTTGGAGCAGGTTTTCGATTTTGGGGATTTTTAATAAAAAAATGTTTTACCGGCTTCAAACGAAGTATCCACAAAATTAAAAGATCTGCTTCATTCCATAAGTCTGCCCGTCCGTCTGTCCATCTGTGGCATGCGCTTCAACCGTTCATAGGATGTTCTGCTCACTTGCCTATTGTACTCAAGGTCCAGCTAATTTGAAACTTTTTTTCCAATTGTTAGGGGTTGTTTTATGTGAAGCTCCGATGGCATTAACACGTTTTTTCTCCAGTAGTTGCTGATTTTTATTTTTTTTTAAGCTTTGCTCGAATAGAGCGAAGTGGGCTCGGGGGCAAAAACATCAAGTAACGCTCACGGTTCATACAAAAATTAAAGGTTTTACTAGTTCATTGTTGAACTAAACCAGCATTTGGAACAATTTTAGATTTACTTTGCATTAATAGTGAAAAGACGCATTGGAACAGTGAGTTGTTAATACGGCGTAGGAATAAGAAAACTGAGTGAGTATTTAATTATTATTCTAGAACTCACGACCATTGATGAAATAAGGGATATAGTTCACGTGACTGGTCAGTTAAAGAAAATGAAACAATTAGTTAGCTAACTTTTCGGAATTTATAATTCCTTCATCAGGGCTAATACCTGAATTGTAGAAGGTTATTTAAAATATTTCATAACATCAAAAAATAACATTTTAAGGATGTTAACCAATGTAATATCTACATGTATTACTAATTGTAGCACTTTTACCACTCAAGAAGTACAGTGCGTCTCTAAAACAATGTGATACGTAACTCTGAAATATGAGTCAGTCATGGGAGTTATAAATTCATGGTAACATTGCAAAATTCCAATTTTATATCAATTCAACAAAACATTTTTAGCGAGTTAATTTTGTTATTTGAGCATTATGCCAGTTATTGATTGTATGTTTGTGATGCTTAACTTAAATATGTCAAATTCATAAAATTTTTTTAATTGTTTAGTAGATAGCGGAGCGAGCATAAGGTATTCGAAAGGCTCCCCACAGGCATTAAAAATTCGAAAGACCCCCAAGGGTGTTCAGTATTTAAGGTTTAATTACGTGTGTTGATTTACATTAACATAGAGCAAGTGAACTAGTAAACGATACAATAATGTATTTGTTCGCTTTTCATTACAACCCGCATTTTGAATATGTATTTCGAAAGTTCTTATTTTTTTGAACTAGACCATCAACATTGAAACTAGACATTTCTTGAAGAAATTTCATGTACGCACACTTTTTACATGTAGTATGCAAGCTTTCTTCTAATACCTCTCCGATTATTTCTCTAAACTTTTTGTAAGAATGGAGTGCAATACACTGATATGGCACTGGTGCCATTTGTATTGACACCTTTAAAAATTACACATTTGAAATTGTTCCAAGAATTTTCACCGGCAAAGGTTTATATTAAAATTGAAAGTCATTCATTTGTGCAATTCGGAACGAAGCGAAAGTAACAGGAGGAGAGGGCGGAAATGAAGGAGTAGGCGGAACAAAAGGCGGAAGGGAACGATCGAGCTCTGGAAGGAGTCAAAGTGCGTATGGAGAGGAAATGTGTGAGGTGAAAGAAGTCAGCGGAGCAGAAGAACAGACCTAGCGGTCAGGACAGCGGTCATGCTCTTTAATACATGTTTGTAATAAAAACATATATGAGTTATTCAGTTTGTAATACATAAAAATTGTACTTATTTGGTAGTGCATGTGTGTCTGTTCGGCAAAACATTTAAACCACTGGAGCGTTTGCGTTCAAAAGTGTAATTTTGAGGAACGAGATGCGGGGGGTAGGTAGGACTGGCAGGGGGGACGGGACTGCTTAATAGACAATTGATAAAAACACGAGCAATAGTGGGTAATAAACTACACAGATAAAAAAAGCACTATTTGACTTGCAGTTGTTAGTTGGAACTTATTAAAATTTGTTATGACTGTGCTTCAATCAGTGGCTGCACATTCATGTTTCGAAATTCATTGTGTGACCACATAGTTACTATAGCATTCGTATTCAAAATTCTACTGGAAAGGGACAATGACATTTGGTTACGACAATGTGCGTGAAGGAATTTAAATAAAAAAATCAATTGAATATAACTTAAAATTTAAATCAATAATACTTGCCATTGCCATTGGAAGTCGCCATCAAGAATTTTGTAATCTGGGAAATGGATCACCGAAAAGTCAATAAATAAATAATTGTTTCGTTTCAGCTGAGATCATGCGGCTGAAAAAAGTCATATTAAAGATAAATGTATAGAAATCATCTTTACAAGAATATGATGAACTTTACCCAACTAAAACGTACAATTCAATATTCATAGCATATATTTGATTTTTTAAACTTATTTGAATTGTATGTATGTATGTATTCTCTGAATATAAAGTAAAATATTTATCATAGAGTGGCTAAGATGATTCCTACAAATTCATCTATTTAATATCAATTATTTAAGGCAATGCTGCCACAAGACAAAAAATGTTTAAAAAACTTATTTTAAAATTTAAAAGTATATCTTAATGTTATAGATTTGAACAATAACATTGATATTATCGCCTATAACACTTTATGAAATCTCGCATATAATTATACTTACGAATGTGAACAGTTAAAAAAAACAATGATTCCAACATTATTGTATTTCGTGAGCAGAACGTCGTCTAAGGCACTACGAGTTCATTCACCGTAGAAGCCAGGAAGAGCGCGAACAGAAATCTCTCTCCCGGAGGCGTTTCCTCACCGACGTCCAGTGGCTTCTTCCAGGATGAGCAGAGGCGAAGTCACCTTCCTTGTGCGGCGCCAGTTTAAGATTGAAGGAACTTGCCAAAGGTTTCATCTTGTGGCGGCGGATGTAATTCTTCCTCCGGAGATGACTGGGAGAGCCCGAGCGCAGCGCCTCCGCATTTTGCGCAGCCTGTTGACGCGGCTTGTCTTCGTAGATATTGAAAACCATTCATTCACTCCCGCCTGACAGACTCACCTGCAGCGGGGGCGTTAACCTCTAACCTCCCTAACATCCTTGCAACCCAACATGACTTTACTTTAAGACGCGACAGGGAAAAGTTTTACAAAGTGAAAACTGCTATTAAAGCATTTTCTAACTTATGATTAGAAAATATTTAATATGAAACTATTAAGATTTCAAAACAATAAAAATAGCTCAAATATTTCTTGATGTATGAATTTTCATGTCTTGTAAAAGGAATAATTATAAATTGCAACAGTATCGTACAACATCGGAGATGAATTTTTGTAAAATAAGTTTTGTAATCTATAAAAATACGCGTAAGAGTTAGTTTCTTCCCGAACAATTGATTTTTATTTATATGGATTACTTTGTTTACTTATCCCTCAATCTTCAAGAGATGCTTCAATGTTATTTCGCGTCTATCTATTGCGTCTATCTCTTCGACCGCACGTTGGGTGAGCCAAATTCAACGTAAATTTGCTCCCCTCTTACCTGAGTGAAGGTGCCGGCTAGCTCAGGAGGCGGTGCGGGCCTGAAATAGGGGTGCTGGATGGACGTAGCTACTTTTCGAAATGAGAAGAAAATATTATAAAAGAACATGAAATTTAATCAAAATTAAAAAACCAAATTAGAATAGAATTACCCAAATTACTAAAAATCTTTGCTGACATACTCGTACAGCACTCGGTGTAAATAAACTTACTGGGTGGGCCGCGACGTTCTTCGAAATCCTTAGGGAGAGTTGAAATGATTGAAGGCGTTGTCATTGTCAACAATAGTATTTATTTCAATAATAGCAGCTTTCGATGGCTTAGCCATCATCATCAGTTTTCTGCTGTCTGGGAGTCACAAAAACGACGCCGCTGAATCAGGGAGAGACCACGGCCGTAGGGGTGAGTTAGCTAAACAAACCCCTCCCTCTTCTGGGCGCCGCTATGGCGTAGAAAGTCGCAGCTAATTGACCCTTCGCCCAGGAACCGGCGCAAACGTGCTCGAACACGTATTTTGCGACGCAGCATTTAAAAGGAAATTATACCTGTTTAAAGATGAGATAATCGGTATCGTCACACTATGAATAAAACGCAAATTCAAATACAATGTATTCTTTAATCTAACAAACATTGCGCAAGAGTTCGAATTTGTTATGTTAAAAATTTGACTTTTAATACTCATATAACACTGCACAGTTCATCGTAGAGCAAACAAACATTCTTTATGAGAATTTGATTCCAATTTGATTCATAAACGTTTTAAATTTTATTTTTTTCTTGGAAGATAAAAGCTATAAAAATAATTTCTTCCATTTCCATTTCATTATTCATGAATTACATCATCTGATTAAATACTGTCGTCAATGAAACAAATGTCCCAATTAGTCGGAAGTTAAATAATTTGTAATAAATGGGAAGTGGATTTGAGATTAAAATTTCTAAAAAAGCGGTTTTATTACTTCGCACCCACTACATACTGGATGTTTAACGATTTGACAAACGAAGCCAACCCACAGGAATATTCACTTTAAAATATAGTAAATCGCCTAGGAGAAAAATTTAGGTGTATATTCGACTGATGCGAAAGAGAATAAAACGATACACGTTTATAAACCAAGTGGTTCTCGATTCGTAAGATTGAAAGCTAAAGATTGATGCGAATGATTCCGTAAACTGACAAAGTCCACAACTAGTTCTTCGTCTGAGGTTAATCGAATTACACAACTCCTAGTATCATTCCATTCTCTAGTTCATCTTCGTAATCGGTTTACCTGCAACTTAATCGAGGCGGAGGCAATGAGACCAGCCTCACTGTTCTTGAAGTTCGGCTCGCCGCTCATAAAACAGCCGTTAACTGGTCTAACACAGCGAGCTCTTCGGCAGCAAGTCGTTAATTAATAAAGTCCTTAACGAGTATGACTCCACAAGTGCTCCCTCCTTCGGGAGTCGAGAGGTCATCGCCAGTCGATCTGAAGAGCAGCAATCGCCGCAGACTTTGAAGCAGGGCTGCTCCATCTTGAGTACCCCAGGGCCACTTTGAAGGATTTGATGGAAGTTTTGTCGATATGCGTCTCAGCCTACATCAGTGCTATGGAACGAACGAATCTTTTACATTCATTTTTATCCGTTATAAGAGAACAATCTGGTCACTATGCTTTAAGAAAATGAGACGATTTTGCGCAATTTATAAGATGCCTTCAAAACCAAACTCCGCAAGAGTGTTACTGCTGAATGGAGATTCTTCAGTAGTCGGTCTGAAGGACATGGAATGAGCACGCCGGAGAGAGCCATGAACGCAAGGGGTGTACTCTGCCACTCCATTTCCAATCCTATTCGCTGAAGTTCGATCTGATAACATAATGTTCAATCCGTAAACTGTCCAGAAAACAGTATGTGCACCAACTTATGTTCTATTTTTCTTTAAATGGTGCCCCTCGTTAAATTAATAGTAGGATTTCCCAGAGTCCTTTCAACAGAGCCGATATCTCCTATACAACTTGTTCGTATTGAATGAAAACTCACAAAACGATTAACTTTTCCTATTTGAAATGTTTATAGACTTTACTCTAATTAAAAAAATAAGCTTTTTAAAAGGATTATTAGTAAAAGGAGATGTGTGTGACGTTCGGTGGGGAAAATAGACAAGTACGATCCACTGATATTAAATTTTATACAAACCAGCAATACGTTTACTATTGCTGTGTCATTGCTTTTACCAGTGCTAAAGGCAAACTCGTATGAAGTCAAAGGGACGTAGTTGTAGTGCTCCATTTATATTCTACATTTTAATGTACTAATATCTGCCAACTCTTAAATATCTTATACAAGTCGCGCGTCAAACGATAAAATACATAATTCATGTTAAAAATATTTTGCTAATATAAGCAGCTCAAATGTTATTTTACTGTTTTATAGACATGGATTTATTGGCCCCTTGATCCACGTGGCTGGAATAAATTACTTGAGCTAAACTTACGTAGAAAGGAGAGAAATATCGTATTGCGACGAAAAATAAAGATTGTGAAGAGTACAAATGGTGCCATGGACAGGGAGTCGTGGGAGGATGAGACGGGGAAGTATCGGTGGAGATTGTGACAGAAGTGAAATGGAAAAGAAATGGAAAAGTCGCAACAAATGTGACAGCTCACAAAGGCAGCTTATGTCGGGGTTGCAACATAAATGGGTAACAAGAATTCTATTGCCGGTGAAAAAACTTTGAATGGTGATTCAAGATTAGACATTAAGGATTTGAAAAAGTTTAATATTGACGATGTTGCTAAATATAAAAGATTAGTAGAGAAAGTAAAAATATGTTTACAGTTATACTAACCAAAGTCATTCAATATCTCAATTTGTACGTTTTAATATTAACTACAAGACAATAAATAAAAATATTATATTTAATTAATGAAATAATTAAAATTATATATTCAACATAAATGAAAAATTCGTAACAAGAAAACGTCAACCCATTTCTACCCCCCCCTTGGGCAAAATCCCAGGTGCACTTATGACGCAAACATTTTCTCTCATTTCTTTTAGTGACCTCAATACGAGAGGAGTATTACATATGGACTGAAAATGTCCTTGCCTCATAAACAGTTTCAATGGCCCCCATGGGTCCGCCTCTGAACGAGACCAAGAGCCCGTGGCATTGGCGAAGGCGGAGGCGGAGACGGAGGGGAAGGCGAAGGCGGAGACGCGAAAGGGGAGGGAGGCGAGGCGAGGCAAGGGGAGCGAAGGCAAAGGCAAAATGCAGAGGCGGTGGCGGAGGCAAAGGCGAAAGCGGGGGCCGAAGGACAAGACGACGAGGCGCGAAATACAAACGCGTGGAGACTTGTTTGAATAAACGTTTTCCGATTCCTTACGCTCTTGACATTCTCAAATGATTTTTATGTAGCTACTTTGATCCCAAACTGGACAATTTTGGTAGCAGATAGGATCCACACACCAGCCACATGGAATAAAAAACTCGTTTACACTTACTAATATCTAAATAAATAGAATTCTCTACATATTTGACTATACACTTCCTTGAATGAGTGCAAAGGTTCATAAAGTCAAGTACTACTCTAACTGGAAACGAGTACAAGGGATTTACGTTAGGAGTTGTTGCTAGTCTCAGGAGAAAGAAGCGAGTTTAATATGGGAACTGTGTCTGCAAATGATATGTGAATGGAATGGTTTTGTGAGGGCAGAGCAAACGCACACGTAACCCTCGTGTTATCGTTACAGTGCGAATGAGAAACGTGCGTGTAGCAGCTGGTGAGTTTCACTGCGGTGCGCCCGGGGCCCTTCGCCCGACGAGTGCCCCGCGCCCGCAGCGCGAGGGGGCGTGACGCTGCGCGCCGGCGGAAGTGCACAGGTCGATAGCGCGCCGCTCTCAGCCTCATCATCATTGTCCTCCCCCTGCCTCGCAGTCAGCTCCTTGGCCCCTTCATCGCGCCTGTTCCCCTTCCTCGCCCCCCACCCGTCCTCCCCCGCCCGCCTACTGTACGGCCGCTCTCTCACTCGCCCGCCCGCCCACTCGTACGTCCGCCTGCTCATACATGTGCGTTTGCCCACCCGCTCAAACAGGAGGCCCTGCCTTTCCGTACGCAAGTTCGTCAGAACATTTTTATTCGCCCTTGACCTGTATTTCTCCTAGTTCTTTCTATCTCCCGCTTCGCTCCCCCACCCTCATCTACCAAGTCTTATACAATGTCTTGCCCCTTCAATTTCTGCGTCGCTCCTGTTTCTTACCCTTCATTTAGATTCTAAATGCTGTTCTCTACATCGAGGCCAAACCATCTAGTTTATTAATTTCAAAGTTCTCGTTTGAACAGTGTTTGCCAACAATATGTCGATTAAGGATGTCGTATTTCCTTTGCGGGTAATTTTACTTCTTTTGGGAGGAAGATCCTAAGGGAATCCTTTACGTAACGCATTATGTGAATGATGCCGTGAATCGTACTTACATGAGCGTCGCAATCCCATGTCAGTCAGGGGATTTTGGATTAATGAGTAAAGTATGCCCTCGTGGTCCTAATTCATGCAAATATATTGAAAATCCGTTTGAAACCAAAGAAAATGTAATTATTATTTTTTCCGGAAAAAACATTTTTAACCAAGTGACATCCGGCGTGTACTTCCTAATGCATTCGATAATAATCGAAGTTGAGTTGTCCTCATATCACCCACTGTATCTTCTCGTACTTACCATATTGGGGCACGCTCCGCCCCAGTCGCATTCTTCCATGCCACAAAGGCAGCGCCCCCTCCAAGCCGCTTCTTGCCGCCCTTGCGCCCGCGCCCCTTCCCCCCTCGGCGCATCGGCCTCCCCCCCCGCCGCCCCCGTCCGGGCACCGAGGAAGGCGCTCAGCTTCCACGCCAGTTGTCAGCTCGGGGGTTTTAGTCGATTCTGGGCTCGAACCTCAAGGAAATTCCTGTAAACCTCAATATTCATTCGAGTTGCTTATTCAACGCCTTGAAAAACAGCTTGCTCGTCCCCATTTAATGCAAGCACTTTTTATAAAGGCGTTTAGAAAAGAAAAATGCGCCCAGATTCGTTTCGTTTAGCCACAAAATGTGCTCTTTCAAATTCTTCGTCGCCGGTTCTCGCCATCCAGCGGGGCAAGATCACAGCCACATCCCGAGCAAAAACATGAACTACACTCATGGGATTAATGACCTTATCAGATAACGCGCCCAGAAGAAATCAATCTATCATCGTTCAAACTCGTTACTACTGTCTTTTCAATAACGAATCATACATTTATAATTGTCGGTACCCCCATTTGATTTGCATTTCTCGTTTTCACGAAAACGAAGCTACGTCTGAACCACAAAATATACTGCTACTCACGTTCATATAAAAGATTTTCCTCAAATCAAGGCACGTTTCTACAAAGGTTTTCACGTCATTGCTCTGTTGCAAATTTGAGTAGTCAAAACAAAATGCGAAGAAGTTATGGGAGCGGAACGCAGCTTGAATATTGCGAAATGGGAAACACATTTCTCCAGAATTGTTGAAGTTACAACTGTGGCGAGTACTGAAACAAACAACAGCTGCAACAACAACAACAACAACAACAACAATAATAATAATAATAATAATAATAATAATAATAATAATAATAATAATAATAATAAATGGAATGTAAGTTGTTAGGATGTAGTTTTAATTAGCCATGGTCGCTAGGGCTGAAGGGCTGCAGTTACCTCGGCACGGAGGGTTGGAGATTCGAATCCCGCCTCCCTACAGTTAAACAAGAACAGTGGTCGCTATACTATTCGTATTGTTGAAAAGCGACCGAAAGAAAGAAAGTTCAAGAAAAAAAAGTCAGATCATTCCGCGGTCACAATCCGCGGATGCAATCCGGCGTGTGGCACGCAGCTCGGAACTCTGATGTGGTTCAGTCACGTTTCTCCTGCGCTGCAGATTGATGTAGCCGCTTCCCCGAAACGGTGCGCTTCTCTGCGCAAACTGATCGAGACGGCTCTGCGAAACGGCGATTGATTACCGGAGGCGTCTTCCAAGAATTCTCAGCGAGATCCTGTTGCATAGCTGCCCCCGCCTCCTCGCGGTTGGAGCCCTGTTTCTTCCATCTCGCTATTCACGAGGAAATCTTATAGTGATAAGAGATACAACATTGTTTGATTTTAATTTCGCGTGAGAGCGTTTTGATGCGACAGCCAGTACACGAAAGAGTCGTGATTTATTATCAAATCCAAGGATCGTGTCCAGTGAAATTAATCAAGTTCGGAAAACAGGAAATCAGTAAATGGCAGAAGAAATGAATTATGTAATTTATTACATCTCTGTTCAATGTATTGTCAAATGGAGTCGTTTCAATTTCGAGAATTTTTAGTTTTTCACAATTTAAATCAACGTTGTTACTTAATTGTTAGTATAATGTAATATAAGTTTGGGACTTTCTCCTGGAGCTCTACCTCAATGAGTACATCTAGTTGTTATACACTGCGTTCTTTCTAAATATAAATTGTCTAATTCTAAAATTACGGTGAAGACTTCGGAAATTGCATACCTACTAAAAATCCTTCAAAGAAACTATGTAAATTTAAGATATTTATACAATACCTCAGAATGAATAGTGTGTTTTTGCTTGCAATTATGTAATTATTAATAAAATAAAGACGAATTGATGAATTTCCGGCCATGGTAACGATATAATGGATAAATCCAGTTGCTACATTTAAAAAAAAATCGTCCAACACGTGCTGTAGCCAGAATCCATGTTTTGAGCGTTCTTGGTACCGAAAAATCGAAAGAAGGCAAAACGTCCGTCCGTCCGTCCGTCCGTCCGTCCGTGGTGAACAACGTTAGCCGCTAAACCGTTCAGCCGATTTTCTCCACAGTTGATCCCAATCAATCTGAGTGATGTCGCGGTCCCTTGAATTTGAAACCGATATTTTAATTTACAATGAAATTTACAATGAAGCCCGTGGGACCTTATCCAAATTTTGAAAAAAGAACGGCTCCATCATTTTGGATAAAATTTTGTTGTTGGATAGTGTGAATGACTTTTAAGAGAATGGCGCAGGTCTCATGTTCATTGAAAACTCTGATTTTTCGAAAATTGCAAAAATTGAAAATTTCTACGTCTTCTTACAAATACAATTCTGAAGAGACTTTTCCCCATAATGAAATCTGCCCCTTACTGATGTATTTTGAAATAAGGCCATATATAATTATTCGAAAATTTGAGCACTTATCGCGTAATTTTGCGTGAAAATACCGGCGAGATAGTACGTTCTGTTTTAGCACCACTGGTTCGTATTTTAAACACCTCCGATTCTGTGAGCGTTTCGCCAGCATCTACTCGCCGGAGGTGACTGCGCCTGTGGAGGACGCTGAGTGCAACGGCCGCTGCGCGTGCGATGCGCCACGACATGAACGAGGCGTCGCGGCGCGGCGCCTTTGACCGATTTCACGCGGCGCAGTCACCTTCGCAGCCGTTGCCAGGGCCCTGCAGGCGCCGTCTGCACCTCTTTTCACTACGCCATTTTATTAAACTGTCTGTGCGCCCCGAGGACGGCTTCCGAAGGCAGGACAAACCTGCGGTGACGCGATCTGCTGCAATTTCTTTCGCCATCTTTCGAACTTATTGAATGTTTTCATGTTTTGGGAAAGAAATTGCAATTTAAAATTCACCTACGAGTGAGGTGGTTTTGAGTTACGATAGATATAATAATAGTTTAAACAGTGATTGATTGATGTTTGTGGAGTCTTTCAACTGACTATTTTATGCAGAATTTCGTAAATATTGAACATTCTCTCTTCAGTTGTCTGCTCTATAGATGTGCTGAAGTTACCTATGAGTGTCAGTTGCACCCTCGCCCCACCATGGCATGACTTGAGCAACTAATGTCATGAGCGGAAACCATCGGTAGTACTCTGGTCAATGTTCTTTCCTAGTGATGGCGTTATCGAAACCTGTGTTTGAGGGTGTTCATAAACGGATGTGAACTATTTTGATGGAAAGTCCTCCTGAAGTTTTGATTTTGATTGAAAGTTCTCCTGAGTCAAAATATGGGTATTCATGGGACAATTTTACTTTGTAAATCAATTACTTAAAAAACGAAGTGTAATATCACATGAAACACGGGAATAGTATTAAAACGTGATCGGTGACGAAAGGTAAAATATGCTACTTCTTGGACTTCATTAACTCTATATGAAAAATATGATTTTTATCAAAAAAGTAAAAATATCCATGAACATAATAACAACAAACGATCCCTGACTACTGAGCCCTTGTTAAACGTTTCTCATAACTCAGTGCAGAGTTCCATTCACTGTTGCTCTCTTGTGGTGGGGTTGTCAACTGCACGGATAAGAAATTTCATTGTACCAGCTGTTCCACCGTGACACACAAGTGGCAACAGTATCTACATCAGTGCTTCAGGGCTAAATCTAGTATAAACTAGAGCGTGCAAATTTGGTAGTTATAGAAAGACTAATTACAATACATACATTATATATATATATATATATATATATATATATATATATATATATATATATAAACAGCAATGCAACCTCCACAAATGTTAGAAAAGGACTGCATGATGTCGAATTCTTTGGACTTAAAACGTTTACTCATCAATCATGAAATATAAATTATCTAATTACGATAACAAACTACAGGAAATCATTTCTACTTAACTAATGTTCCAAAAATATTTTTTGACTTTATTAAATGCAGTGAAAACTCTCTATAACGATCTCTTTATAATGAAAAACTCCTCATGGCGTAATTACTTGAGTTTGGTTGGTTCGGTCTCTCCATATAACTAAATCAGTCTCTAAAGAAGGAAAGTACTCGGGGCTATGAGTTTAATTATAAAGAGTTTTCGTTGTAGTAAGTAATATATTATTTTCTAATGGTAAACAGTTTTCATTGAAATAACAAATATGTCTGCCTTTGGCTTCCGTTGAGCGAGCGCTGTGCGCTTGTGGCGCGTGTGCAGATCGTGGAGGCGCGCGGCTGCAAGGTGCCCATCGTGGTGGTGGGCAACAAGCGCGACCTGCCGCCCGAGCAGCGCGCCGTCGCCCGCGAGCTCACCGAGACCGTCGCCATCTTCGACTGGGAGTGCGGCTACGTGGAGTGCTCCGCCAAGGACAACGACCACATCGTCGAGGTATTGCCACGACCCCACACTTCCCGCGCGATCTGTCCTTCCTCTTCCTTGTCCTATTCTCTCCCCTTACACACAGACACACTAACATTCACTACATTACCACATACTCCGGGAGACCGGTCGGGAGCTTAGAGTTTGTCCCGGCTGAGGCGGTGCCCCGCTGGTGGGAGAGTCCTGGTTGGGGGGAAACCCCACTAGCCGACGGTAGGTCGGCGCCGGATCTCGCCATCCAGCGGGGGAACATCACAGCTATCTCTCGAGAAAAACATGCACTACACTAACGGGACTAATGACCAAAGCAGTTGACGCGCCCGGAAACACGAAAAAATCAATCGATGTTGATGAAAAAAACATCGACTAAAAACATCGATGTTTAAAACATCGTGCCTGAAATTTGATTATCTTAATTCTCTAATCAATGATCTATGTCGTCAAGTTTGAAATTATAATTTAATGATATTACGGCCTACCGGCAAGAAAATAATATGAAAAGGTAACACCGGAGAAAGATTGCGAATAGCAATCACTTTCCCTAGGAATCGACATCAGTGATAGCTGTCAATGTCTGTTGATTACGAGCAATCCACAAATAAAACATACTGGAAATTTTATTTTTGACATGAGACTTTTTTTCTCGAAAAGATCGATGTTTCTGGACAGATATATGGATCTAACGAAAACATCGAAAGCAAAACATCGATGTTATATTATCGATGTTTCTGTTAAAAAGTATTCATGTTTTAAAAATATCAATTTTTTGCCATTTCTAGCCACACCACGCCATGCCCATGCCACGCCAAGCCACATCTCACCATGCCCCACCACATCCTGCACATACACCGCCACGTTTCGCTACGCTCCACTATGCCATGCCATGCCGTGCCCGGCCGCACCCTACCCCACCACTCGCGTTCGTGATGTACAGCGGCGCATTTCGTTGGTAGCCTAGCCTTCGGTATTGGCCGGGAACGCTTCTGTGGCGCTTGTAGGGCGCGAATACTTTCCGTCGCTTCTTACGTTCCCCAAATGCTGAAATGGTGGTCCTTTGGCTCTGATACATTGTGGATACCTCCAAATCTCGTTGTGACTTACTCTCTGCAGAAAATCACGCGGCATCAACGACGTACTCAAATAAGTCTAATCCGTCGCGGATTGTGGCCTCCCAGATCCCCTGATCTTACAGAGAGAGTCTTTCCCATGAATGTATTTCAAGAATTAGGTGTACGTAAGAAACGCGGACCCAAAAGAGAATATACGTTTTAAAATTACAAATATCGTCTTTCTTGTGGTTTGCAACCCTCACTGTAAGATATATAAGAAGCGACGGGAAAATATTGGGTCCTTGCTTTTGGTCCGCGGGAGCGCTGCGAGCGTGCAGAGAGGACTGGGCGGTCGACTGACATCTCTGGTGGCCAGCAACGGAGCCAACGCTGGCATTGCATTTCGCTTCCCTTCAGATTTTGTATTGATCTATACAGATTTTGTGTTGAATATTGCGTCTAGGTTTTACGAACGAAACCAAGATTACTAGAAGGGCACTAAGCGATGGCGGCACGGCAGAGTGAAGAGCAAGATAGCGGGACATGGTAGTCGAAAGCTTGTATATTGTTCTGTAAATACTAAAAAAAACCTTATGACTAAAATACCTTTTGGTGAAATTTCACTTAACGATGTAATACTTTTGAGAAAACTAGTTTCAAAATCATATCGTTTGCAAAATTTACTAAAAATAAAATTTTTTAGTCGTATTAGTGTTGTGACAGTAGACGGTTTTTAGATTGAAGTGTTGTTATCTAGTGCCCATTATCGACCAATAAATGAATATCTTCACAACACATTTTTAAACCAAAACTGCCAAGGGTACACCAAAATATAACTTCTTCATGAAAATATTAGCCCTTTCTCCGAAGGAGCAGAATTTGTAACCTGGACGACGCTCTTGCATGACAATTTTACGTGGAAGACAATATTATCTGTCTGCTATCTGTTTCTCTACTTTTTGTGATGATCTTAGTAGCAATGATTAGTGATTGTAATTCAATTATTGTAATTAATTTTGTTCTTGCAAGTAGCTTTGCTCTAAACCTGTAATATGGGTTTTTTTAATGTGAGTATTCTTTTCCGCTCGTATGACTAATGATTTCAATGTTGGTTTTATTATTTCATTATTTCATGCTTTTCTTTAGATTTAATTGCTTTTGTTTTGGTAATATAACTAACTTATCAATTTGATATTGCTTTGTGCATTTCTTTTCTTTATGACTTTTTCTTGATAAGTTCTTCTGATCTTCCTCAATGCTTGGTTAGTGTATCGCTACTTAAAATTTTTGACTAAATTCATAAAGATCAGTTTTTTTTTCTTCAAATTATAAAAACGTTTTGTAATAATTATTGATTTAAAGGAAATAAACTCATCAACTTGAATCCTCACCTATATATCGTTAAGTATCTAACATCGTGTTGTTATTTCTTTTAACTCCTACACCGCTTACGTGTATCTTTCTTTTTCATTTTAACTAAAAGTAGTGAGGCGGACATAGTAGGTTTTGCTTAGCAGCATTACTTAACATTTAAAAGTTGTAATACGAATTCACTTTAAGGAATACTTCGATTTTACATGCACATTGCGGTTAGGTATATATTTCGTCAAAGAACTTCAAAAGTAGTTATTATTTACCGTTCTGTGAGATTTATTTACACACTTATTCAGTGATAATTTACACGGACTATAATTCAGTGATAATTTACACGGACTATTACAGATTAAAGATGTACCTGACATAAAATTAAACTCTAATAAAAACTGGCCAAGTAATAGCGAAAGACACAAATGCAGTACTTTTTTGCAGATTATTGGACTAGAAGTGTCACGCAAGAGAAAGTTAAAAATAGGCCGCCGTATTAATCTTAGTCTCTCATTTGAAGGAAAAGTGAAAAAGTATAGCGAAGTTGTAAAAAGTTAAGTGAAAATGTGCAATGAACGTATCCCATTTTTGCACTTCATGTATACAAAATATCTATTCGTTCCTTTATCCGCTGTGCTACTTCTACTTGGTTGTGTTCCTGTCTCTTATCTCTCATCATTCTCCTTTTCAAACTATTAACAACTATAGTTAAACTACTGTAGTTAGTCTAAAAAAATATTAGTTTTCTTCTTCAGAAAACAAAGGGAGACATGCAACCTTTCATTTCCAAGAAACTAATAATAGAAATTCGTCTCTCGTTCCTTGCTTCGTATTATTCATACAGACATCAAAACTTGTATAAACGAGCTCTAAACTTCCAGTTTCACCAAATTCTCAGAACTCAGCTCTGTGACTAGTCACTAAAGAATGGCGACCTCACTGACAGCCACATCTCTTTCATATTTAACTTCAGGAATCGTTTACTTCTTGGTTTGTCCAGGATGATGTAGATGATTCCAGAGTGAGAGTGCTACATTAGCCTCTCACGATTAGTCTCTGTATTAGATCCTTGAAGTTTATATCTGAGTGTCGCTAGTCAATTTTGAATTGACTCAAGTTACACGACTGATCTAGCCATGCGTTCTCAAGACGACTGATTAAAACATCTGCTTAGACTTGGCAAAATTCAGGCTCAGTTTGTTTCAGATACTTCCAAATTGGGTGTGATATTGGGATATTTGGAAATGAATTGTCTTCAGGTACATGGACTTCTTTAGCATTCTGATGGTTGAGAATGGCGAGAAGAGAAGTGTGCCCCTATTAATTCGACTTCTGAGTGTATCCCTTTAGTTTGAGTTTGGAACTCTGAGTCGATTCCGAATGGTTCCTGTTTGGGTTATAGTGAATTGTTAGAACATTGGCTATTTTCAGTTTTCAGAGCTGGTTTGGATGAATCTGAAACAAGAGTTTGGGATCTCTTTGGTCAATGACACACGGGAACTCTTACACTGCGTCTCCCGGAGGATCAGAAGAGCTATTCGTCCCATTTCAATCTGTAACAATGAGAGAGAAAGAAACTTTATTTCTATCACAGATTATCGATTCTAAGTACACAATATTTAACAAGAGTTAAATACATACAACAATTTAAATTACAAAAACAATTTTAGTAAAATCTAAAACAATTTATATTTCTCTGTTCAAATTTATATGTTTAAAAAACAAGAAATTTGTTGCACACGTGACTGTATCTTAGCCCACCTGCTGGTGAGTTTTCAACTAAAGCTTCTGTCGGGTAGTCTCTTAATCAGGACTTGTAAATATATATTTAATAGCCGTGAACGTTACTTGCCATTATCTGTCTTTTTGAAAATGAGACGAGGAGACCAGGAGTGAGAGGGGGGTAGATGCACGTAAGCGAGGAGACGCAGTCAAGGTAACCCGTTGTGACCGAGCGCGTGGAGCGCAGTGGTGTGCGCTATGACGCAAAGACATGAGTGAGCTGCTCCGGCGCACCGATTTTTGCTCGTTCTGCGCAGCACCAGATACGTTGCGAACCACGTGACCACGGGCACATGGTTTGAAAAGCCAGGCCAGATGCTGGCAGCCATGCTGCAAGTCAAGCGAGAAGTGCTGAGAAACATTTTGAGAGTGGCATAAAGAATTTTCAACAGTGACCAAAAATAATGAGGGATGAAGGTGTAGTTGAAATAAAAGATGCATGGGTTTAAACAAAAAACTACATATATTTGTTTTAATGACTTGTAACAAGGTGATAGTTTTGGTATCTGGCTGCATTTAAAATTCCCGCTAATATTGTGACGCAAACTGGCCCTTGAAGCTCTGAGTCTGAACCGGCTACACCTTTTTTTATAACATGGCGCGTGAGGTTTTGTCGTCACGATGGAATATGGCACGGATTTTTGCGTCATTCTCGGTCGTGCCGCTAGATGTTGCTTGATCTGTAGCACTGCTTGATATGGTTGCGAACATGCGGCATCTGGTGGCACGACCGAGAAAAGCCGACGCAAAAAGCCGTGCCATATTCCATCGTGAAGACAAGTCCCTCACGCGCCACGTCATAAAAACCGAAGTATAGGCTGCGCAGCGGCTCACCCATGTCTTGCCGTCGAGGCGTGCAGTGGGGCAGGGGCTAAGGCGCGAGTGCGCATGCGCAGGTGTTCAAGGAGCTGCTGGTGCAGGCGAAGGTGCGCTACAACCTGAGCCCCGCGGTGAGACGGCGCCGGCAGTCGCTGCCCAACTACGTGGGCGGCGGCGGCGGGGGCGGCGCCCGCAGCAAGCACATGCTGAAGCGCAACTCGTGCACGGTGGCCTGAACGCCATCGCCCACCGCCCCCGCCCCGCCCGCCACCGCCCGCCATCGCCCGCCGCCGCCACCGGCCGACGCGCCCTCCTTCATTCCGTTCCGAAGACACTTTTTGCTCGTTCCGCCCCCGCGGTTGAGCGACACGAAAACAGATCGCAGCTGCAGCGCCGCGGCCGACACCGGAACTAGAAGAGATCGTACCGCGAAAGGAACGTGCGGAGAAGTTGATTGCCAGTGGGAGAAAGATAGTGGTGACCCGGGGGAGATGTTTAGACTACAGATATCTCCGAGGTCTAGAACGAAGTTCGAAGGAAATTATAAAAGAAAGTTGTGTGAAGAGACATGTGTAATATAAAATATTAATGAAACTCTTTATTCGTAATTTGTCACAGGACCGCGAAATGGATGTGAGGAGATTGTTAATATTATTCCATTCACTGCATAAACGTTTTACGAGATTTTTGCAAGTATACTTGCGTTGTTTATTATTATTCCAGACATTTAATTGCCAACCTCTCGAAGAAATTTTGTTACCTGAACATTGTCTATTGCGAGGCGTAGATTATAGAGCATTAATCCTCGATCAGTTATTTCAGTGTATTTACAGTACTCCTTTTTTCGCTTCTAAAAAGCTTATTTTAATTTGTTTTAGGTAAAAAGAAAGCCAGATTTTCAAATGTTTCAACATCAAATTTTATGTGTACTATCCGAGCATTCATGCACCATCATAGGTTATGGCCGAACCATTTAGGTGTAATAAGTTTCAGATGAGCATTTAGTAGATTTAGAAGTCTATTGAAATGTTCGCGAGTGTTGTTCTTCCCTTTCTGAATAACATTGCACAACGGTTAACTTGAAAGAAAATCAAGGATTCATGGTATTAAAACGTTTTGTGTATCTCCTAGGCCCTGTTGAGCCTTTCTGGCATCGTCTGAAACAAGTAAATAATTGAGTTTTATAGGAGGTTAAATAATTATTAAATTACTTTTTTATATATTGCCACGCCTTCGATTCCTCTTTCAAGTTAATTGTTACATTAATAACTTTGCACAGCTTCAGTATTTCGAAAATCACATGTAAAGGGAAAGGTAATAATTTACTCTTCCCAAATGCGGATCACGACACCGCACTATATGTAGTAAGACAATGCAATTATACCTAGGAAAATTGCTTCACCTTGAACGAACACCAATATTTCCTTTGTGAATTTTAGAAAATAATTGTTAAATTTAATGTGACTGTAAACGCGCGTGAAAGTGACTGTGCTGATCAGATGAATTTGGTGAATTTTGCACCAGCTTGTGTCAATGAACTGATGCTGTGTGTTTATTGGAATGTTTTTACTAAGTTACGTTTACTAGTACATAATGTGTGTACTTGAGTTACATTTTAGGTGTATACGAGTGTATCATCCGTCTTGGTAAAATGAACTATTGCTGATGAAGGAGTTTTGTATGAACAATAACTCTGCAAGTATCAGAATTCGAAACATAAGTCTTACAAATAGATTGGCGATGACAGATGTCATAAGAAGCACGTCGTATATGACGTAATGTTAATAATTTATCCTTCTTGAACTCATTTTTAAATGTATAAAAAACGAAGAGTTAATATATAATACTAGAAATATTACTTTTCTGAAACACATAATTGGTTTACGCGATTTCTCTCTCACGGCATCGAAACTTTCTCTTCATAAGTTCAATTCAAGTGAATTGTGAAGGACTGCTATTGCTTTGTAAATTTAACTTTAATTTAAAACCTCAAAGTTCGAAGGCAACTTTGAAAATGAAATTAGGTTGAGAATGAGGTTGTTGACCTGGAGTTTCTCTAGAGAACTTGACCTGTATTATGAATCGGGCCAGTGAATTAACACATTCCGATGGCTCGATATGTTAATCATCGCACTCTCTCCCAATACGTCTATTTTCTGGAAATCATTAATGAAACTTCTTAATTTCTTCGCTGTGTAGTCGTAGTCTCTAGAACGCTTGGTGTAAAATACGTACTCCGAATCAGCTCCTATGTACGTAACTTTCTGTGTCTGTGTGCTGTCTGTTCTGCTCAGCTTTCAAATTTATGTACAGTAAGTGTGTACACTTTTATTGTAATATTCAAACAAGTCGTATTATTTACTCAGTCCGCGATATATAAAATTTATAAGAAAATATATTACCTGATGTTCGCTTGTGCGAGAAAGTGAGAAATTTTGACGTTTTTGTAATACGACTGCCAGGAGCTTAAAATGAATGTGTAGTTCTGTAATAATTATAATTATTATTATCATCAATATTTATTGCTCAGTCTATGATTGTTGTCAGAGGGAGAGTATGAAAAAAGTACTATTGAATATTATATTTTATTTTATTTTTGAAATCGGAATTTTTACATATAATAACTGACTGGAGCGACACGCTGAAGGATTCTCAATTACTTCCTGGATACTACCGTAGTATGTGTAGTAACTTAACTCTCTAGCATTTTAACATTTTGCTTGAAATGTCTAAAATAATAAACTGTGGACTTTAACGTGATACATTAAAGTATTATTTCTCAAAATATCTATAATTAGTAAATGAGTTCTCAATGTCTGTGTTAAATATTGTTAAACGTATTCTAAGGAACACTTACCATTCACACAAAGCATCAGAACACTCAATAATGTGAACTCCGTATACATTTTCTGAGTTGCTCAGTATTGCTGATGAAGAAACCATGATGAATATTCATTATTTACTTCGTAAATTATCAATTAAAACAATTAAGTCTCCTGCAATTCCATTTCTTCTTTAATCATGAGACAGTTATAAAAGTTTAAAAACAATTCGTAGTGTGATTGGAAGTGTTCTAGATTTTACGAGGCGGTCTCTGAGTAAACAAACATTTTAAAGAAATGGATCCATCGTGAAAACAAGGCAACAGGTCATGCTAAAGAAAACGTACACAAGGCGCATATACATCGATGGGCCTGTCCTTCCTGTCACTGGTATCCTAGCATTCCTGGGACTGGTTGCATCACTACGAAGTTCAGCGGTTCTCGCGACAGATTGAATTAGCAGCCGGTTATCATCGCGTTGTCGTAGCAACCTGATAACGCTACTGGCTGCGAATATTCCGCGTCCCTCATCCTGCGCAACGATCTTTGGTGAGAGACATTTCTAACTTTAGCGGTGTACATTTCAAGATCAATTACGTAAGTTAACCTTACATTATATTAATTCATCTGTGTTTCCAATAGTATGAAGAACTGAAGTTTCAGAGATCCACATTTCACACCTGTTTTTAGACTAATGGCAATTTTCAATTGGGTTATTCTCTTCTTCAATAGTAACTCCTTGTTGGTGAGAAATGTCTTCCAATGACTTTTTAAATGGCAGTGCAGTGAATATTTCTGTATCGCTAAGTCCACTATTTATTCCTTCATATTGCTCACAATTAACTTCATGATATTCGACTACGAATATTATTGTTTCATGATATTTGACTATGAATATGCATGATATTTGACCAAGATTCTTATTTGTAAATTAAGAGATAGGTAAATAAATTGTATATGAGTTTTCTCAGAAGTCCTCCCTTCATGTTATTGAGGAAAGCCTATTTTTCAAATTTGCATTGACATTAAAACATTTTAAACTCGTTTAGAAAACGTATTTTTATTTTCATTTTTTATGTATCCAATCAAAAGGAAGTCCTACAATGTCTTTATTCCCTAAACGTTTGAATTCGAATGAAAGGGATATTTGGTGTGCACAATTCTGAATGATAGAACTAAAACATCAAGCGATGGTGAGCTTCCATGAACATCGACTTTTTTTTAAATTTACTCCGTATGTTCAGAAAATGAATTTTCGTCGATGCTGGTTTTAATTGGCGTTGAAATAAAAAGAAATAACGTTACTAAAATATTTTTATAAGTCATGAAAACACGCTTATAAGGCGTGTTGTATCCTACAGTTCTTTCAAAGCAAGTAGAAACATGTATTTACACCATGGCGTTATTTTTTGACGCTTCTCTAGTTTTGATGTTGTACTTGCTGTTTTTTCTGTGGACAATGTACATTCCATGTATCGTTTATATTTATATGATAATCAGATATCATTAAATGTACTGTAACGATATTTTTATTATCCATTTCATCTAATGTAACAAATAAAAACACTTTTCTAAATGTGGGAAAAGCTTTCAACCGTTTGTTGTCTCCCTTCGTGCAGGCATCGCGATTCATTGAAAATAATACCCTATAAGCCTAAGAAAGGTCATTATTTCTTAGAGTCAACAAGAAAAATGAAGTTGTAAGTTCGATTTACTAGAGTGTCCGAAGTTCTTGGACGTAGTGAAATGACTCCGAATGTAAATTGAACAGAAACTAAAGAGGGGAGACCTGGAAGAAGGAGAGGAGAGGAAATGGGTGAGTGACAACTTGGTACCACACCGTTACTTCCGAGACACCATTAGCTTCGTTATCATGACTGAAAATATAACGCAAACTTTGATCGTAATGTCAAATAATAAGAATTCGTTGTTGCATTCTCATTCTCTAAGAAACATTTATACTACAGGAATTTTCATATGAATACCGAATAAAAAAAATTAGGAATCAGGAGCCCCCAAAACGCTCTACATTTTCGTACAAATAGCAAAACAGAATAATTTCATGGTGGCATTTTTAATACTTTACGCAGAGGGCTAATATTTAAATGTTTAAATACAAAATCTAAAGCATAATGTGATGGACAAAATTACTTTTAAATAAAAATAAAATGAATTTGTGCATTTACTTAAAAAATTTTCTACACAATTTTTTAGTTTTCAAATGATGAGTTTTCAAAGTATGAATCAAAGTTATGAACACAAATAACATTTTACCTAAGGAATGATTTATTAGTAACCCGAAATGTAAAATTTAGTCATCGCAATTTTAACCAGTAAACAATTTTCATTATTTAATAGTTATTAATCTATCCATCGCCCACGACCTAGTGGATAATACGTTTATAGTAAGTCTTGAACATTATGCGGGTCATTTGTTAAGGATCGTTGTCTAGCAGCGTTGAAATCACGTTGCTAGCGCGAACCACTGAAATTGAAGGCAGAAGAAAGGAAAGCATGTCCTGCGAGCGATCGAAAAGGCATCTCAATTTCCCCCGCCCTCGCACTCGCGTTCCTGGAAGCGCCTTCCGGCCCCAGCAGCCTCCTTCCGTGGCCTTGTCGGCGGCAGCGTCGTCTGCAGTGCCCGAAACACCTGCCAGTCTCTAAGGAGAAGTGACCTTTCCGGACCTGCCTCCACTCGTGCTGCAATACGTCACACGAGGTTTGGGATAGCGTCACTACCGGCTGGACTGGGCGCGTTTGTGTATTTCTGCTATATTTAGAGTATCTTCCACGATAAAACAAATCATTTTGTTAAATCAAATATTTCATTGCCGAAAATTTTATTTATCTGCACGTGCATAAGGTTCGAGAAGCGTATGAAGGGCTCTTCATAAAAACAACCTTATTAAAATTATTATAAAAATATACCTTTTGTTTTGGCAATGAGAAATAATGTTTAGACAATTTATTAAAAATTTCACTTTTTCGTTTACATATTGCTAGATACCAATTAAGCAATGCGTTAAAAGTATCAGGTTATTACATTTATTGAATGACAACTGATTGCTATGAACACAATTTTATAAAACACTTTCCAACATTTGAAAACCCTGAGAATTTCAAAATATTTCTCATAGTCGTATGTCTTTTAGGTGTGTAGGTACATATATATTTGATTTAAAAAAATAAACCATTACTGAAATTTTTGGAATATTAATAAAAAAAGATCCAGGACGATAATAATGATTTATGGCATTGTACAAATACTAATGCCTTCATCTCTAGAAAATTCCATCAACCGGTACTTTTAAAGGTCAAAATACCCCCATTTTCCCAAAGTTTCAAACACTAAACTCGAATAACGAGACCCCGGTCCCTTTGTTTAAAAATAATTCATTCTATTCTTTGGGGACATCTGATGGATACCAAATAATTGAAATAGATCTTGAGAATTTGAATAACACAACCCCGGGTGAGGGCGACAGAAACATAAATCATTTACGATAAGGGTTTTTCTTTTTTGGTTCTAGTTTTAATATTTGATAAGAATTTATAGAAAAAAAAATAGGTTCAGTTTGAAAATTTTTTTAGTTTTTTTTAATTTTTTGTTCCATGGTTAAATTATAATCTGGGGGAAATTTAATATCGAAATATTTCATTTGATTAAAAGATCTGCGACGCTACCACATACCCTTCAATTGCCGGCAAAGCTCAGGTGACGGTAAACCTGAAATTTAGGGGGGCCCCGGAGGGGTACTGAAAAAGGTCAATTGAAAGAAAGTTTAAAGAAAAAAAAAATGTAAATTTAATAAAAATTTAAAAAAATGGAAAATTTGGGAATTTTTTTTCGAGCTCATTTTTTTTTTTAAACCCTTTTTTTTTTTCATGCAATCTTAAAACTAATACGTCAAATTACTTAAAAAAAATAAAGAAAAAAAAAGATCCCAACAAAAAAAAAAAGGGAAAAAACCCAAGGGCCCTTTTGCCCCTTTTCGGGAAAATTGACAACAGCCCGGGTAACCCCTGGAAGGGCTAATGAACCTTTTTTGTCTGTCGGGCTCGACAGTTATTAGAATCCCCTGGGCGGGGAGGACGCGCGGGGGTGGAACGGCCCCCAAACAGGCAACCCACGGGGCTCCTTTTTTCCCCTGGAGCCCGCCCGGGCCCAGGGTGGTTTCCCCTCTCGCAGCCTGCCCCCCATTAAAAGAAAAGTGATTTGGGCCACGACATCAAGCACTGGTAGGGGTGACGACAGATCGGTGACGACAGATCGAAATTTTCGTAATCGCGTAACGGATACACGGCGGGGGGCGTAAACGGCAGAGAAACAAAAACATTACTAGAAAAAGGTTTTTTTTTTTTCAACAATAAACCGCGGTGCGAAAAACCCACAAATCGCACCTAATCATTTTTACTTCGCCCCACCCAAAGCGCCTCACAACTCGGATGACCTCCGGGGCCCCACACCCGTAAAACCCAGGCTTCCGCCTCTGTGTCCGCACGACGGGCGCCCCCGCCCTCTCTGCCCAAAGACCTCCCCGCTTCTCTCTCCCCCTCAGCGCGTCTCAGCGCCCAAAACCTTTTCCCCCAAATTTTGGGGAATGTTCGGTTTTCTCAAAAATTTTTGGGAAAAGAGTTGTTACTGGCCAAAATTTTTCTAGGAAAATAATTTTTCCCCAATCGGGATTACGCTTTGTCGGAAATTTTGATGGAATTTTCCAAAACGCTCTCTTTTTACACTTCCTGTAAACAAACCCCCAGGGTCCCCGCCGCCCGGGGCCTGGTCGGTGGTCCCTGGGGGGTTTTTCGGAGGCGTTATCAAACCACTACACCCCCTTCCCTCGGGGGAGCTGGGGCGCGGGATGGCCGTGGGGAAGTGATTTAGGCCCGCACCCGGGGGGGGCCCGCACGCTTCTGAACAGTAATAACAAAAATAAATGTATTTTTTTTTTAATCCAATATTCGGTTACGTCATTTTCCCCTTCCTTCGGATAGAGATAAAAATCGGTTTTGAAAAATTTTTAATTTTAAAAAATTGGGGTTTTATCTCGTTGAAAAAACAAAAAAAACGTTACCGAATATTAGATTCAAAACGGGTTAATAATTAAAAAAAAAAAATGAAAAAAACAACATTCAATATTCAAAAAAAAAATTTGCGAAACCCCTTTACTTAAAAAAAAGAAAAAGAACTTTAACTATTTATTTAATCAGAATAAAATAATTAAATCAAAATTTTTCCCAAATTTTTTCTCAGCGACACGAAGACCGCAAACTGTCCCCGGGAACCCAAGGTCCCGGAAGAATTATTAAATTGTCAATAAAAGGGTTTAAATAAAATCTACAGAATAGTTTAACCCTTTAAATGGCCCAAATTATAAAAAAATTTTTTTCCCCTGGGAGCCCACCCAAGTTTTTTAAGAGGCATACTTTTGGGGCACGGAACTTTCCAATAACAAATGGCCCCGGTAAATAGGGGAAAAAATTTTGGAATAATCCAGCAGGCTGATCACAAAACTTTTGGGGGCCCTGAAAAAGTCTTTGTCACCTACGTGAAAGGGGTAGGTTTTTTTACGGGGGTTTCCCCTCTTCCTGGCATT
Source organism: Teleogryllus oceanicus (assembly GCA_964035755.1). Classification (NCBI taxonomy): domain Eukaryota; kingdom Metazoa; phylum Arthropoda; class Insecta; order Orthoptera; family Gryllidae; genus Teleogryllus; species Teleogryllus oceanicus. Next base: position 124,715,015 of record CAXIVR010000006.1, read on the forward strand.
TTTTTCCAGACGTCCCAACCCGTTGTAAAAAATCCCTGAATTTTCTTCGTCTGGGTGAATTAAATTTGCCAATACGGCTTGAAAAATCTAAAGCCAAAAAAATCTTTGTTTTATTAAATTTCCAAAAAATTTCATCAGTTTTCCCGGGTGCCTCTTTTTCTGGGATAGAAACCCTCGTTGATCCGTCAAACCATCTAAACAAATCCCCCCCTTTTTTTCTTTACCACTACAATAGGGTTCAAAAAAATGTTACAGATCTTTCAATTACCCCCAAAGCATAGTTTTAACAGTTTGATCTACCCCCTCATCGACTGGGAATGGGAAAATTTTTTCTTTTTAAAAGGAAATCATCGGTGACCCGAATTCGAAAGAAAAAAGTTTTTAATGGAAAGTACAGGACGATCAAAAACATTTACATATTTGAGAAGCATTTTTTGCAGCTGGGACCTTTCCCGGGGTCAGAAAAGTCATTATGCGGCACACGGCTTATACCCCCCCGTCATCCCCATACTCCAGGACGCGCATGAAATGCCGTTTTTATTTGCCCATCCCCTTCGCCCTTTGGATTAAAATTTTCCCTATTTCAAAAAAACCTAAGATTCCTAAAAAAATCCACTACTCCATTACCCCAAAAAATCAACCCCAAGTATTCGTCGTAATTCAGATCCTCAAAGAAAAAACATGGCACATAAAAAAAAAATTTCCCCGATTTTAAAAAGCAAAGCCTGCAAAATTTTGGGTTTACTTTTTTTTTTCCTCTCCAAAAAAAAACCATTTAATAGTGGGCAGAGTTTATTGGAATCCCTCGAAAAGTTTTGAGTAGAACTTCCTAAAAATTTGGGCTGATTTCACTGCCAGTGTTTTATCAAAACTTGAACACTAAGATTTTCAAAAGGGAAACCCCCCAACCGGACATTTTCTCGCTCGTTCTCTGACAGGTTCATTTTAAGTCGTCTTTTGGTCAAAAAAGGAAATTGACTGACACAGTATTGAATATTGGTATTTTCCCAAGGGTAAATTTGTTTGGGGAACCCCGATCCCAGAAAAAAACGGTTCCCGGTTTTAGGGCTCGGGCTTATGGAATCCTGATGTCCCTTCCTACCCAGTTGGTTTTTTATTAAAAATCATTTGAGTTTGGGGGCGGACGGGGTTCCCCCCTTCCTCTGACCCCGATCATCACGGCGCCCCGTTTTTTGTTCCAAATTTTCTTCCTCGGGCGAAAACCTGGATTTCGGGCCCAATTTTCTTCCCAAAGGGTTTTACCCGGGTTTTATCAAATTTAAACAATTCTTGAAAATCCGTTGTCAAATCGTACACTGTTAATAAGGTTTTTCACGTAAGGGAAAGGGGGCGGTTAGGGCCAGAATCATCATCTGTCGTCGGATCCCCATAGTTTAATAACCAAATTTTTTTCCCTGGCGTAACCCAAAAAATTGGTTTTTTGTTTTTCCCATCTACCCCGAGAATTTTCCCCTCGAACCCCAACGTCGCTGCTCTCCCCAGTAACGGAAAAAAAAGATTCGGAATTCCTCGTAAGTTCCGGGAAAAGGGGTTAACGCAGTGAGCCCGTGGCGGGGTTACCCCGAAAAGTTCCCGAAAATCTTTTTTGGGGAGGCGGTACCGGGGGTTTTTCAAATTCATATAATTTTTGGCACGATCCAAAAAAAATTTCGGATTTTCGTCCCATTTCCCCGAAAAGCAAAGATTTGAGGAGGGGCCCCCGAAAATTTTAATAGAACCAGCAGACGCGTTTTGTAATTGGATGATTTTCCATTTCTTTTTTTCTTCTTCCCTTTTCCAGATTAATCAATTTTTTTCTTTTCCTTTTAGTTTAGTTTTTTTCCCGAAACTTTCCCCCCCTAATATCACCCATCTTTTCAATTTTTTTACCCTTTCGGGGGTTTGACTAACTTCGGGTAAGTTTTTTTTCCAAACCAGTGAATTTTTTCATTTTTGGCCCGTAACCCCCAAAGTTTCCATTTATGACTCACAACACCCCCTATTTTATTGTCGACCTCTAATTTTTGGTGAATTTCAGACTGAGGGTTTTTAAAATTTTTTTTCGTTTTGGTCCCTTTAATTCCCCAATTTTTGAATTTTGCTTTCAACGGGGTTTCTCAATTTCTCCCACCTACCCTCAGAGATTTTTTTTTTTAGTGATCCCATTTCATGGTCGAATTTTCTTTAATTTTAAAGTTTTTTGGGGGGGTTATTTTAAACAGTTATCTAATCTATCAAATTTTTCCTGACACTTTTTTTGTTTCTGAAAAAACCAAAAATTTAAATTTTCTCGTCCATTTCCCCAATTCCCGAAATCTGGTTTTTTAATTCATTTTTAAATTTTTATAATTCTCTGCTTGTTTTTTTGGGAATCATGAGATCCTTTTGGTGATTTCCATAGACTTCCCCCAATTTTCATCACCTCCCACTTCACCCGATTGTCCCGTTTTGAAAACATGCGATTTCCGTTTTTTTAAAAAAACCCAAAAAATTTTTTTACAACACAAGACAAAAATATCCCACAAACAGAATACAAACCAACTGAAAAATTTTAAAATCCACAAAAATTAACCTCTGAACGTCCTTTCCCTCCATTTCTTGTTTAAAAATTTTAAAAAAAAATTCAAATTTAATTTGTTTTTGGGAAACACAGTAATTCAAAGTAACAATATTTATTTTAAGACAAATTAAATTTGAGGGGGTTTACTGGGGTATCAAAAATACTAATTAGGCCCCCCTTAGGGGCCAAAATTGGGCGCTTCCCCTACCTGTGCTGTAATTGCCCGGGTGGGTTTAGGTGGCGGGGGAGCCTGAAATTTAGGGGTTTGGGGCGGACGTGGGTACGGGCAAATCCAATTGAAAAAAGTTTTTAAAAACAAAAAAAAAAGTAAATTTAATGGGAAAATTAAAAAAAGGTAAATTGACATTAATTTTCTTTTTTCAGTTTTTTTTTAAAACCTTTTTTTTTTCATGCAATCTAAAAAAATACGATCAAAAATTTTTAAAACAAATAAAGCAAAAAAAATTCCTTAAAAAAAAAAAGAAAAAAAAGGGGGCCCCAAAGCGCGGCCCCGACCCTTTTTTTAATGTTGACAACAGTCCCCGGTAAAACCTGAAGGGGCGTAATGAATGTTTTTTTTGTCTGTCGGGCTCGACAATTAAGGAAAACACCCTGGGGGGGGACGCGCTGGGGGGCGGGCCCCCAAACAGGCAACACAGCTGGGCTCCTTTTTTTCTGGGGGGGGACGCCTTTTTGGGGGGGGGTGAAATTTCCCCCTCGACCTGCTCCCATTCAAAAGTAGATTTACCACGACCTTAGCTGGGACGTCGGCGGTAGCGGTGACGACAGATCGGTGACGACAGATCAAATTTTGGAATCGGGAAATTTTTGATACACGGCGGGCAAACGAAACAGAGAAAATAACATTACCAGATAAAGTTCTTTTTTTTTCAATCTAAGACACGCGGTGGGTAATAAAAAATCGCACCCCTAATCCCCTGCTATTTGCGCTATCCACGCCTTCCAATCGGGTGGCCTCCCCTCCCCCCCGAAAAAAACATGAGCGTCCCCCCCTCTGTTCCGGGACGACTTTAAAAGGCCCCCGCCCTCTGCCAAAGGAAATTTCCCGGGTTTCTTCCCCTCCGGCTCAGCGCCCACGAACCTCTTTTCCCCCCAAATTTTATGAATGTTCGGGGTTTTTACAGAAAATTTTGGGAAAACGTTTGTTACTGGCCCCAAAGTTAATACGGAAAAATAATTTGCTCCAATCAGATTACGCGTCTTGTCGGGAATTTTTTGGGAAATTTTCCGAACGCCCCTCCACACTTCCCAAACAAAACGGAGCGGTGCCGCGCCCCCCCGGGGCCCGGTCGGTCCCCGAGGGTTTTTGGGGGTTTTCTAAACACCACCCCCCCTTGCTCGGGGCCTTTGGGGCGGCGTAAGGCCCTGCAAATGGTTAGGGCGCAACCCCGGGTTTGGGGACGCCGCTTCTGAAAGTAATAACAAAAATAAATGTATTTTTATTTTTAATCCAATATTCGGGTTTCGTCCCAAAACTTGTTTGGGATTGTTTAATAATTCTTAAAAACATTTTTTTTTTAAAAAGGGGTTATAACTTTGCCCGGGCCCTTTAATCTCAAAGTCTCGAGTTTGCCCTGCAAACAGACTTTTGCAGGGGAAAAGGGGAAAAAATTTCAAAAAATTTAGTTATACCATTTTTGACAATATGCAGCGGGCCAAAAGAAGGATTTATGTGAGACGAAAATATTTTGTATTATAAAGAGAGGGAACTTAGATCTCTAACTTCTAAAAAGTCCCCAAATTAAAAAAAAATTCACCTTTTTAAAGATTTGTTCTTGGGTTTTATAAAAAGATTTCTTCTTTATTTTTAAACAAATTTTTCAAATACATTTTTAAAAATTAAAATATATTATATATATATATATATATATATATATATATATATAATTTGTCATTTATTATTCTCTATTCAAGTATTAAAGGCGAAACCATTTTCATTTAAGGAATAAGCGTTGTTAAAGATAAAATGATAATTTATGTGCTATCATGAATATTTCAAAAACTAACAATTGAATTATTCAGAATCGCCATTTCATATGTTCATAGTTGTCACTCAACAACCTTAAATGTCTTTGCCCTCCTCTCTCAAACATTATCCGAACAGCATGATACTACCTTTAAATATCAGTTTCAACATGTGTATAGTAATACAGTGCACAATTTCTGCATGAATAAATAATATTTATGTTTATCAACAGAATTTCTAATTTGTACTTTTTTCGTGCTAACTGAATATTTTGGTTTTTTTAATTCTTTCACAATTATTATCTCAATTGTAAATAATTTTGAAAACCTGAAATGTTGTTTCATTTATTGTTTAGTATTTGATTCATTACATTATTTTTAATCGTTCTGTGTCGCGTTTAATGAGATATAATAATAAACATTTATTTCTGTCTCTCGTAGGTTTGTTAGCTAATGGATGTGAATTCGAGCCAAGTGTTTCTTATTTAATTGTATAGAATAATTTGGAAGATAAGTAATATAGAGCTCTCTGCACTCAAGGAAGAGCTGAATATTTGCATTAAAATCATATACATTTGCCCATCAAATAAGCAACCAAACATTACTTTTCTTCTTTTTACCATGAGACTGTGTTGCATATATATGCAACTTCTTTTCGTGAATTTACAATAAGGTGTGAAGATGTCGAGGTATTAAAATAACAATGAAGGTTGGATTTTGTACTTATCGTGATGTATGTATGTGATGAAAATGTGGAAAGCAAAGTTTGTGTAGAAAGAGACATGGTAAAATAGATATTTTTGTGGCCCCAAAAATATGTTTACACAGTAAACTGAGATGTTGTTGAAACAACGCGAAAATAAATATTGCATCATTTTATTTTCTATATTTGTCAATTGTTGCAAAATATAGAAAAGGCATTTAGATTAAATTTAACCTGGATGTGCATATTAACAAACCACGTAATTTACTTCTTATTCACACGTTTTACTGATAGTATTTCGTGAATATATTTTTTACATATATAACATATAAATTATAAGAAACTAAATTTATTCTCGCGTTATTGTTTCAACTGCCGAGGAGTTTGCAAGGAAGTATGTAGGGGCAGCGGCAGCATTAAAAGAAAGTGATTATTTTCATGAGAGTAAATGAGGAGTCAATGTAGAATTATGAACTGGAATAATATATGCGAAATATATGATCCATTTACTGTTCCAAATTATAACCGAAATTATGAATATCTTTAACTACAATACCACGTGCAAGTGAATTGTGTGTCATCCCGAGCGCCATTTCAATGGTGAATCTTTCATCTCAATTATTTATTTTAGGAACAATACGAGTCCATGCAATTATTTGTGCGAAAGGGACGGACTATTACGGAATTTGTATTTATTTTGATGTTTTATAAAGCTTTGTAAAATGCCAAATACTTTAATTGGAAGTATTCGGATTTTTATGCCCGAGACCCAACGTAATAAAAGGGAACCACTGATGTTTCTGAAATAAGTTATCTGCATTGCTTGCCACATGCAAAATAAATTATTGCAACGTTTATTTCTCTTCGTTGAGAATATATATGTATTTCACGTTTTTGATTTTAATACTTATTTTTATTCTACTCTCTCATTGCGGACGGCGACTTTCAAAAATATTGAGATCGTGAGGATGTTCTTTTCAGTGAAGACGTGAAAAAGACTCCTCGTTCTTCACAGTGTATACTTGCAGTGAGTCGTAAAAGTCTAGAAACGAGGTCTGCAGAGGGAGTATAATAGCAGAGGGAGAATAATAGCGGAGGGAGAGAACGCAGCAAGAAGGAAGTGAGAGGCGGAAATCTTGGATATAGTGGAACTAGTGCATAGCTTACGAAGGTAGTAACTAACAGGAAAGGAGCCTCCGATTTGCATCTACTCTCTGACGTCAGACTCAACTCGGCTGAAATCTGTTTTCTCCCCAGTGAGCAATTTTCATGGCAACGCATTCATGGTTCTCCAGAGTTGAGCAAAATAAAGTCACATATTTGACAGCGTTGACTGTGGGAAACCCATGTTAGTCGTAGATACCAGAAAACTTTAATTGTTGAAAACAAATAAAACTAACAACAAATTAAATTAAAAATATTTTTATTATAACAACCGACTAGTTTTGCATCATTCATTAACAAAAAAATAATTCCAAGAGAAAAATAATAATTCCTTGCCAATACATTTTTCACTATTCCGTGAATATATTATTATATATGTGCGTCTAAAATATATTTCACTATTCCGTGAATATATTTTAGACGCACATATCTCAACAATTCTGATCACCGTAATCAAAAGTCCATGCTTCAATTTTTCTGTCATACTCGTACATCTACTAAAGCCCTCAATTATGGTTTTTGCGTACCAAAATAAAAATCAAATGAAAATATTTGAACATTTGTGTGACTATTAACTGTTAAAATTGGTTTATTCAGTTGAAAAATCCACATTATTGGACTTGTCACTTTGGTATTGTGGGCTACTGTAATCTCTCCTTTGCCTTCACCCCTCAAAATCGTCAAGATCGGCCCCAAACTCGCAGATCTCTTACATCTCGTCTCGAGCCCTCTCCTTTAGATCGGAATGTCAACTGCTGTGGAAACTGCAAACTTGAGCATAGTGCGTTCCAGAAAATGTGATAGGATTTGTTTGGACTCATTCTGGCTCCCTGCCATCCCTTTCCTTTCTTTCCTTTTATTCATTTTTTTACAACTTACCATTCTTGAACCGAATTATTGCTGATCCTCGAACTTACCAAATTTACGCAACTAAAACATTACCGTTCTCTAAAAAAATTAGTAACTCAATTCAAAAGAAATGGGATAGATTCATTGAACCAACTTTACGAGATCTTCTGAAAAGCTTATTGATAAGATGCTAAATTGTTCTTTTCAAATTAGATCAGATAGAGACTATTTAAGAACAAATGAATATAACAACTTATTATGAGAAAACTAAACGAAAAAGTGGACTCCATTAGGCTGTTATATTCTAGTAGACCTCTATTTAACATATAAATGAAAATTCCAAGATATTGCAGTCGAATTAAATTTCTTGAAGAGAATATCATAAATATAAGTTATGTATAGCCATTAAATGAATTGCAGTCCATCTCTCGTTTCCTCACAACCGATCTGTGACGTCAGTGATAACAGACAGGCCTTAGCAAACGTCGCTATCCTCGGCTTTACACATGTAGGGGAAGCGGGAACTAAGTAAACCGAATGCGCGCATTTGACAGAAGGGGATATGACATTGTGTACTCACACAATATTCAAGCGCAAATTGAAAGACGTATGTGTTCAAGGACACCGAGAAATGATATAAGAAATGAATGACGTGGATTATGTTCGGTGAAAGAGAAGTGTCCCTATTAATAATTTTTGTTAAATCATTTTGTTACTCCTGTAAAAATAAGAAACTATTTATTAAATCCTTTACAAGAGAAAAAAACATTCAAAATTGATGTAAAGAGAAGAATTTCTCAATTATGTTTTGTGAGAAACATTCTCTGATTCATTTTTAATACTAGGAGAAAATGCATGAAATTGGAGGATGTATATTGCAATGTTGGTTGAACTATTCCTATGAGAAAAGAAATGGTCGAATTTAAAATAAACAACCGTGTAAAATTATATACTGTAAAATGTGAAAGTTTCTGACCGCAAATGAATTATTCTCAACAAATGTTCTCTTCATACAGTCCAAAAATGTGTAATTTATCCGTGATTCTTGTAGCAAAGTGTTATCTTAATTTCAGCATTCCTTTTTATTTGAATATTGTTTCTAAAACTGCCTGTTGTGATATGAAACAAACTTGTACATTTACTATGTAAAAATGTGTTGCTGTTGCCCCTGCAATTAACTACAGCGCCAATTACCTACTGCACCTCACCGTGCGATATGTAAGATAATACGCGTCCAACATACTCTAGTCATACTTTTTTGTATATACGTATTTATCATCATTGTTCAACATGTTTTGATTATACTGACCAATAAAGACTTTAATATTAGAACGTTCATGGCATTTTTTTCCTGTTGTTCCCTGGGTATCCCACATACGCATGTTAGCTAATGTATTCTTCCGCATCTCATTTTTCTAATCCTCACTTCCTAACACTAATATTTTAACACATTCAGGATTTTAATATTAATGAGGGAAACTGTTTACAATATAAACAAATAGTGATTTTAAAATAAATTAACATACGTAGGTATAAAAATGTTTAAGAAAAAAAGAAAATATTTAAAGTATCAAAGAATTAGTTTTATGTTTTGCTTAATTAAGTTGTTAACTGAAAATAAGCTTGTTATAATTATTGTTTATGGTATTTGGGAATTAAGATACCGTTGCGATACAAATTTCCTAAACTGCATCACTCTGTTAATATTCATGATATCGACCTTCAAGCAATTTAACTCAAATATCCTCTCGAGTGTAATACCTAATATTTTCTTTCTCTAAATTAACTTTACAAAACGTCGAAATCGAAAGTCTTTTCCCTCTTCTCTCAGCTAATTTTAATGTCAACGGACAGTAAGAAACTCATCACCTCAACCACGGTGCGGCCTTTATGATGCCGCAATGCGGAAATATCTTCATATTCCGGGTCTCCTTGACTCCCAAACCAACCGGCGCAGCGCGCAGGACTCATCCTCCTGCGAACAGGTGACGTAAAAGCACGGCTGCTGCCTAAAAAAATTGTCTTCGAAGACTCTTACAATTGCATGGTAAGAAAAATAGTAAAATAGTAACCTGCAGCAGAAATCCTGCTGCTCAACTAAACTACATAAATGGCTTATAAAAAACACACTGGTCAAGAACAACAAATAAAACACTCGCGTATAACTCTTCAACAAATTAAAGTATTAACAAAAACAGTCTTCAAGCTACACAGTACAACGTTCTTTACATATCAAGCTATCACGAATAGACAAATGTCAGAGAGGAATAGTTAGCGAGAACAGGGTGAATGAAACAATGAAATATTTACATTTATCAGTCCAATTCGGAACTACCTCATGGTTTTGTTTTGTTTAATTTTCGAGAAGCCATACACACAGTGATGGCAAATTTTACCAAAACATTGATACATCGATGTATCGATACATTGCGAAAGGGTTTTCGATGTCGATGAAAACATCGATGTTTTAAATGTAATCTAATAAACTTACCACTAACCACTACTAACGAAAATGATTCTCATGAACTAACGAAAATATGGGAAAGACATTATTAGGTAGAATCGAACTCAGTAACAATTGAGAACATGTGAACAATAGAAACAAACTGGGCTGATAGAAAACAATCGATCAGCATTTTTCTCCGGCTGGTAGAGGAAGGACGTGTGGCCATAACTGGCAGAGGAAGTTATTGGAATTTTTTAAACGTTAGAATATGTAGTGAACCAACATATATCATATACGCGAATTGTAGAGGAAGTTAACAGTAGAAAACGTAACGCCATTATAAATCTGAAATCTAAGTTGCGGAGTATATATAAAAATAGAAGTAGGACGCGGATGTTGGAAAATCGTATGCCGATGCCATTCTAGTGTGAATTCAAGAAATGGGAGATGGACGACGCTTAAGGGACGAATGATTCTTCTCATCTCCAAGAGAGCAGTGTTTCTTCAGCAACAGGGAAGTGTAGTATTAAAGCATACAAAGAAGATATAAAGTTTCTATCGCCATCATCATGATCATCATCGTTCATTAGGGAAAAAATAAGAAATTGAAAGATATGAGTGTTGTTAAAATAAACAAAAATTGATTTAAATAAACAAGAATAACAATAGACACTTCATGTCAATGGAATATTAATTCAGCAAAGATGGTGTTATTATTTTTAAAGTAGTTAACAACAAATTAGTAAATTCGTAACATAAATAGAGGTATTCACAAACCGAATTCTCGAAGAGCGGTAAATTTTCAGTCCATGAGAAAGAAACAGATGCAGCACTGCGATTGTAAGTATAACAGCGTCCGATTATAAAATCAAAAACTGAGCTAGCCAACCAAATTAAATAAATTAGGAGTAGAAATAAATAGATAGGTAGTAACGGGAACTTTCACAATATAAAATATTACCCAGGATTAAAATCATAATTATCTCTGGATAGTTACAACTAGGTCTCACTCTTGACGAATTTTCTAAGTTTCATTTCAAAAGTTTCGAAACTGAGTTATGCTATCTGCGAGAATTTTAACCTTCTTCGGAACAGCAGTAATGGAATCCTGACACGTGTGTGAAGCTGCAGCGCAGACAAGGATTTTACGACCAAAAAGTCAAAATCGTATTGTTGAAGTGATTCCAATATTTTTCCTCACTGTACGGACATGATCCACATCATCTCAATAACATTTACTTTATTTAATTTATAAAATGAATACAAAATACAACAGTAAGTTCTGCTAGTTGAGAGGAAATGTGTCATTTCAATGTTAAACACTTATTTATTCCAATAATATTTTATAATTAAGTGAAATTTAAATCTAAATAATATTTAATAATGGAACATTATTACAATATAACAAAGAGCATTAGTGTTATCAAATAGCAAGAGTGACACTACAATCGGATTGCTATATTATTGAGGAATCGTTAACATGAAAAGTATAATTAAGGAGTCGAGAACAGAAAAACTGGAAGATGATTACGAGCCGTAAGTGAGTGAAGGTGTTTAGGAAAGGAAGTTAGTTGGCGGGACGTAAGATGTACTTAGAAATCGTGGTAAATGGTAATATTGCAGAACGTAGAAACGAACGTTGCAGAACGTTGCATCTACAGACCTCCAACAAAGCGAGCTTTAGATTATTTCAATTTCTTAGAAAATCTAGAGATAACTCTGAACAAAATTAGTAATCTCTCTTTTAAATCCATTATTGTATGTGGAGATTTCAATATTGATTTTCTGAGCGAATCCCACGAAATAGAGCAATTTCTCAATTTAATTCATTCTTTTAATTTAGATATTACAGTGAACGTACCTACACGGAATACTCTTAAATCACAAACAGCAATAATTCAAATTATAATTAACAAAACCACAACTAGATATGAAATAATAACGAATAATCTAGGTTACAGTGAGACCACGATGCACAAATTCTTACAATTACTAATAACATGAATACTGACACAATAAATAAAACACGCATGTGCAGAGCATTTACTACAGTTAACGTAAAATAATTTACGGACTATTTGCTGAAAGAATCATGGGAGGCAGTTTATAACGCTATTGACACAAATGAAAAATATAATTTATTTTTCTCAAAGCTTTCATTTCTCTTTAACGTATGTTTTCCTATTAAAAAGAAAATTAAACATTTCACGAAAAGTAATACTTAGATCACATAAGGAATTAGAATATCGTGTAAAAATAAACGTACTCTCTACTTTATTTCTAAACATCATAACGTATCACCCGAATTCCACGTCTACTTCCGAGAATATAAAAGAATTTTAAGGAAAATAATAGTTCAGGCAAAAATAATGAGGATATTTTGAACGCTAGAAACAAAACTAAAGCAGTGTGGAACATCGTTAAAAATTCGACCACGTCATCACGACATTTCGTAGAGAATGTTGTTTTAAAGGATAATGAAAGAGAAACAAGAAATCCAGAAAAAGTTGCGAATCTCTTAACCAATTTTTCGACCACGTCATCACGACATTTCGTAGAGAATGTTGTTATTCATCATATGCTTCCCAAAAAAATTTCGGCTCGATGTTTATTTACGAAACTTCTTCTAACGAAATCCTCAGAATAGTCAGTAAATTAAAAAATAAATATTCATCAGGTTTAGATGAATTTCCGAATTGTTTATTAAAAGCGTGTGCACCTGCCATTATACACTTATTAACTCACATTTTCAATGCTTCCTTGTGCACAGGAATATTTTCAGATATTTTCAAAACAGCAAAAACTAAGCCACTTTTTAAAAAAGGGAACAAAAATAAATTCAAAATTACCCCAATTTCTCTTTTGTCATTTTTCTCAAAAATATTAGAGAGGCTTTTCTATACGCGAATGGAAACCTTTATCAGGAAAAACGAAGCGTTTTCAGACTCACAACACGGTTTCAGGAAATCAAAATCTACGGAAACTGCCATTTTTTCTTTTCTTAAAGATGTTGCTTTATCAATGGACAAAAATGAAGAATCCATTGGGATCTTTTTAGATCTTTCGAAAGCTTTTGACGTTATTAACCATAACATCTTGCTCTCAAAATTACTTTCTTATGGAATTCGTGGTATGCCCTATATTGGATAACCTCGTACCTTAAACATCGATCTCAAAGAGTAGAAATACCGTAGTGGCACGAAAGGACACTATTTACTTATCTCTCCAATTCTTTGCCAATTGAACATGGGGTGCCACAAGGTTCGATCTTAGGTCCTATCCTCTTTCTGTTGTACGTAAACGATATGCCCTCATCTATTAAAAATGGAAGAACAGATCTGTTTGCTGATGACACGAATGTTCTTTGCAAAAAAGAAACAATAAATAGTACAATTTCAGAAGTTTCAAATTGGTTTTGTAATAACAAATTAATAGTTAACGAAGGAAAAACTGTCTCAATGCAATTTTGCGTTTCAAATCGGCAATCGTATGCTCCATTGAAAATGAACAATATGCAATTAGCTGATGTTAAGGTAACAACATTTCTAGGTCTCTCAATTCAATCAAACCTCAAATGGAATGTACATATAACAAAATTAAACACTAAATTAAGCTCATTATGTTATGCATTCAGAACTCTTTCTAATTCTGTAGCCTTCATGCAGCTCGTTGCGGTATTATATGCAATTAGCTGATGTTAAGGTAACAACATTTCTAGGTCTCTCAATTCAATCATACCTCAATTAAGCAAATGTACATTCCGCCTGAGATATGGCATAATATTCTGGGAAGCTCATCCTTTAGTGCCCAGACATTTAGATTTCAAAGAAAATTATCCGAATAATGAAAAAATCCCATCCACGTGATCCGTGCAAGCCTCTTTTCATTGAGCTTCGAATCTTACCATTGCCTTGCCTATTTATTTCTGAGTCTATAGTATTTGTCAAAACTGACTTACTTAACGGTGGCAACTTATTTTCATGTAATACTGATATTTATAATTACAACACTCGACGTAGAAATCATGTTCATCAAGTGTCAGTATCAATAGCTCACTACAAGAAATCCACATACAATACATCTACGTTACTTTACATTGCCAGATGAAATTAAACAATTAAAATTAATACACAAATTTGAGTTAAAAGTAAAATCTTTTCTGCTGCAAAGCTGTTTTAATACAATTAGAGACTATACTGATCGTCAAAAAGAAAAATGTTTACTTTAACAAAAACAAGATATATTATAATGAATTACTTTACATTTGCATTGTATAATTAAAAGAAAAGACTCAATAAGCTTGTAACAAATAATGTACTTCCGGGTCAATGACCCCCATCTCGATCGGGTTTTTTGTCCAGTTTCCCTGATCCATTGAGCAAATGCTGAGATGGCCCCTTGCTTTGCTTCTGGGCGTAAATGTAGCTTCACTATGCGCACGTTTTGTTGAACTTTCCTTTTGCTTGTAGTGGTAGTAGAGCTTAGGGTGAGTTTTCTATTTTGTTAACAATACAGAAAAATCAAAACTGTTTGTTCTTTTACCGTTAAAAATAAGTTTTCTATAATTTGGAGGAACTAAAGGATGGAGGAAATTTGGAGGAATTTGGAAGAGGAGGAACTAAACGATGTGAACACTATTCTCTATCATAGTAATGTCTGTATAGGAGGTCCTTGGATTCGAATTAGGAATGTGGGCCCGATGTTCGACTAGCTACACAAGTAGGTCGAATTCAGCCCCTGTGTGGAGGAGAATTCTAGCGGCCGGCTGTTCTCACCGGTAGTTTTCCATGGTTTTTCTGATCAAGCCAGGCAAATACAATTCCTTAACAAACGACGCAATGGAACTCACGCTATGTTTTCTTTCTCTTCGTTGTCCTATCTTTACTCCTTTACTTACATACACACTTACATGCACTTCACATATCGGGAGACCAGCCGGGACATTAGAGCATGTCCCGACTAAGGCGGTGCCCCGCTAATGGGAGATACCTCGATGGGGAAACCGCATTAGCCGCCGGGTAGTCGGCACCGGATCTCGACAACCAGCGCAGGAGGGTTACCGCCACCCTCCGCGAAAAAAATCAGATTCTACACTTACGGACTAAGAACCATAGCCGTTAACGAGCCCGAAAACACGAAAAAATCGACAGTCTAACATAGTATTACGCATGAAATCATTTAAGTTTTGTATTTTAGAAACATGTCTTCCACCACTCTCTTTTCTTTTTTCTCTCTGGTGGTCGTCACTCCCGCAGCAGGCGCCAACGCGCCATGCGGCTGTGATGAACGGCGGGCGCGGTGGGCGGGGGGGGGCGTGTGTTTTGGCGGGCAGGCGTAGTGAGTGACACAGTTTCGGAGACTTAAGCGCCATCTCTATGCGGCAGTGCGAGAGGAGGGGGAGGGGCGGCGCGTGCGGGCGCTTACCCGCCCTCTCCGGGGGAATGCGGCAGGGCGAGCCGGCCAAGGGCGGGGAGGGGCGGCGAGGAGCGGCCGGGCGCCGCGCCTTGCGGAAGGACTCGCACTTTTGTAGGCGCCACTGAGATTGGCAACAGGGCTGCGATGGCGGTGTGACCTTTTGATGAGGTAAGTCCTCTCACAGGTTAGCTTCCTGTTAAAATTAATAAAATATTCGACTCTTATCCTTTGTGATAAGTGATCTCTTGTGTTCCATTTGCGGAAAAGTAGCGGAGGAGCGTTGGCTCAGTGCATCAACTGATGTCACTGCAGCGCCTGTGACCGGAAGGTCCTAGGTTCGAGTCCTGACGGCGGCAGGATTTTCGATACTAGCTTGTCAGCTAGGTCGAATTCAGTCGCTGTCTAGGAGAATTCTAGCGGCTGGCTGCTCTGATCGGTTGTTTTCCGTGGTTTCTCCGATCAACACCAGGCAAATGCCTGTGCAGTTCCCTAACAAGTGGGCCTCGGACGGCGCGCGATTTTTCCTTCCTCTTACTTGCCCTATCCTCTTCCCTTACACACACACACACACACATTCACTACACTAGCACATATTCTGGGAAACCGGTCGGGAGCTTAAAACTTGTCCGGCTGATGTGGTGCCTCGTTGATGGGAGAGTCCTGGTTAGGGGGAACCCCACCAGCCGACGGTAGGTCGGCGCCAGACCCCGCCATCCATCGGGGGAAGATCACCGCCATCTCCCGAGAAAAACACGCACTACACTTACGGGACTAATTACCAAAGCAGCTGACGCGCCCGGAAACACGAAAAAATCAAACTCATTTGAGGAAACGACTCGCTACCACGGCAGCATGTAGAACAATGAGACTCCGCGAGTGTAATGGCGTCTTATAATCTGATACTCTTGGAGCACAGATGGCACTTCGCTTAACGTGTCTTGAGTTTGTGACGAGGGTCTGTCCTCCGATCTCCGCGATTAACATTAAGCAACCGTGAGTCTGTGCATAACATTTTATGCTAAAATACTTTATCAAATAAATCCCGTGACGTAATTAAGATACATTTCACCTTTTTTAAACGGACAGATGATTTTTTCGGTGAATTGTTATGCCTAATGCCCCGATGCCTCTTGAAAGTTAAACATCTCCAAAAATTGTTCGTACCAAATCTAATAAGCAAGACGTAGCTTCAAACTCTTTCTTTATTACAATAGTGTGTTTTTTAAGAAATTTTAAAATGTCTATTCTGTAGCAATCATAACACAAACGTTTAAAATTAAATCAAACAATTATTACAAAGTTAAGCGTGAACTTCAACCTACACAATGCCTGCCATTCAAATTACGGAATACCATAGTTCGCGGGTTCCCGTGTGTGGTTTTTCGCTTTGGTACTTGGCCGAAATCCATTCGTGCGCATACGTATGTAAGAAACTACACTCAAATATTCTTATGAAATGATAAACGTCATCATACTCAACCGAAATTAAATCGTAGGCACCTGAAATCGAGATTTTGATCTCGAAGCTAACACCGCTAATATATCTAGCACACCATACAAACATTTGCATCAGTCCACAATTCCGTGGTTCTGAAAATCTTTCGAAGCAGTCAGCAACCTCGCAAAGCATTCTGCTTATTTATTTAGTCTTCTATCATAATACCCCGTTTCTAGGAAAAGATAACTGACTTCGATACGTTACATAGTACAACTACGTTACATAGTACATGCACTGCTGGAATGAGTTACGGATCCAAAAGGCTTTTACGAGGAAAAGTGAGAGCTAAGAACATACCCGAAGGGGGAGGGGAAGAACAGTTCATGGCATATTTGAATAAAAGGTGACCAGCTGACCTATTTGAGGCCCCATGGAGAGGGGGCGTTTCGCTGCGACCGATTATGTCTAAAGGAACAATGACCGAAGATAAATCATCACAGGATTAAAATGTATCACAAGGCTGAGGATTTTGCATATTTGCATGTTTTTTCCGTAAATGTAATGATATGCATAAAGCACCCAAATTAATTTCTTATTGTTTAGGATTGATTGATTGATTTTTTAGTGTTTCCGGGCGCGTCAACTGCTTTGGTCATTAGTCCCGTTAGTGTAGTGCATGTTTTCTCTCTCGGGAGATGGGGTGATCTTCCCCCGATGGATGGCGAGATCCGGCGCCGACCTACCGTCGGCTAGTGGGGTGTCCCCCTAACCAGAACTCTCCCACCGGCGGAGCACCGCCCCAGCCGGGACAAGCTCTAAACTTCCGACTGGTCTCCCGGAATATGTGGTAGTGTAGCGCATGTTAGTGTAAGGGGAGAAGATAGGACAAGGAATAGGAAGGACCGATCGCGCGCGGTCAGTGGCCCGTTTGGTAGGGTACTGCTCCGGCATTCGCCTGGTGTTGATCGGAGAAACCACGGAAAACTATCGATCAGAGCAGCCGGCCGCTAGAATTCTCCTCCAGACAGCGACTGAATTCGACCTAGCTGAAACGGTAGTGTCGAAAATCCTGCCGCCATCAGAAGTGCAACACTCGCAATATGACCAAATGCAACGGAGCAATCAGATTAGACATTGGACTGGTTCGCAACGATGAGGAGGAGGATGGAGATGCCACGAGAAATGCTAGAAGGAGGCGCGGTCATGAAATGTTTGCTGACGGAAACAAAATGTGACTAATTCTTCACGTAAGGGAAGTATGCTGTGCCTATTCTGGTAATATTAAATCTTCAAACTTAGGGTGCACATTTCTCAACAACAATGGAAGTTACATCTTTGATATTTTACAGCAGTTTTATCTGATGATTTTCTTGTGTGGTAGACAATTTATTCTTCCATTAAAATCCACGATTTTCATTTACAAATTATGATTTTTTGCCGCATGTACATTTTTTACAATGAACGCGTGTAGTTTTTTTTAAAGATTATTTTACATGAAAATGAGTCGAATGTCAATAACACGTTTAGTTGTGTATGACAGATTTTTTAGAAATGTTATCTTTAGTAATTCTTGGGATAAATGCACCAATATCCACTGGAAATAAATGTGCGGCAAATGGCCTTCAAAGTAAACAGTGATAACCACCAACCACTACGATAGACTTTGATGTAATCTGTGTCCTTCTTTTCCCTTTTCTTCTTGATGTTTATCTTCTTCTTTCTTACCTATTTGCCACTGCTTATGTTTCTCTTCTTCTTTCTTACCTATCTTCCACTGCTTTATCCGCTTTTTCCACTCGAAATATAACTTTTAACCCAGAATTCCAAGAGTATTTTTATAAACAGATGCGCGCACTTGAGATACTTGAGGAAAGGCTTTTTAATTTGGGAAAATGGCAGCAATAGCTATATTCACTTTTGCACACTTTTAAATACAAAAATTGAAAAACAAATTCAAAGTTTCGTCAAAATTCTACTACATACTCCCTTTATGCTCTTCACGTATCGAGCACTTGAATTCGACGTGCCTTACTTTAGGTATATATCTACTCAAAGGAAAAAAATTGTAATAATCTAGCTTTAGCTCTTAATTTTTTTGAGTTTTAATGTAGATATACATGCAGGAAACCTAAAATAACATCCAATTTTTTAAAATAAAAAATTCATTTTGAGATATACGAGATTTTATTGTTCCACTTGTGACTCAATATCTCAATTAATATTTCATATATTTTCATAATTCTTTTTCCAGAACAGCAAGAAATAACTGTTGCATTATGTAAACATAAATGTTTTGTGGGAAGTAAAATTTTAAAGCGTTAAAATAATTCTAAATTATAAAAAATAATTTTGGATTATTTTGTTTTACTTTCTTTTGAATGCATCTCTGATGTAAAACAAAATAATCCAAAATTATACATACTATAATGTTCCATATAATACTTGAAAGTATTGTATAGTGGAACATTATGTGTGGCTCACATAATAACCTGTCAAATACAGAAAGAATCATTTCAATATCTCTATTAGTTCCCGAGAAATGTTGCATTTAGTTAATCAATACGCAAGGAAAATGAACTTTGCAGGAGAAGTAATTAAAGTTTGCATACCTATAGTGCCTCTGTAGTGTAAGTGAAGCTTTCTCCTTCCACTTCATCTTCCCTCTTTCTTTTCTTTCTTCACAAGTTCTTTTGTTCTCTGGTGTTTTCAGTTGAATAGCTAGTTTTTGTTCTTTAATTTCACATGCTTGCGTTCCTGAAATCATGTTTCCAGGGGGTGTTGCAGCGACGCCATCTTGAAATTTTTTATTATATTTCCGAAAATGTCACAGATAGGAAAAAAAGAATTTCACCACAAGAAAGGGTAAGAAATGATGCAAATTTCCCAGAATAGCAAAAAAAAAACAAAACGAAAATGCAAATTTACCTCATTCTCGATCATCTTTTAGTACACCTTAACAAGAGACACTTGCTGCAAGACCCGTGAAGTTGCGCTCGTGTGGATCGTACCTTTGCATAGTATTCCCGGTCTTACCTCTGTCACATATCGCGATGCTGTGGCTGTTCGACCAGGACAGTGCGCGGCGACCGTAGACAGCAAATGCGCGATATCTCGGGTGTGCAGAGATGTGTGTACAGCTGCGTGACGGGTGCTGGCGCTGAGGAAGCGCGCGGCCTCACAATTGACTACGTTATTGTGATAGACCACCAAAAGTAAACAGTGGCATTGAAAGCGGCGGCGGAGGCCAGGGCATCAACCGGGACGCGCAGCGCAGGCCAGCGGCCCGCGCGCCAGACACTGCCTCTGCAACCTGGTGCAGACAGAAAGAAGCGGCACTCTCTCTTTCCCCACGCTGTATAACTGAGCCTAACGACGAAGAGGTGAGACGAGCTGACAAATAGTTAATTCATGATATCAACATGGCAAGGTGATATAAAGTCAATGTGATATTCAAATCCTAGTGAAATTTGCAAACAAGGACTTATTTTGTGGTTAGTACTGATGATAATAGTTTTAGTAAGTAAATAGTTAGTAGTAATTTAAATATATTATTATTATTATTATTATTATTATTATTTATTATTATTATTATTATTATTCCTCTACATCACGACGAAAGATGTTATGCGTCGGCTGAATATAACATCTACTCCAGATTGCTACCAGCAACCTAAGGAGCAGATCTAGGAGCTGTCGGTGCCTTTACAATACTTAGCGAAAAATGTAAGCTGTTCCAAATAAAGCAATTTCTTGCACTTCCTAGTGTTTTGAATGACCTGGAAGTTTAACCAAGTTGTTACATAAATTTTGTGGAACAAATCCCAGAGCTCTGATAACTATCAGTACGACCTGTGCATTAACGCCCTACATTTGGCTGATCTCGATCTCCAAACTCTTGTACTTAAGATATTTCTCCGCTTCCTTGGTTACAAGGTTTTCATCGCAAGACACAGCAACATATACAAGTGGACACGATTTTTTCTGCAAATCCCGGGTAACTATATCCGGTTTGTTTGTCGCTAACGTGCAATCCGTTTGAATTAGTTGGTCGTACAATATTGAATAGAGCCCAACAGACGTCACCGGTTTTGGTGAGTGTTCTTACCGATTGGGGCATTATTATTATTATTATTATTATTATTATTATTATTATTAATTTTACCATTACTGTTACTAATGTGCAATGTTGTATTGTGAGGTGGACTGAAACGCTTAAGAAAAAGAAAAATTTCAGTTCAGTGAGCTGAGTCTAAGTGAGTCTGTTCCAAAATGAGTTTCGGGCCTAAAAGACAGACATTTCTGTGCTTTGTCACCGAAAGCGTAACATTTGTTTTTATTTAACCTTCTGAGAAGTCACCCGATGAAAAAATATTCCATTACTTTTCACTTTCTCGCTAGGGAATAAAGAAAAATTATGTAATGCTTTGGGGATAAAAGTGAAATTTTCGGCAGAAAAACTCTTATTACAGGGCCCTAGTAACAAAAACGTGGATAAATCCAGTTGCTAAATTTAGAAAAAAATCCTCCAACATAAGGTGTAGTCAGAATCTATGTTTTGTGAGTCCTTGATACCGAAAAATCGATTGGTCTCATGTTTGGTCAATGGTTTAGGTCTCATCTTCGTTAAAAATCCTGATCTTTCGAAAATTGCAAAAGTTGAAAATTTTTTAGTGGTCCTACAATTAAAATATTAAAGAAATAGATTTTTCCCTTACTGAAATTTGTTAAAATACATTCTGAAATAAGATCATGTGCAATGTTTCAAAAATGTGAATACATTTTGCGTAATTTTGCGTGAAAATACGGGCGAGAAATTACGCGCTGTTTTAGCACCACTAGTTCTATTTTCTACTCGCTATTCGGTCTCTCTGTTGTCTTCTTTATTAGTTAAAAACTGCACATGTCTATTTTACTTTCATCGGAAAACTTCTATGTTTCCAAACATTTCTCAGAATTATTATATTTCTAATTGTTTCTGTTATTTCAATTTATTATATTATTATTAAATATATTTTTACAGTTAACATTCTGCAGAAAATGTAAAAAAAATGGAATGAAGTTCTCTGGAAATTTTTGGCGGTACTGTCCAGGATTTTTCGGTTCGCTAATTGCTCGTCTATATTAGCAACATTATTGCTGATTAGTAAGTTCCAATAACCAAAGCGCAATGCGACTTGTGAAGTCAATGACAAGAGCGCTTAACCCAATAAACCTCAATGTGCTTGCATCATGTTCCGCTACATCGCATCTCCCATCGTGTGTGTGTATGCGGGTGCGTGCTCTTCGGTGTAATGGTTGCCTCAGAACAGGAAATGCGAAGATCATTTCTATGCAGCTATAGTGGCAGCAGTTATGGAAACGAGCTTTGTCGATGGGTAGTTTACAAATGCATACTTCCCTTAGTTAATTTTAACGACGAATTTGATTGTAATTGATCCTGTGACTCAAAACACATTAAATTGCGAACAGATTTGGTGTGATTATAAAATAAATTATTAAATCAATAGAAGGAATTTATTTTTAAAATGTAAGGAAAATACGTTTTAATTGACATTATTAAAACAATTCTTTAAGAAGAATATTTTTATCTTCAGTATTTTTATATGCAAAAATATGTATTGGTGGGGTTACGAGGATTAAGAATACATGAACCTGTATACGTGAACATGAATACAATGGATGACCAACATTAGAGAACATAGATAAATGTTCATTATTAAAATAGATGGGAAGATGGAGAGTGGAAATTCTATTGAGTCGAGAAATTTCTTGGCTATTGTCAAGTATGTTTAGTGCTAAATGATTGGGATGCATTTCTAGACGTTGGTGATATTTTGAGCTTATTTCTTGAACTTTTTTGAACAGTTGCTATATTGAGATCTCGGTGTAGTGCAGCATTTGTTTGGAACCAGAGTGCAGATGTTGTTATTCTTAGAAGTTTTCATTGAAATCTTTGTAGAATTGACAAATTAGTTTTTCTGGCAGTTTTTCCAGAACTGAATTCCGTACAGGAACTAGAATGATTTTATATATTAATAATTTATTTTCAAGCGATAATTTTTATTTGTGTCCAATAAGCCAAACTAATATTCTTAGTTGTATATTCAAACAAAAAACTGTTGTTTTTTTGTTTGAATATATTTTTTCCATGTGAGACATCTGTCCATATAAATACATAAATATTTAATGCTCTCAGTTTGCGGTATTTTATTTTTGTTGATAGTAACAGGTGGACACGTTTCTTTTCAAGGAGTAAATGTTATATGTGCTGATTTACTTTCATTTACCTTGATTTTCCACTTGCTACACCATTCTTCAAGTGCACTGAGATGATCTTGAAGTGTTTGTGATGCTTCTTGAAAATCGTAGTCAGAAGCTAATACAGCTCTATCATCTGCAAAAGTGGCAATAATTTTTTTTTCATCTCCGGAATATCTGTTGTATATAACAAATATAGTACTGGTCCAAGAACACTTCTTTGAGTCACTCCGGATTTTATAGGAAAAAGGTCTGAGAATTAATTTTGGTATTTGATTTGCAATTATAGATTTGAAAGATTTGAATGGAATATATTGAAAAATGAGAAGAGTACGTTGCGCTTAGGTTTATACAGAAGGCCTTTGTGCCACACCTTGTCGAAGGCCTGAGATATATCGAGAAAGGCAGCAGAACAGTACTGTTTATTTGAAAGCTGCTTTTTATATATGATGTTATCCTGTTTATCTGTTCTATGGTAGAGCGTTGCTGGCGAAATTCAAATTGATGGTCCGGTACGATGTTGCTGTTGCATTATAAGTAAGGTCGTAGTCTTGTTAACAGTAATTTCTAAAATACCTTAGAGAATATTGGAAGCTAATACGACGGTAAAACGAAACTTCATGAGAATATTTACCAGGTTTTGGGAATACTGTTATTTTCGCTACTTTCCAGTGAATGGGATAATGTCCAATGCGAATAATACTATTGAAGATCGCTGTGATGAATGCTATTCCTTTGCAAGGTAGTTCTTTTAGTAACTGACCTGTGATTAGGTCATAGTCTGAAGCTTTTTTGCAGGAGAGGTCGTTCTTTACCTCTTTAAGTATTTTTTAGAAGTGAAGAATTTTCTAGGAAGTTCCAGTTGTGCTGGTAAATCAAGGTATTCTTGAATTTCCTCATCTTCATCATTCGTATGTGGGATGTGTAATGATCCAGAATCCCCCAAAAACAGTTTTGGTTTAAAATGTAAACATAGCAAAGAATAACAAGAGTGGGAGGTGAGAAGACAAGAGAGGGCGGCATCGCGCATGAACAATTTTATAAATTAAAAGAATGCACGATGAAAAACCGAAATAGACAGTGTTAATCGGTAGTACACAATTTTAGGAACCAGTTAAAAGTTGTTTCAAGTAAATCGCGTTAGGGGTTCGGAAGATGTAAGCAAATTTAGAATTGCACTTTTGGCGAAGAAATTGGAAATCAAGAGCCATTGTTACTATGGGAAGCTTAATGTGATAGAGGGAATTTCGCAGAAAATTACGATATTACTAGCAGCTTTGAGAAATATCGAGGAGCCGCAGTAGAAATTAAAATCCAAATTATGTAATTAGAATTAATACAAGAATAATGACGCTTCGCGATGACGTCACAGTTACGTCACGACGCAACAAGACCAAAATCAAGCTAATTTAGAGTTATTAGACATCGGGAAGCAATAAAACGAATAACACAAAGATTAAAAATAATAAGAGGAATGAATAAAAAAATTGAATTATTTGTGAAGAAATGCAAGCGGCGGGAATGTTCGTTGGAAAAAGATGAAGGATCTTGACAACAATGAGAAAGGGGTATGGTGGTAAAAGACGCTGATGGTCAGACGTGTCATGTAGTGCTTCGCGTAATGGAGTATTTTAAAGAAATATAAGTACGCGATGGATAGGCAATAGTTTTATTGATATTATAACGAAAGTGAGATGTTACAATGGCAGAATAGGCGCACGACGAAGATACCATTGTGTCGGTGGAATTTCGGCAGTGCAACGTGGTAAAGAGGAGCAGTCGGAGAATAATTTGGAAAATACTGCGTGGTATGCGGTATTGGTCGAGCGCAACAATGGTGTATCGCGGGTCACGAGCCAGCCAGCAAAAAGGAAAGTGACTGATAACTTTATTTATTTATCTGTTTCACGTGTTTTGAAAGAAAAGAAAGCCAAGTACGCATTTGTTGAAGACCAAGTTCTGTCGTAAAATAAGTAATTTTAAAATTGAGCCGACAGAATGCGCATTCAGTGCGAATGAGTTTGTGTGTGTGTATATGTATATTTGTCAGTGTGAATGAATAGTATTTTTATTTTGTTGTTATGGTGATTTATGGTATGTTATTGTATTGTTTATGTGTTTTTTTGTGAGGTAATTTCATGTGTGTCATCAGGAGGCAGCAACCCCATTCATGTATAAAGTAGCCGAAAACAATAATTCAGAATTTGATTAAGGAAAGAATAAATAATGACGGACATCATTAGGTTCGTCAGCGAATTGACAGAATGTATTCTGATTTTTGAGTAGTTAGATGCAGACCTACGCCCACGTGCCCGCATACTTTGTTTTAGGTCCTGTATAGGGCAGCCACAGCCTCACGCCCATATAAGAAAGTTCAAGTGAATAAAAATAAGAGGTTCTCTGAAAGCAGCTAGCGGACGGGCCTAATTAAGGGTGAAAGCTGGACACAAAGAAATGGTGTGATGATAACTTGGTGAAAATAAGTAGTAAGAAGTGGTAGTATTTCCGGGCACTGATAAGGTTACTAGGTGGGAGTGCGGGTGATCCATTATAAGGTAGGAAGAGTGATACGTTACAGGTGGCATCACAACGTCGGGCCATCATAGATGAGGTTAGAGAGTAACGTTACAGATGCTTTGAAAAACTTCAACAAAATGATGTTCAAAACCTTCAAGTTTTTCTGTAGTACTTCATGCCCATTTCAAATGTTTATCTCTAATTGGTGGTTCGGATTTGTACGCCTGTTTTAGATTTCTCGTGGCTTTGAAGAGAGAATAATCTGAGGCCTCTGTCGGTGAGAGACTAGAGATGTAATCTTGAAATTTACTGTTGTTATGGGTTTTTAGAAGTTTATTTAATTACCTTCTAGGTCTATTGCAGTTTGTTTTGTCTATTGGATGTCTTGGACTTTGTGATATTCTTGTTAACCTCCTTTTCTCAGAGATTTCATTTACAATTTGCTTCGGAAACTTTGTACAGTTTTTAACAAAAATTTCTTGTGGCGTAGCATGCGACGCAGCATTCTGAATGCTTTGCGTGAAATACTCAGTAGCTTCGTCAATGTCATCTGCGGATTTTAAAGGCACGTTGTTACTTCGGGGTTCCAGATCAACGAAGAAACGTGAAAAAGGTGGTTTTGTTACTTTATGACGAACATATATTCCTGACAGCATGGCCTAATGACAGAAGTGGGCTTTAATATCATTTATATTTACAGAGTAATGTATATTTCTTACTACAACCCTGTAGGAACGTTCTTGTTTTAATTGATAAGTGTAGTAAATAAAATTGTTACTTGATAAGAGTTTGACAATTTTTCTTTACGTTTCTGGAGAGACGGGTAATATGTGTCGTTAGACAATGACTTAATTAGATACTTCTGCCCTTCAACCACTTCTTCGATAACTTGATCATATGTGTTATTTGTGACATTTGGAACCAAAATAGGAAGAACTACAGACTTTTTAGGTTCTTCCTCAATATTATCGGGTGCTACGCTAAGCTTCTACGCTAAGCTCCTTCTACGTTACGCTAAGCTTACTAAATCTGTTGTGAGTAAGTATTGGATTATTCTCACTAGACGTTGTCTTTTGCTTTCCCCTTCTGTTATCTTCAGCATCGAGGTGTTCTGACTTGAGTCTTTTCAAACGGGTTGACGGATAATTTTGGATCTCTTGGTCATGCGCCCAGGATTGTTTGTAAGTTATTTCTGTCTAGTTGTTTGGTGTTTGCTTCAGAAGTTGTTGCTTCGGATTGCTGCCGAGGTTGTGGTTATTGGAATTACAGCAGGTAGTTCCCATTAGTTGAGCTTGTACTGGTGGCTGTAATAATTGCAGCTGTTGTACTTCGTGTTGTTTTTAAGGAGGCTGCCATTGCTGGCTTTATGGCTGTTGCGGTTGGGATGACAGCTGGAGTTGTAATTGTTGAAGTTGTTGTTGGTAATGATGTTCCATCCGATGCATGTTGTTGCTGTAATTGCAGTTGCATTTGAAGTGCTGAATTTGTGCGTATGCGATGGTGCTTCATCTGCCATTGTTTCCTCGTTGTGGTCACCAGGTGTGATTGTTTTTTAATTGGCTTGGGGGTTCTATTTGTTATCATCGCTCATAAATGTTCTGTTCACTTCACTGTTAATTGATTAAGAGAAAACTATAGATTATGGGTTTGGTGTATATAACAAAACAATATTACACAAAACTTTTGCACTTTGAAGTTTTCGTACTACGTTCGTTTCTCGCCCGTGGGCAAAGTCAAGTTGTGATAAGACTTACCTCGGTCTCGATGTGATCACCTCGGCGACTCGAACTATTCAATTCAAATTAGCGCCGCGACGAGAATATGTAGGCAATCCGCACGACGCTCATGTCTCACAGGAACACGGATGTCCCCTTGAAAGAAGCTTATCATAACACGAAGTCCATCACGGGCCGAAATAGCTCAGTTGGGAGAGCGTTAGACTGAAGATCTAAAGGTCCCTGGTTCGATCCCGGGTTTCGGCAGAAGTTTTTGGTCACATATCATTATTACCAATGACGGTATCTGTCTTCAAGATGTGATGTTTAATTAGTCCTATCAAATCCAATGATGTACTGAGAAAATACGATTATTACTGCACGAAAATAGTTTCATGCATCTATAGAGAAAAATTTTTTAAAAATTATTTATTTAAGGTCGCCTTATAAACAGCTAGGTCATTGGCGACCACAATTACAAAAATACAATATTTACAAATTCACATACTAGTTACACATTTTAATGGGATACACATACACAAATCCTAAATCTAGATGTTATACATAGGGCAGACAATGTATAGTAATTAGCTAAATACTATTTAGTATATTAAATTTGGTGAGGAGTTCTATAATTTTCTTTTGACCGGGATAAGAATTGAATATACTGTAGAGATTATTATTGATGTTAAGATTTGTTCTCACAGTCGCCATCACGTGGCAATCAACTATAATATGCTTCGTGGAAACTGGGAGTCCGCAATTTGGGCAAGGATCAGGAGTAGCCTTTTTAATTAGGTAGCTGTGACTGAGTTTAAAATGTCCTATACGGAGTCTGGTTATAACCACTTGATGTCTTCTGCTAAGTCTAATGGAAGTGATGGGAGATTCCTCGATATTCTTCCTGACTGCTTGCAATTTGGAAGGCAACATTTTCCAGTTCCGGTCCCAAAACTTCTTAACTGCGAGTAAGAGGTAGTTTTTAAAGTCGGGGAGTGTGCCGCCAGCTTCAGTATCAATTTCGGAGAGAGAGATTGCTGCCTTCGCAGCTGCATCCGCTTCTTCATTGCTCTGGATGCCTATATGAGAAGGAAGCCAAGCTATTGTAACGCTATATCCTTTAAGGAAGGAGTGATAAAGCTTTTCTTGGATTTCTTGGACCAGTGGATTTAAGGAATGTCGGTTTCGAATGGAGGATAGATCTGCTAGTGCGTCAGAAAAAAATAACAATATCTGGGTTACATGGTCTTAGGATGCTAATATCAATAGCTTTGATAATAGCCCAAGCTTCACATGAGAAGATGGAATAGAAATCCGGGAGGCGATAAAGATTCGTAAGGGGTGGGATAATGGAAATAACAGCTCCACTAGATCTTGATTGTTGCTTGGATCCATCCGTATAGAGACAATTATTCTGCGAAAAAATCGTAATCGCCACAGAATCAGAGAACGTTGTTTCCAAGACATCGTTTTTATTCATCGTGTGTTTTCACAATAAAGTAAATTTTAATAGTGATATATTTGACTTTTAACATAAAATTACTAACCTACTGACCGCCATTGACTGATGGTGTTATTTGAAACACACAAATTAATTCGCATAGGAAACAAATTATTTACCTATCTGTGCTCTAATTATTTGTAGTGGAAATTGTAATGGAAAAGGAATTTCTTCATAAACGAATTTACACAAACATTCTACAATGGCTTACATTTCAACTAATCCCATTCTCATTGATCAAGAATAAAATTGTATTAATGCTCTTTACCAGTCCCAAGTACTACATCCTTTTATTTGTCTATTCTTTTTTCCATAATAATTTAACAAAAGTTCACCGAAAATCAAACAGGATTGTTACACTAGTATGGATTCCGCAGATCTTTTCAAGCCCTGATGAGCTTCTTGCGCATGTTTGAGATACTCGACTTATTGAAGTAAGACTATGCTTGGGAGTGAAAGATAAACATAAGTTTGTCAGTTTTAAGATTTTTTTATTTGTTAATTTGGAAATGCATCTTAAAGCACCTTATCATAATTACATATCTAGTAAAACGCCGGTAGTCTGAATTAATTGGGGGCGGAGTCTGCTCGGATTCGAAAATGTTAATGTCCTCGTCAATCATTCCTAGAAAATACTAAATGAAATGCTATAAGCCCCAAATACAGAAAATCGTAATTTAGAATACTTATTTACAGCTCGGCAAATACAAAATATTCTAATTCATAATACTAAATACACTCATCAAAGACCAAAAATATTTCTCCGGATTCAGCTCTGAATGGACCTGAAGCCAGTGACCTCATTCCAGCATCTACTAATACAAGAGCAAGTCAGCGTGCCCCCGTTGCAGAGAGAACCCGCCGCCACCGGGGCGCCAAAATTGGGGCGTGGCGCGGCGGGCCGCGCGGCCGCGGGGTGAGGGAGGTCGCGCTGCAACGCGGGGCCGAAACGGCGCCGCGTTTAACGCGAGCGTTAAACGAAAGTGCGGGATAAATTTGGGGAAACGCCGCGCGGTTATCACGGGCAGCCTCGTTCCTTTGTGCGCCGGTGCCACCGCCCGCCCGAGCGCCTGCCCCGATGTGGGTCGCGCGCACAGTGAAGCCGGTCACGCGTGGGCACGCACCAATTTTTTCGAAATAGAGTTTCAGCTGGAAATTTTTTACAATATTTTTATTTTTCGAAACCAACTTTCGGAGTTTATTGTTTCGAAAACAATTTTTATCGATTGATTGATTCCGGGCGCGTCAACTGCGAAGGCAATTAGTCCTGTAAGTGTAGTGCATGTTTTTGTTCCGGAAGTGGCGGTGATCTCTCCTCGTTGGAAAGCGAGATCCGGCGCCGACCAACCGTCGGATAGCGGGCTTTTCCCCAACCAGGTTATCTCCCACCAGCAGGGCACCGCCCAAGCCGGAACAAGCTAAAAGCTCCCGACCGGTCTCCCAACATGGTGGTTGTGTAGTGAATGTAAGTGTGTGGGGGGGTCTAAGGGGTGAGGACAGGACAAGGAAGAAGCAGAATGAAAGATAGTACGCGTCCCGTGGCCCGTTTGATAGGGTATTGCTCCCGCATTCATCTGGTATTGATCAGAGAAACCACGGAAAACTACCGATCAGAGCAGCCGGCCGCTAGAATTCTCCTCCAGACAGCGGCAGTACTCGAACAAGCTATCTAGCTAGTGTCGAAAATTCCGCCACCGTCGGGACTCGAACATCAGGACCCCGCGGTCAGAGGCACTGCATGTCATCAGTTGATACCCTGAGCTACCTCTATATCTTTTTATCGATTTTCGAATAATTTTAGCATGTATTTATAGGAAAACGTATTAGAGTTTGAATTTTTTTGGAAGGGGGATTGAAAATGGACGCAAAAGTTATAACTTCCAGAAGACAGAGAATAAAATTAATTTTAGACGGATATATTTATTACAAAGGTAAATCAGTTAATGAAAACATTCACAGTGAAAGTGTGAATTAACGGCGAGAGGAGTGCTCTACTCGAGCAATGACTCCTTTCCTCAATGACTGAAGACGATATTTTTTTCATTTATTTGCAGTCGCATCGACTGCAGGATCATTAGCGACTTTAGTCACATTTTACTGATGCATATTACATTTAAAAGTAACTATATGAGAGAATTTTTTATAATGCTATATACAGTTTAATTTTTGACATTTTTTTTTTTTATATATATATATATATATATATATATATATATATATATATAGTTTGCATTAATTCGTTTTTAAAATTTTCTAACATGAGTACGATATTGTTGTACACTTTTTATAAAAAATCCTTGCCTTTAATATATACACTCAAATAAAATACATGTTTACTATTATTCTTATTATTTTATTTTAATTCAGAATTATTAATTTACGAAAGTTTTGGCCACGAAGTATGCGATTTCGGAAAAAAGAAAATCAGAAAGATGCTATCGAGAAAAACGGTCATTAGGAAACTACATTTTAAAGAAACGACCTGAAACCTGCTTGTTGAGATAGTTGGGACAACTATAAAGCAAAGGCCGTCAAAAAATGTTTGTTTGTTTTTCATTTATTTGTGACTATGGATTTTCTAACTTCCTAACCGCAAAATCTTACGTTTCTGAATCAAATACGTGTGGATGCGACAATTTTTAGCGAATTCTTTTTGTGAAAACAAGTCTTAATCGTTACGTACCTTTTCTTGAACACTATGATTTTTGATGTCATGTTTTGTGCGCAAAAGTTGAGTGCTTTCTTTGCACGTCGAACGACACTTGAATGTAATGATGCTAATGTTGTGGCTCACGTTACGGATTACAAACCCCAGTTGATCCGCGTGAAATGTGGAGAAAATGAGTTTGGTGCTGTCTTCCTCGGGTTTCTCTCGTTTTTCCGACCTCTCATCCCTCCAATACTTCCTTCACATCATATCACCTATCCGTAAAATTAATCATTCATTCCAGGCATTGTCTTAAGAAGATGTACCTGTATGTGTGTATACAAGACTGTGTAAACTAATGCAGTGATGTGCAATAGCTTGTGTACGTTCACCTTACTTCTTACTTCAAATCAGATTAAGACTCCTATTATTATTATTATTATTATTATTATTATTATTATTATTATTATTATTATTATTATTATTATTTGTAATGATATGCCTCTGGGATAGCTCATGGGCAGCGTAATAGCTTCCCGTGCTGTGGTCCCGGGTGGATCCCGGTCGAGGCAATATTAGAGTTGTAGCTTTCCTTGAAAATCGTCCCAGTTTCTTTTCTTCCCACGAAGAAAAGCTCAAGCAGGCGGATCTTGCTAGTTCCGGTGAAGAGAAAACGTCATGTTCGTCTCATGTCGCTCTTACCTCCAAGCAATGGGAATTTAACTAGGCCCAGGCATGGGGGACAACGATAGCTGGCCGGCGAAGTTGAACTACCTACACCATAACGACAAATACATTATTATTATTATTATTATTATTATTATTATTATTATTATTAGCCCGTTTCAATACCTTAAGGGCTAGAGCCTCTAGGTTTCCCAGGGAAGTTCTACACGGGCTTATGCCCGTGCATTTTGATTGAGTACAAATGAATAAATTTCACACATATTAAGCTGGTTTGATTACTACTAATAAAACTCCTATTAAAACAATACAAACTATCTATAAATAAATCCTGGACTATTCTTCTGATAATAAAAGTATCTTAAAAGTCTAAGAGGTGTGTTCTTGAAGGATTTTTTAATGTAATTAAGATTAAGTATTCTGGTTCTTCTGTAAAAACAAACAGGAAAAGAAACAATAGATATCTATTTCAAATTTTGATTTCTGAGTGTCACTTTTGTAACCTCGCCGTCATAAATGTGACCATCGTCGTTTTTGATCAGTTCATTATAATTCGTGTTTTTCAAAATGTGACGGATGAAGCCATCAAATAGCGTTTATCTGGAAATTGTGACCACCAGGTTGAAACCAATTCATTGATCATTTCATCTGCGTCGCAAAAGTTCTCAACATATGTTGTTGCTGTTTTATAGTATCTGTTTTAAACAGTTCCAATATTAGTGACGGATATTCTTGTATTTAATATTTTATTGTACTTTTGCAAACACAAGGACATTTCATTCGTACCCGAATAAATAGAAATATTGTATTTCTTCATCCTCACGAAAAAAAGTGAGGAAATAAGAATAAAATATGACAAACAGGTTGCCCAACAAATTACAAACAAACCACTTGCACAACACATCAATGAAATTATGAATATTTTCGTGCCACGTCTGCGCGTGTTGGCCTCACTGCGAGGCAAGCGCCCCGCAGGGCACAACAGCGCCCGCGCCGGGAAGAGGAGATGGCCGTTGGGAGTTCAATGCTACCGGCGGAGGGGCAGCGCCTGCAGCGGCCACTGCCGTCCTGCTGCCCTAGGGCCCCGACACAATCGACCTGTTTGCCGAACCACAGCGCTCCAGAAGGATGCTTCCGAAGTCATCAAATGAGTCTACATTTTGTTTGAAACTGAATTTGAGAGACTGGTCGAACTCGAAAATTGCTTCTTTCTCGCTGGTCTCGCCAGTAGAACACGGAGCAGTTTTAACGTCAAGTGATTGGATACTCAAATTCGTCTCTAACGAAAATGAAATGTTCAAAATTCTTTGACCATTGACATATTATAATTACTTACTATATTATGTATAAGAATTGACACATACCAATTATTACAGTAAAATCGAATCATTTTTAATTTCCTATATCTCATCTTGACTCTTTTTTGACAACATCGCCAACATTCGCCTTTAATCTTATTTGAGTTGCCTCTCTGTAATAATATTTTAAATTTCCAAAGTTTAAAAACCGTTCCCAACGTTTAAGGTACAATTGTGCTTTTTCTCGATTCACTATTTCAACAATTAGATTTTTAAATATTTTTGATGTCTTTCTTTTGACTCAATCTTTGTCTTTTTATGACAGTCTGTAATATTTCGTCTGTTCACAAGTGAAATTTACAAAGTCTATTTTTGGTGGTTTCAGTTTTTTATATGTCACAGTTTTCTAATGTTTTATCAGTGAAATAGCTGAAGTCCTGGAGTATCGAAGTACTAAATTGTCGATTATTTCGTTTTTAACTAAGTCATAGAACAGTAAAAATGGCCAGGAAAACTTGATTTTCCTTTCTCCTATACTACTTATGAATTGTAGAAAAAGTATTGTAATACTGTAGCGGAAAACAATAATTTTTCGACAGAAAAACTCGTATTGCAGGTCCCTGAAACTGAAAATATGCTGATAATTCTTATTTATGCATGAAGTAAATAACTTCCTCTGATACATTATACAGGGAGACTCACCAACTAGTGATATTAGTGATATGACGCCAAACATGACAATGATATGAGGCAATAAATGCAACACTTACCCGTGATTAAGAGGCTCGTTTCTTAAAATAATTTATTTATCGACATTTTAATTTCTTTAAAAGTTTTGAACATAAATGCAATCAAACAATATAATGTTACACGCCTACATGCGTTATATTAATATCAATCACTAATTATAATAGGAATAAAACATCAGAACACTCCAGGAAAGATCTTCTAATGTTTCCAGTATTTTAAAATTTACGGTTCATTAAGTATTATATATTGGACAGCGTAGCCTGTATTTCTGACATCACGCCCAGGGCGTACAAGGCGGTAGGTCTTCCCAGCGGAATCGCCCGAGACCCGCAGGCGAGGAGCGTGGCGGGGAGCCATCCCCTCGTCCGCCCGCAGGCACGTGCTCTGCGGGGCAGGTGCGACGGCGGGGGCGGAAGGAAGCCACGAGGCGATAATTAGGCGGGGCGCAAACAAGCGAGCTCCAGCGCACGGCCAAGAGAAATCTGCCTTCTATTCAGCGCATCTGATCCGAGGAAGTTTCGTCCCTGGCTGTCCCATGGCGCCTACAAGGGCAGGTCCCGAAACCGGATGCGCGTGGGAGCAAAATTGAGGCTAATTTTCTTTAGACGGGGTGTCTCCCTGATTCTGAAGGCAAACCCTTCGTCGACGAAGGCTAAAATGTATTTTCGTCGCACCGAGAAGTGCGCACAAACTGAGGCGAGATTATGGCTGTATCTGTTTGTAACACTCGGAAAGATTCTTGTGCTTTAACGTTATCTCGTGTTTTGAACATTTCGCTTAGAAATGGCAATTACAAGGAGGTATTACAAGAAAGTGTACACTGGCGGCTTATAATGTGATTTGATTAAGGGGACATGTCGTATTCATATTTTTGTCGTTCATGACAAAAATGGTCACTGGTAATCTGTATCTGTAATATTGAAACTATGCCAGTAATCGAATATGGTATTGAGTTGAAAATATCTTGAAAACAACGGAAAATGAAACTTATTGTATGGCAGTACCTTCATGTTTCGTTTGCTCCGAGCAGCGGTAGGGTACACATCGCGCTCCGCTCTGCTCAGTATCAACGAAAGTGAAATACTGTTTCGACAAGTTTGTTCAGTTTACAGTACTAAAGTGTTAGTGTCTGTGTAAAGTGTAGTGTACAGTGCGCCGCACAAAGCAAATCTACTTTATCCAATAATTAGTGGCAGTGCAGCGCCGCCCAGCCCTGGCTTAGGCCAGTGCATCGCCGAGGCCATGGCGGCCGTGTACGGCACGAACGACATGTACACATCCCCCAGCCCAACGCAGTTTCAGCAGGAGGACCATCTAGAATCGGAAAAAACAGCAAAGAATCCGTGACCTGCAACTTACTTCGTCCGGCCATGTCGTGTCTAGTGGAGGCTATCAACTGGGAACTGAAACACCACTCGAGAGCAATGCCGGTAACGGCATACCCGAGGTTAGTAACCATAACTTAGACAGCGGCCTCGTCCTAGGCCAAAATGCTCAAGCGCTCCGCGGTAACGGTATCAGCCATGTAAACCTTACAAACAACAGTGAAAAAAGAAGTTTTAACGATGCCAGTGATGAATCTTTACCGAACAAAAAATCATCAAATACCACAGACTATGTATACTCAGTGCCGACTGGAAACAGATACGCACCACTAGAGGAACTAAATAATGAACCAAGGTTCACCTACATTAACGACACCTCGAATCAAGAAAACGAAAATGTCAAAATCCCTCCTATTTATGTTAACGAAAGCATTTCTGAATTCATAAAATGTAATATAACTAATCAATTCTCCTCAGATATTAAAAACAACCGAATCAAAATAATGTTCAGAACCATTTCCGATTTCAGAAAGGCTATCAAATATTTAATCAATACCAGTAGGAGATTTCACATGTATAAGGACTCCGCTAACAAGAAGTTTTCTGTAGTGTTTAAAAACTTACATTCATCAATATCCCAAGAAAAAATATACGAAGACTTGAAGGAAAAGTGTTCATCATTAATTAGTGTCACACGACTGTATAAAAACAACTTCCCCATACCTGTTGTAGCCGCGGAATTTGACGGTTGACACAGTATTGAATCAGTGCTTCAAATTAAACAGATTTGTAATTTGAGTGTTAAACCTGAACAAAGACAAAAAACAATGACCCTGTTCAATGTCTGCGCTGCCTGGACTTTGGGCACACTAAAACTAACTGCAACCACACAATCGCGTGTATTTACTGTGCTGAACACCACTACTGAGTAAATTGTCCCCAGCGGGAACAAGTACTGATATGTAAGAACTGCAAGGGCCCCTAGCGCGGAGATACACGAACTGAGGAAAGTCCTTACTACAAGAAACTTATAGAATCCCCCCGAAAAAATGCACATGCAAGGAATCCCAAAACTAAATCAAACAATGGCAGGCCTCCCGCACCCTGATTCTCCACCAATAATTTCCCAACTCTCCAATCAAACAATCAAGTTCTAAACTTCTCTTATATGAATAATCCGCCTAGAACAAATCCAAATACCCATTTCAATCAAAACCCTGGGCAACCAACTCATATTCCTAATCAAAGTAATGACTCATTTATGCACTCACTAATTAATTCCATCACAGCCTATATAATCAACATAATAAATACTATTATTCCATCAATCATTAGCAACATACAAAATTCATTCTCAGCATATTTTAATAATAACAATGGTAGTACAACACCTTAGCAATATAAATCTACTAAACTGAAATGCAAATGGCATAACCAATAAAAAAAAATTCCTAAAAGCTAAACAAATCAAAATAGCCTGCATAACAGAATCCCATCTAAAAATCAATAATGTTTTCAACTTACCAGGTTACAATATAATCAAAACCGACAGACTAAACAGTAATGGAGGAGGAATCATAATCCTTATTAAAAAGCCCATAATATACAAGTGAATATACCTGGCTTAGAAACAACAGCAATTAAATTTCCATTAAACAATAGACTTCTAACAGTGATAGGAGCAAACAAATCATCACATAAAAAATACAAGACACAAATATAGAATCATTATTTCATCTGAAAACCCCCACCCTACTCATTGGAGATCTAAACGCAAAAAATATCAGTTGGGGCTGTAGAATTACAAATAATGCCGGCCGACACCTATTAAAACTAATAACTGACCTAAATTTAAGAACCTTTATCCCACCAGAACCAACATATTATCCAAACGACACGAACAAACATCCAGACATTTGGATATCGCAATTACGAACACACAAACCACATACTACTCAACACCTCTATCCCCCCCCCCCCAAAAAAAAAAACCCTTAAATAGACAGGACAATTTCTACTTACACGATATAATTACCAACACTATTAAACATTTACAAGCCAATAGACCCCTAATCACCCATAAAACGTTTAACAAATTACTGCCAGAAAAATACTAACAATAGTCAACACTAGGAGCAGAACCAGAAGATTATGGACCAAACTCACAAACCCACATTTAAAGAAAGAATTGAACCTTTTAAATTCAATAACAAAAAAAGCTATAAACGACTTTTTTAGCTCAACCTACAACAAACTAATAAAATCATTAAGCACAACCAATAATTATCTCTGGCCGTTCACTAAAAAAATCCTGAAAACGAAAAATAGCATCCCACCTCTAAATACGTCAATGGGGAAAAAATTCGCCCCATTTGACAAAGCCGAAGCATTGGCCAATCATTTTGAAACAACATTCACACTGAACAACAAACCAACTCATTCCGATCATGCGATGATATTACAGACAGTTTCAGCCACGAACTATGATGTACCACAGAAGATAAAATCCATATCCCCAAAGGAAGTGAAAAATATAATTTAAAAAAACTTCCACAAACAAAGCCCCTGGTCACGATAAAATCGCCAATAAGATCCTAGAAAACCTCCCATCCTCATCTACAGCCTATAAAAACAACATATATAACTCAATAATAAGAACTGGATATTACCCTATTAGTATGGAAAAACTTAATCATAATAATACCTATTCCAAAATCTTATAAAAATCATAGCAGTGTAGAAAACTACAGACGTATAAGTTCACTAGCCACGCTTTCAAAAATTCTCGAGAAACTAATTCTAAAAAGGTTAAATAGCTACCTACGATCAACCCAAATTATTCCATCACATCAGTTTGGCTTTATAGGTCATGTATCAACTGCACACCAACTACTCAGACTCTCAGAAAATATCCACACAGCGTTTCAAAACAAACATCACACAATAATTCATTTCTTGACATTTCACAGGCGTTTGATCGAGTATGGCACGAAGGACTATTATACAAACTCCGAACAATGGGAACACCAAACTACTTAGTAAACTTCATCAAAAGTTTTTTAACTGATAGATCCTTTACAGTTTCCGTAGAAAATCACATCTCCAACCCCCGAAAAATAATAGCAGGCTTTCCACAATGTTCACCACTCTCACCCACACTATTCAACATATACACAGCTGACGTACCCACTACAATACACACCTAATTAGCACAATTCGCCGACGATACCGCAATCTACAAATCCAGCCACTCACTTAAGACCATTACCGACAGGATACAAAATCACCTAAATGAAATAGACCAGTGGTCAACATTGTGGAAAATCAAACCCTACCCAACTAAATCAACTGCCCAAATATTCTCACTAAGGCCATTTTCCCACCCACCACCATTACACATTAATGAACACACAATTCCATGGATACCACAAAACCAATCAGTGCTCGGGATGAACTTCGACACAAGACTTAACTGGAAAACAAACGTAACACTAAAACAACAACAAGCAAAAATAAAAATAGCTAAACTAAAACTCCTTATCAACTCCAAACTATCCCTAACAAATGCCATTACAATTTACAAAGCAATAGTCAGACCATTAATGCTCTACGCATGTCCCATCTGGACCAATGCATCCATTTCTAACATTATCCATGCATCCATTTCTAACATTAATAAACTTCAAATTGTACAACATGGATTCCTCAGATTAGCAACACATGCCCCATGGTTCATCTCTAACGCCCAACTTCATAAAGAACTGAATATATCACCGATCATCAAACATATTGCCCATCTTTCCAATATTTTTTACTCCACTAAAAACAATAAACATAGCAGTCCCCTACAACATGGCCACTATAAATGACTTCCCTACCAGAATTAAAAATAGATTTCCTTTCGAAGCGTTCTTGAACATTTTCTCTACTAATTGTTCATATTAGTTGTCTCTTGTAGTTTCCTACACCTCTAGTAAGGTAGTTTAGTTTTAAGTTTTACTGTTAAGTTTAGTATAAGTTACAATGTCAGGCAGCAAATGTACATGAAATAGTAATTTGATTTTGATCTGTGTAATTTCCAATCACTCAATCAATTAAAAAGAAAACCTTCATGTTTAGATAAGGTTTTGGAGAAGTTGTTAGATTACGTATCTATCATGTTAACATTGTTAAATGAAATACGTTGATAATCCCGAGTATCTACATTCCGCTAAAATTGTGACAGCTGTTAGAAAATATTATTTTTTTGTTATATTACTTTTTTTTATAGGATTATCTATTAACGTACGATTTGTTTCAATGAGAGAAAAGCACGTTTTTTAATGTTATTGAGAATTGCAAACTAACTTCAAATATTTTAATATTTGAATTCATTCCAAGTACAGATAATGTATTAAATGCAAATAATTATCTTCAAGATAGAAAGTTTTAATTTAAATGTAACGGAGTTATAGTTAATGTTTTGTTATTGCCACTATATTTTTCACAAACAGATACCCCTAGACTAAAGAACAATTGCGTCTGACGTATGCAACGGGAATAATGGTGTGTTTGGTTGTCGGAGATAATTCTCCTATCTCAAAATTGACTTAACATAGAGATATAACCTTATAGTCCTTGATACTGAAAAAAATAACTGATATTCTTGTATAACGCATTTAAGTGCTGTCCAAATAAAACATGTAATTAATCACACACCGCTCTTCCATTCTCAGGACATTTTATTTTTTAAATAACGCCAACTATTTGGTATTCCTTCACACTTTATTTAGACTGCCAAAATCAAGAAAGATGTTCAGTACATAATGAAAATGGCAGAAAATCTTAAGCGAAATAAAACACATAAACATAATTAAATTTCCATATTTTTATTTGGAAAACTTGCAGCATTTTTTCTTCTCGTGCATTTCTCAGTCGCCGGATGTAAACTGATAAGATAACGTACTTTGAAAACTTCCTGCTTCAGATTTTCAGAAACTAAGGACATGGTACAAGAAGCTGATGAATTAGGCGCGATGCGCTTGGCAGAACGTAATTACTATTAATTGCTTTTGTAAACACAAGTCATAATTATCCACCAGTATATGGAATTCCAAAATGAGCCACAGTGACGACCTAACTAGTGTGAACATTAATATAATAGAATTTCGCTGTTTCCTCTCAGACCACACATCAATAAATTTTAATAGTTACTTAAACAGCTAACGTCGCCTCGAAACAATACTTACAAATACATAATTTGTAATGGCTTCAACATTTCTGGCAAATGCTCTCTTAAATAAGTAAAAAACATACCTTATTTGCTGTCATAAATGAGTAAAAAACATACATGCACACAAAAACACGATGTGGAGAAAGATCGAGTTCCGTTGGACTAAAATCTGCGAATAGAACTAAAACGATCTTGAACAGGCTACATTTATTTAAAATGGCAACTTCTTGAAATGGAATAAAAAATTAAAATATGTTTGTAAAGGCTTCAAAGAACATTCATGCGAAACAGGAAGCAAATCGATAGAAGGTATTTGGTTGAGCCTGCGTAACAAATTCACAAACAGCCGAAATAATATGTATGAAAAGAAAATAAACATATCGTTTTGTTCTGTCAATATAATTAGTCAAAAAGAACTTCCAAACCACCTTCTGGTGCTTATCATTCTACATTCATTGTTCTTCCAATTTCTAAAGAAGGCAACAACAGAACAACCCCCTCAAGTTACCGCCCAATCTCGCTCACAAGCTGTATGTGCAAGCATTTAGAGTGAATGGTAAACACATGTCTAGTCTGGCTTCTGGAACAAAAGAATCCATTTACACCTCATCAATCTGGCTTCAGGAGGCACAGGTCAACCATGGACCACTTAGTCATCCTTGTCGCACAGATCTCCGCTCCCTTCGTGCTACGTCGACACCTGGTTGCAATTTTCTTCGTTATAGGGAAAGCGTATGGCACCACCTGGAGGTACGGCATTCTTTGCACCTTGCACTCTTGGGGCCTTAGGGGACGGCTCCCTTTGTTTCTAGTAGGTTTTCTTTCGTGAAGATCTTTCCGCGTCCGCCTTGGTGACACGTTATCCTCAAGTCACCAGTTAGAAAACGGTGTTCTCCATGGATCGTTTCTAGACGTCACTCTGTTTGCCATTGCTATCAATAGTATAGCATCAGTAATTCGGAAGTCTCTGAAGGCATCACTGGTCGTTGTCGACTTCGCCAGTTTTTGCTCCTCCAAGAGCATGCAAGTTATTGAGAGGCAGTTACATCTTGTATTAGACAAATTGCAGGAATGTAGCGATGAAACAGGATTCAAGTTCTCCACAACAAAAACCAACTGCATGCACTTCTGCAGAATTCATCACCTCCATAATAAGCCAGACCTTTTCTTGGGTGTCATCAGCTTCCATCAGTTGTATTTGCAACTTTCCTTGGGATTTACATTCGACAAGAGCTTAACTTGAAAACATCCGTAAATTACAGGGCTGATGTGTGTCTCCTTTAAATATCCTTCGCACTCTTACTGGTAGTTCTTTGGACGCAGATCGTGTGCGTCTCTGGCGTTTATACAGGACTCTCATCCGCTCCAATATGGATTCATAGTGTATGGGTCAGCGTCACCATCAACCCTCCGGTCATTAAATACCATACACAATGCCG
This sequence comes from Teleogryllus oceanicus, assembly GCA_964035755.1. Lineage (NCBI taxonomy): Eukaryota > Metazoa > Arthropoda > Insecta > Orthoptera > Gryllidae > Teleogryllus > Teleogryllus oceanicus. The sequence continues at coordinate 124,756,922 of CAXIVR010000006.1, forward strand.
GTATAAGGATCAGTACAGGCGCCTACGCACGAGTCGCATCGAATGCCTCTTGGCCGAAGCTGGAGAACCATCTCTGAGCCGAAGGCGAGATATTTTGATTGCTTCATATGACGCGAAATTATCCACTGTGGATACTCCCTCACTCCAAACAGTCCTCCACCCAACCCACCTGACATCATATGCACTTACCCCATCCACTGGGAATCCATCACCGTGTGCTTTTACAGAAGCTTAATTTAAAATTGCCCAACCCTGTGCCCCCCCCCCCCGTATTCGTTTCGTTACGGAATTCTAGGATTCTTTTTAGCTTTATTTGAATAATCGTTTCATTGCAACAAATGGCGTAATGGCGTATTAATTTTTTAGGAAATATGAGAGAAAAATAGAAATATATTAGAAAGAAATCATAGTTTGAGTAACTTGATATTCTCATTAATATAGTTTCATCAGAGGAGGGAGTAAAAATATAAAAATAATATCAACCCAAAATATACAGTTCAATTTTTTGTTAATGTAAAATCTGCAATAAAGTTCAAGATGAGTATGCAAAATACTATTTTATGCCGTGCATATCAAATATGGAAACTAAAGCCTCGAAGAGAGCATCTCGGACTCCAGTCCGAATAGAAAAATAACTCGAATATTCTCCCGAGCAAAAAGAAACGTGTAATTGTGAAAATCTGAGCCCTTCGAGGGTCACTTTTAAGTTCAGTTTTGGGTGTGTAAATTACATTCTAGATGGCATTTCCGTCAGAAACACCGGTTTAAAGGGCTCAAAGCATCAACTGATGTCACTGCAGCGCCTCTGACCGGGGCGTCCCGTCGGTGACGGCACTCTTAGGTCGGTGAGTCGGTGACGACACAGCTAGGTCGAATTCAGACGCTGTCTCGAGAAGAATTCTAGCGGCCGGCTGCTCTGATCGGTAGTTCTCCGCGGTTTCCCTTCATCAACATCAGCCGAATGCTGGAGAAATAACCAAGCAAACAGACCACGCACCACGCGTTCTCTCTCCTACCTCTTCCTTGTCCTATCATGCGTTCTCTCTCCTACATCTTCCTTGTCCTATCCTCATCGCTTACTTACACACACACACACACACACACACACTTATATGCACTACATTACCACACATACCGTGAGTCCAGATTGGAGCTTCGAGCTTGTCCCGGCTGGAGCGGTTCCCCGCTGGTTTGGGAGATACCTGGTTGAGTAAAATCCCCGGAAACAGAGGGATAGGTTCGTGCCGGATATCGCCATCCAGCGTGGAAAGAGTCTCCTTTGGCGTTAAATACATGCATTACATTTACGGGACTAATGACCTTATCCGTATACACGACCTGAAATCACTAACAAATCGATTAATGAATCCTAAACACCACTGAATATTTAGTACGTATTTGTGTCCGTTATTGATTAGTGTCATTGTTATATATAGAGTCCCATCGCTGGATTCATGTTCTGTAAAAGAATTCGTGTGATGCTGTGTTCGCTAACTTATAGATGTAAAATTGTTGGCAAAGCAGAACGTATTATTCATATGAAACACTAATTTATTTCTTCGTTAGCACAGTTTGGAAACTTTAATCGCGTAGTTTACGAACGGAAATTTTAGAAATTTATTTTCAGAACAGTTGCTCTGATCGGGCATGTCACTCAGCAAACATCGAAGTGCGTGAACACATAGAAGAGCATGGCAGACGTAACCTGAAAACCCTCATCACTCATGTGTCTTGCGTTTCTAAAACATTCTCTCACGCAATTGCATTAATAATAAGAAATAATATAATAATTATTTGACATACAATTTGTTACAGAATTGTTATTCCGCGATAGTTTGAAAAATTGAAACAATCCTATCTTTATTGAGATTCGGCGGGGATCCTCACACAGGGCCCTTGACACCCGGATTGCACCAGCCATGTCATTACTGGAAACAAATTTTGGTTTCTGAATTAGGGTTGTTCATTTCTGGATCATAATAGTAGAACAATTCAAAGTTAAGACAAAGAAATCAGTTTAAAAATGGGAGAGACGTTTCAGATATAGAAACATACATCACATGTCGTTTAAATACAATTTTCAGTTTTATACCATGCTACTAGATGCACCATTAAACACGGAGCATAGCGCAGGGCTGTAGCGAATGTAGCATTAAAATATTAACAGCGCCTTGTATCTAACGAAGGGCTAGCAGTTCACTGGGCCACGAGGGGTGTTGCCCTCGGCACAGCTCCGGCTGGGGACTTTGTCCTGCGTGGGAGACCCTCCGCGGTCACTGTGTCTAGCGAGGGGCGGGGAGGCAACAGATGGACGACGCCCCTGCCGCCACTCACCACATCTGCAGTAACTACAGTAGAAAGTGGTGCCCCATTTCCTCTCCCCACCATCATCGACGTCACCGTTACCCTGACAGTGGCTCCGGCGGTGCAGACATCCAAAATGTGCCAAAATGCTCTTTTGACAAAAACGTTTTGTTTAAAATGTTTTACCTCAACATTCTGTAAACATAAATATTAAAACCAATATCCGATGAAATTATACAAACAATACTAATAAGATTTTTAAATTTTAACCTCAGTATTGCAGGTGGAAAAATAATAATTTAACTAAGACAATAAATCAAATCACGAATCAATTAGAGAACCCCACAAATAAATGAAAGATATTAAGATACGTGAAAGTTTTAAAAAATTGTAAGTATACAAAGTAAAAAAATAAAAATTAATGTAATAAATCATATTATGCCATATGTCGAAGAAATTGTTTAAAAATTAAGATAATTCCTTTTTTTTAATTTTACGCACATTTATGAAGAATATAAAAAAATGTTTCTGGCCGGAATTTGAATTAAAATTAGCGAGGGAAAAGAGGATGGAGTGTAGACAAAACGGGCTTGAGCAATGAGTTCAGAATGGATGTAGCGCCCGATGTTACTTAGGAAGAACGGAAGAACTTAGAGGCCGGAAGTCCGAAAAGAAGGTTTGAAAGGCTGTAAGCCAGTTTAATGACGGAACGGCTCAGCGTCAAACTGTACAGCACGAAGAGAGTATTTATCACAATTCGGCTACTCGCTGCGCGTTCGAGGCGGTGGAGGCGACGGCGAGCGAGACAAGCGACGCTCGCGGCGCGCGCTGCACGGCTTCCGAGGCGACGCGCCCGCGGGGTTTCCCCTTCATTTCCGGGCGGCGCCAAGGAAATTGGCGCTCTGTACGCAGCCCCTCCCCATCTCTTCCCTCCGCCACGCCCTCATCTAACGAAGCCTGGCGGCGACTGCCTCGCTGCCGCCGACCCCGCAGTCCTTCCCAACGATTGTCGCCGCGCCCCCGCCCCGCCTTGCGGAAGCAATGAGCCGCGCAAAAGAGATCATCTCTTCCTGAGAACCGTGGTTTCCACTTTTGACAGTGAAACAAAGGGGCACTGAATCGGAAGAGACAGTGTAGAAAACGATCATCAATGCGCGCTCTGATTCTATAAACTGTCGTAGCGATTTCGTGTCTTAAGAAGAAGGAGCGGTTTTGACTTAAGGTATCTGCTTTTGTTTTACTTCACGCGTTATGTATTCAAGATATTATTTGGAATCAATTACTTAATAATTCCATTCTAAATATAATAATATGAAAATATTTCGATCTTCAGGGAACGGATTTTCATGTAACTACATTTTTTTACAGGAATAAGATTCCTGTATTCAATAATATTTTTTAGAGTTTATAGGTCATTTTGAATGAATTGGAACCATTTTTATTTTACATATTTCTAAATATTTCGGTATTATTACATATTTTTATATATTTAACCGAAAAGTACATATTTCATTAAATTTTTATATATTTGTCCACAGAAACGGAACATTTCAAGTGTAGTCCATGTTACTGGAATCATCATCATAGTACTATTTTTAGCCGCACCGAATCCACGATTAGATCGCTCTGTGCTTTTTTACATTATAGGAAACATTATTTTACATATCTATTTTTCTTACACATTTGGAAAAAATACATGCATGTATAAATACATATTTTGCTTTATTTATCACAGTAAAGTTCGTTCCCTAATTATCGTAATCGTCTAGTGGGCATTCCAAGGTTTCTGTCACCACCCGCATTTCAGCCTCCACATCATCCTACCTTGCGTATCTTCCTAAATCAAATTCCTCAAAGTCATTGCTCTTTCTATCCAAATTGCCTGCTGTCTTCTCCGTTCTGTATCTAAGAAGCAGGCAAAAAAAAAAAAAATTTGTCGGCATCCTTTCCTCTCCCATTCTACTGGCATAGTTATACCAAATAAACTGGTTGTCTTCAATATGGTGAAGAAAATCCCTGACTTAGCAGTTCTTTCTCTTATTTGTTCATTGGTGGAAAATTCTCTTCTGAAGAAAGTCCTTTATAGAAAGTCAATCTTTTTCCTGTTTCTCTGTGAAAACTTTCCGCTCCGTACGTTGTGATAAAACGAAAATAAGCTATAATGATATTAAATACAAATGGTATTGTAACCGGTATGGTAGTCGGGCTGGTGACAATAGGCAATAGTGGCACAACTGTTGGTTCGCATTATTATTAACTGTTTATTTTATTTACTTCTAAAATACCGTCGGGCATCGTTGATGCGGACATGTACGTGTATATACACGGAATACATGATGGCATAACTATTTTCATTAAAACTTTTGAATTAAAAAAAATATGTATTTTTCAGGCTTCATTTTTTAGGATTTATCAAGCGATAGCTGAAGTGTAACAAAGAAATTGTCGTAATATAATATTTCATAACTGTTAATTTTTATCCAGTGGGGGAGCTAGCTACACGTCAAGCTAACAGCTTCATTTCGAATGTCGCATTTTAAGATTATAATCGAGTTTATTTTTAATTTTTACTAAAATTAGAATTTAATTAGTACACAATTATATGGTAACTGGTTTTCAAAAGTGAGGTAGCAGATTGGTGGACAAGTTGGGACATCTATAGACTCTGAAAGATACATAGATGTAAAACATAAATATAAACATACTTTCTTCAGTGTTACCACACAGTTACGAGTACACCATGTCAGCAGAGAAAGTGTGATCTCTGCCCATTTATTAACAGCTGAAAACAAATTCATTTTTGGTAATATTAAAACATTCTTCACACTGATGAATTACGGTTTTTTGAGCCAATATTTCTTAAAAGACTGGAATACCGTTTGAAGTTAATTGCACCTACTGCAGACTTCATATTACGAAATTTTAATTACCCTCCTCCTTTTGCTTCGAGAGCAACCCACGTTCGGCAAGCAATGCCTTATTGAGGCCAAGGACTTTGCGAACGATCGCTATTAGGTCGCTCATTAGGGAGGAAAATCCTTTTGAATTCTTTCGACACTGCTTCGTCACATTTTTAGGGCTTAAAGTAGTAATAAAGCATCCGTGAAAAGTAGACTCTTAAGAGCGTAGCCAATGTTAATTTCTCAAAGACTGGTTGTAGAGTAATATCTTGTTTTATTCATTACATATATATTGTGACATACCAAAAATGACGGACACTTATGTTTAGGCAAATAAAGGTCAAAATGTAGATAGTGTAAAAGACGTAGGTTTCTATGGTGTAGATACGCAGATGACACCGTAAAAACGCGAGTTCGTCCTGAGACGTGGGTGTCTATGGTGCAGATACGCAGAGGGTACACCATAGCAACGCGAAAAACACAAGAGAAAAAACACAGCGAGCTTTGAAGGGTGGACCAGATTGGGAATTAGGGCATTCCGACTCGGGTCGTGGTGGTGAGCGGATCCTGTCGGTTTTTTGAGGTTAATTATCAAATGGGACTTGTGATATTTCGTGAGAGTGAACATTGAACTTGAACTTAGAATATTTCCGCATTAGGTGTTCAACGGGAACTTGTAAAATTTTCGTGTTGTACCATTGCAAACTCGGACTATAATATTTTCATGAGTGAACTGGAAAGTGAACTTAAAATATTTTCGCGGTGGAGTTACAAGATTTGACTTAGAAATTGTATCAGTGAATTGTGAATTGCCATGTTATTCCGAACCAAACTTCATTAATCAGTTTGAAATAGGTGCTCACCTGAGGCGCAAGATAAGGAATATAGGCAGTGTTTGTGAAGTGGAGGAAGTTTCGATTTGGTCGCCGATCATCGTGGACTTCGATAAGAAGGACGATTGGATTATTCTACGCGGCATCGAGCGACGTGCGCACGAAGAGGCAAGAAAGGATAAAAGGTTCTATAACGCTGTTATGGCAATAACGAGAAAAATAGTCATGACCTAATAATAACTTGTAATAATCAATCATAGTCAGATAACTTTTGGCATTCATAATAAATTATAATTCATAGTTTGAAAGAAAGCGGATACTTATTTGCCATTACATGCAATCCTTGAGTAGATATTTTAGAATTATTTTCAGATTCCTCGTCACTCCGTATGGATGGCAGATTGAGTAATTGGTTGCGGAGTAAATAGCAACAATTATTTCATAAGAACCCGTCGACCGAGCTAGCGGGATTTACATTTAATTGTAAACCCAAATCCCAAGACAGTAATAGATAATCAGGAATTCAAGTGAAACCTCTTCCTGGCTCCCAAATTGTATATAAATTCGGAAATTGGTTACGATCGACATTTATTTATTAATTAAATAGAAACTTTTCAATATGTATTGTGATAAGCCAAAAACCTTGGGCTTAGTTTTAATGATAGAATCGGCATCCAGCGTTAGTGATAGTAGCATTGTTTGCAAACCCGAAAGTCAAAGAATACGCGTTGTTAGGACAACCGATCAACAAAGTGTGATATTCCTGGCTTGATGCCCCGCACACATTAAATGAAAAAGGTTTGGAGATTTTGACTCTTCAGATTCAGTACAGTGAATATTTACAAGGAATTCTCTCTTCTAAATGTACATAAATTTTATGTAAATGTACATAAACAGCAAATTTATCAAATATAAACATTTCTATTTAAAAATTATAGTTTATCATAAAGGAACAGTTACTGTTTCTCTTTAATTTGAATTTGAATTTCTCTAAATGGTCTTCCAATTATTGAAAATAAATCAAGATTTTCAAGAATTTATCTTTTATTACAATAATATATCTTTTATGTTTTTAAAAGCAGAATCATATGTTTGAAACACGTTGCAGAGACCGCCGTATGTTGTGTTCACCTTTAAATATAACCTTCGTGCTATTTCTCTACGAACATTCTAGAATCATTTACTTAATACTTTTTTAGCAGCCTTGAATGTTGTTGCTCTTCAATTAACCGGTTCAATAACGACGTTTACAAAAATCTTTCCTTGTCTTCTTGGACCAATGACTCTCGAATACAAAGTAGTTAGATTTTCAAGAGAGTGTAATATATATATCTAAAAAGAAATTCTTCCTGAGTTAGGTTTTCCTTTACGAGAGCTCCATTTGTCTAATTTTCTCCATTTTGTTCTCCCTTTGTTGCTGCTGCGAGTACATCTGACGGGGAAGCCGCGCCGTCAAAAGGAAGGGCAAAGTCCTCATTTTAGGAGTCGTATTGGAGAGGAAATCACATCGAGATGCTTAGTACATACAAAAAATCAGGCAAAAGTTCTCAAGAAATTTGTACCGTTTGTTGTCACCATTTAGTTTAATTAAGTTAAAATATAGGATTCTCTTCTAATAAATTTCATTATATGTTTGAGATGCAATTAATGGAATGCATACGAGACGCTATTATGGTGAATGCGCTTTATAAATTTGTAATACCTAAACTACATCAATGTAATACCATGTTTTATTCTTATAAACTCTCTTCTATGTTCAATTTTCTATTTTCAGCCTCTAAGATCTCCCTTCTCACGAAAAGTGTACGCAAGAAAATACGTGACATATCAGTACTTCAATTTCCGCTGGGTTCAATGAACTTCGAATTTATTTCATATATATTCATTTTTTTTTTACTTATCTTTAAAAATTATTATATTTATGCAGTCATAGAAGAGAATCGGGCGTTATTTTCTTTACAACCTTACACTCAATTCTCCTCTCCATGGTGATTTTTTTAACTGATGAATTATACGATTGGAAGAATGAATTCAGTTTCTTATTTAGATCATGATAGTGCTCATGTGACACCATATACTGATAACTATGACACTATTTGAAAATAACAAAACATCTAATTTAATAAAAAATATAATGCTAATGAAATATTGAAGAACTAACTCTTCAATATTTTCAACAAAGCTTTCCAAAGTTCATTTTGAGAAAATATATCTTCCTTTGTGTTAATATTTACTCCTTGTTTCCTCTACAAAAGGCGTCTAAGCAGAGTGAATGAACAGGATCGGTCGTCTTCCTTGATGGAATTTTCTTTGGCGATCGCAATTGAAATGAGTTGGTAATTGCTCTTTCCGACGCAGCCATTCGACCTTCCTAGTTGACGACCTTAATAAGTTGCCTTCGTTTCAAGGGGAATTTCACTGTCCCTTCTCCTCCTCGTTAAAGAGTCAATTTGGGATAGAGCAGCTACGTTCCGTCATAGATAGGGTTTGCCATTCTACTTTCTCGCGCTAACTTTAAGAAGAGAAAGTCTTGTAATTGTGCGCTGGAAAACGATGAATTTTTTAGAGAAAAGCTTTTATTTCCGAGCCCTGGTAAAGAAAACGTGGTTAAATCTAGTTTTTGTATATAGTATAATACAGACAATGCTGTGTAGTCAGGATCCATGTTTTGGGCCTTTGATACTGAAAACTCCATATATCTGTCTGTTCGTCTAGAAGTCTTTTCGGTAAAAAAAAGTGGCGCCATTTTCGACAAAATCCCCATAGTTTTGAAAATTGCTAAAAGTTAACATAGCAAAACTACAAATTTGAAGATAAATAATTTTGTTGTAAATGAAATAAGTTCTAAAAAATCATATCTTTAAAAAAAGTCAAGTAAAATGTTTTGAGAAAACGTGCAGTTTTCACGCAATTTCAACCTGAAACTAATACATAATTATAAACTAGTGGGGCTAAAACAGCACGTACTTTCTCGTCCTTCGTAATGATGCGTAATATTATTTATACAACAAATGTCTCCGAATCAACACATCTCAGTCATCATTTTTTGTAAACATTTGGTGCGAAAACTAAATATTTTCAAGCAAACATCAACATAAATTTGACAATTATAACTGCTTTTCATACAGCTAAATCATACAACAATGCGACGTAATTCACAGAAATTCATCTGCTGTCTCGCGACATGGAATGCCATTGTTCCGTTCCAATCTGATATTCTCTGAAGGCTAGCAATTTTTCTTTCATATATTTTAAATAGGTGTTAAATAATTTCTAAAGATTAATTTATAAACGTGCAATAAAACCTAAATAAATAGAAGAAAATAAAATGTAAGAAACGAACAAAGAAATGAAATACTATACAAATTCTAACGTACGTAGCAACCAACTGCCTGAAATCACTTCTATTACGTTCACAAAGCGCAGGAAATTCGGAGCGGGCGACTGTATTTGACGCCAAATTACATAAAAATACTCGAAACCTTGGACATGACGACAACTTCAACATGACGTGTTTGAAGATCTGTTTTTCATGAACACATTTCATTAAGAAAAAGGAGTTTCACAATTGTAGATCTAGGAAGTCGCCGAACATTTTTTAATTTTTTTAATTTTCGAATTATCAGGCATTTTAACGAAAATGAGACATGCGCCATTATATTAAGTGTCCCTTGTTCTATCTGTGAAAGATTTGAAGTGGTTTTTGAGAAATAGTTTTCTACTTCCTCGCTACCTCTTACGCAGTAGAGTGAAAGTTGTATAATGTTGTATAAAGCGGCTGAAGTTTCGAAAATTGCAAATTGAGAAATAATGTGAGAAAGAATGTGCTATTTCGCACCACTAGTTTCGTCGAGAAGCGCTACCTGGAGACCCGCTCCAAAGCTCTGGTCTGGGCATGTGCGTGCCTTGTCTTGTAGATTTTTCGTTCAGATCAAGCGCGTTGAAATAAAAATCTAAAACAATCTTTAAAACCTTAAATTAATTATTGAGGTCAAGTTAGATTACCTGGGATAGTAGATGATCTATCCTCATCGTCACAGTCAAAATATGTCAAAATACTGGTACTCTTGTGTATGGTTTTCCCCGTAATGAGGATTTGCCCATAAAAAATAACATTTATACGTTGCCCAAAGGTGGCTCATGAGCAGCGCGTAGTAGTTAGCTTCCCTTGGTGCGACCCCGGGTTCGACTTCCGGTCGGGGCAAAAATAGATTTGTACCTTTCCTTTAAAATCATGTTTACCACATGTCTCTCTTATATCCCCGAGCGTGGGAATGAATTAGATACAGGCATGAGGACACTATTAGCTAGCCGGCGAAGTCGTACAATCGACCTACAATGCCACATATATATTTATTTAATACAATTTATATAAAATATAAAAGAAAATATATATTCATAATAAAACAAACGATTTATTTAAACCCAGCATAAATTTCTCACGAGTAGGCTTCAGGCTTGTTGCTATCACCACCGCTCTCTTGAGACGGGGCGTTTAACTGAACGGAGAGGAGATTCCTTGGCGCCGCGTGTTCCATTAAGTCTTGCCGGCGGCAATCGCCTTGACAACTCTGCCTTGGACAAATCGGCGCCTCTGTTGGCCCACAGCCCTGTCGGGGCGCGCGGGTGCAAAGCCTGGGGCCAAGTGGTGACCGCGCCCCGTCGCCAAGGCAACAGCACGGCTTCCCGCACAAACAGCGCCGCTCGCCAGGTTCAAGGTGAGCGCTCCCTCCCCCACCCCCACTCTGGGGGGTCGTCGGCACGCGGCGCCGCGCCCCCTGCCGGGGGGGGGTGTCTGTACTTGACATCCACGGGAATCGAGGCTTGTCAATTCGTTACGGAAGGAAAGAAACAAACAATATTTCGGAAATTTCAAACATGGCGAGTGTACTCGGTACGCCAGACTTATCGGGTTGGCTCAGTTGTCGCCGCAATATCATTGGCCAGGATGTGCCGTTGGCTGATTTTCAACACTAGCTACATAGCGAGGTCTAATTTAACCGCTGTGTGGAAGAGAGTTCTAGCAACTGGTTGTTCTTATCAGTAGTTTCCGTAGTTTCTCCGATAAAATCCAGGCGAATGCCGGAAAAGTTCCCTAACAAACGGGTCATGGACCTTCCCCTTCCTTCCCCTTCGTAATGGTAATTCGTCATATTCTCACCCTTCTTCTCTATCTCTTTCTCTCTCACCCTTTCGCTCTTTCTCTCGCACACGCGCACACACACACGCACACACGCTCGCGCGGGCGCGCTCTCTTATACCCAGTTAGGTGCAATGCACAAGTCCACAATACATGCCTACATGTGATGGGCGGCCATAACGGAACTTTCAATTTATCCCGGCCGGGGCGTTGCCCTGTTGCCGGAGATACCTGAAAAAGGGAAACACTAGCTGAAGTTCATGTCGGCATTGGATCTCATATTGCACCAGGAGAGCAAAACCGTCACCTCCCGGGATATTACATGCACTACACTTGTGGGGTTAATGACCTAAGTATAACCCTTGACGTGCGCGGAATCAATCCTCATACTTACTTGATACGCCAGCCGATAACATCAAAGGATAATAGACATATAAATATTAAATAATTTGTGCGCATGCCACCTAACTTTGCATCATTATAATAACATAACTTTCGAGAAGTTGATGAAGAAAAAAAAATCTTGAGAACATTGATTCTGCCGTTCGTGTATAGTACAGCTGAGTATTGTGCTCAGTTTAATTGTAGAACACATATCTTCGGAAAGCTGATTTGCTGGCGTTTTTGAGACTGCTATGCTGGCTGTTGTTCATGATGTCATCTTCCCAGATGACATCATGAACAACATAATACCAATTACCAATTCATATACTCTGCAGAGTATATGCCATATACTCTGCTTCGATGCCTTCTACTCGCATCCATTAAGTCAGGAGTACTGTTACACGCTCATATACACAATGACGTTCGCTTGCAAGCGCTGTGAGCGACTGCAACTCAGACATATGGATCAACTGAATATATCAGCGCGGATGGACCTATCGAACTGGTAACTCGGACGAATTCACAGAGCACATATGCACAATCGGTGGCTGTTAAAATGTATATGCCTCAATGGCCACGTCGTCTATTTATTTATTTATTTATAGTCAAAAACTTTATGACGTATGGAGGAGAAAATCATCTGTGCACGCTTTCTTGAGTTTCAGAATCCCTTTCCAACAATTTAACTATTAATAGTTGAAAGATGAAAAATAATAATAAATAATAATAATAACAACAAATGTAAAAAGCGAGGGATTAACATTTCAAAAACTAGATGTTTTCGTTGCCAAATTATAGAAAACTTATTTTTAACGGTAAATGAACAAACAGATTTGATTTTTCTGTATTGTTAACAAAATAGAAAACTCACCCTAAGCTCTACTACCACTACAAGCAAAAGGAAAGTTCAACAAAACGTGCGCAAAGTGAAGCTACATTTACGTCCAGAAGCAAATCAAGGGGCCATCTCAGCATTTGCTCAATGGATCAGGGAAACTGGACAAAAACCCGATCGAGATGGGGGTCATTGACGCGGAAGTACATTATTTGTTACAGGCATATTGAGTATTTTTTAAATTATATAATGCAAATGTAAACCAATTCATTATACTATATCTTGTTTTTGTTAAAGTAAACATTATTTTTCTTTTTGACGATCAGTATAGTCTCTAATTGTATAGAAACAGTCTTGCAGCAGAAAAGATTTTACTTTTAACTTAAATTTGTGTACCAATTTTAATTGTTTCATCTGGTGATGCGTTGTAAAGTAACGTGCATGTATTGTATGTGGATTTCTTGTAGTGAGCTGTTGATACTGGCACTTGATGAACGTGATTTCTACGTCGAGTGTTGTAACTATAAATATCAGTATTACATGAAAATAAGTTCCCACCGTTAACTAAGTCAGTTTTGACAAATACTACAGACTCATAAATAAATAGGCAAGGCAATGGTAAGATTCCAAGCTCAATGAAAAGAGGCTTGCACGGATCACGTGGATGGGATTTTTTCATTATTAATATAATTTTATTGTATAATTCATATATTATTATTCATATAATAGATTATTCATATAATTTTCTTTTGCAATCTAAATGTCTGGGAACTAAAGGACGAGCTTCTCCAGAATATTATGCCATATCTCAGGCGGGCATGTACTACATTCCATTTGAGGTTTGATTGAATTGAGACCTAGAAATTTTGTTACCTTAACTTTGAACCGTCTACTTTGAACTGGAGAGGTCAGTGGAGCTTCTTTAACTTAGTTGCATAAAATAATCACTATCTTCTAAAGAACGATTGAAATGTGAGATGGATGCCAAAACCGAAAACTAAACCAATGTTCTCATCCTTCGTATGTAATCCGGGTGGAGGGGAGGTTATATCCCAAGAAAACCGCGCGATTCATATCCAAACCAGTCACAAGAAGTGTTTAAAAACATTTAAAATGCTTGAAAGGTTGCTCGGAATTCTCCAAAAAGATTTCAAGATCGTATAAAAGATTCAAAATAATCTCTGCCAATAATGTATCTTATTTCGAAATACTCCAACATTGTGATTTAATATTTTGAAGACTGGACGTCCCAACGTTCCCAATAGTATTCTACAATGTACGATGTACAACGGTCAAATAGATGTTATTATTTTATCCCCCTTTTCTATTAGGAATCCTCATCGACAGCTGTGTTTACTTCTTTCAACTTTGCCAGAATCATTGATAAAATAGAATAGCAATTCCCTACCCTTCAATTCTGATTTCGTTCGATAATTTCAGTTTATTTTGTGTACGATTTCACGTGCTCACAATAATGGGTATGCAAATTTAAGAAGACTTCTTCTATTTATAACATTGCAATAATTATTATTCACGTTGATTTGAACTCTCAGGTAGGATTACTCTATCATTTAGGACCTACAAAACTTGAGTTTTTCTGAAAACTTCATTTTTATTACTGAATTGTAATCACTAGCTTGTGAATTAAAAAAAACATCGCCTTTGATATTGCTCTTATAACGTTTGTTTTCAGCCATTGGTAGTGGTTACGTTTTCTATTTGCCCTGCCCTAAACACGAAATGAAATTCTCCTTCTAACCATAGCGCGTCTTTGATCTGACATCGACACCCTTTCAAATATTGATCATCCACTCTCCGGATACGGGGAGAAGCAGAAGGAAAGGTTCGTGACAGCCAGTGACGTGGGTGACAGAAGAGACGAGTCATTCTGTCAGAGAGCAACTTGTGCCGCCTCCCCTTCCGCAACAGGTGGTGCGAGCCCTCGCGACCCAGTCGACGATTCCGCCGCTGGCGCCGCCATCGCCCCTCCCCCTCCCTCTTCCCCCCACACACCCACGCCTGTGCTTGCCCCACCCTGCACCGACCACCGCATCCGTTCTACACCCGCCGCGTCGCTTTCGACCCTGGCTAGATCGAGTTCTCCCGCTGTCTCCAGGAGAATTTTAGCGGCCGGCTGCCTTGGTCGCTAGTTTTCTGTGGTTTCTCCGATCAACACCAGGCCAATGCCGGATCACTACCATATCAAAAGGGCCACGGATCGCGCGCGATATTTCCTTCCTCTTCTTTGTCCTATCCTCACCCCTTGCTTACACACACTTACATGTACTACACTATCACACTAGAAGACCAGTCGAGAACATAGAGCTTTGTCCCGGCTGGGGCGTTGCACACCTGGTGGGAAATACCTGGTTGAGGAAAACTCTGTAGGAAAACCTGGGAGATACCTTGTTGAAGGCAAGGCGACTAGTAGGTTGGCACCGGATCCCCCATCCAGCGAGGAGAGATCACTGCTACCTCCCGCGATACACACATGCATTCCATTTACGGAAATACTGACAATAGCAGTAGACGCCTCTAATAAGGCCTAAGATGTCCTAAAACGGCGGTTGATGCCTATTTTGATGTTTATTTCCTACATCTGCCTAAAACAAGTATGATGAATTATATTTTAATTACTCATTTTTTAAATTTCTTTTACCGAAGCGAAAATATTTTCCCGTATCTCCCGAAACGTGGATATTCCCTGATTGAATATGCAATCGACTGCGTACCGAAATCTCTCGCCCAATATATCGAACATAAAGAGCTCTGTAAATCAATATAGAGATGATGCTTCATTCTCGTCTCCGATAAGCACGCACTTCTTAGGCAATTGCAATTCCCAGTGCAGCTACGCTGTTGACAGATTGTGAAATGAAACGAAAGTGAATAATATAATATCCATGTAGACACTCTGATAAATGCAAAAATACTTGACTTTCCAGAACAATAAACAGTGCCTAATTTAATTCTTTTGTGGTCAGTTTCAAATGTCAGAAATATAACTTTTCATGTCTAATGATTTTTAAGTGCATGTTTCAATCATTTTGTAACCTTTGCTTAAAACGTCACCTTTTTATACCTAATTGCCCCTAAATTGATAATTTTATTACCTATTTTAGGTGCCAAAAACATCACTTTTGCATGCCTAAAATTCCGAGGTCTAGTGATCAGTCACTGCTTCTATCACCTCCGCTGCAGTTACGAGTTTGAACAGAGTACTTTTAGAGAAATTTTCCAAATTTACACGTTGCTCTTAGGAAACGCGAATAATGTAACAGTGAAGAACTTTGTTTTAATCTGTAAATAGCGGTAATGATGCCTTCTATAATCTTCAATTCTCCCGTTTGTTTCCCTTCAACAGGCCGGTCATTTGTTAAAAAGACAGCACCCAAGAACACTTAACAACTTAACACTACTAAATCATTCGAGGTACGAAAACAATTATCTATCTTAAACTGCCTTTAAGTATCTACAAAAAGTTTCGTTGATGTTGATGCTTTGGTCAGCTGAATACGTCAAAATATTGTAATTAGTTTTAGGAACCATGAAATACATAATGTTCGTAAATGTTTCTTCATTCACTGCCACACAGATTTTTACAAAACCTTCATCTCCGCCCAAGTTCATTCACACTCGGATATTCGATCATTGACAAGGAATGGATATTTAGATTGGACAGATTGGTGTGTCTGACAGTAATACGTCAAATTCAGTAACATGAAAAATACAGTGTGAACAAAAATATCGCCTATCCTCTTGCCGTCATTGGCATTAATGAATTTGTAAATAAGATAGAATGTACAGATAATATTTCACGTAAATATCTACTGATGACCTGCGAATATTCCCTTGTAAGATACCTAATCGTGTGCATGACATACCTTTCTTGTTATATTCTGATTATATTCTCTGATGACCTGCAAATATTCCCTTGTATGATACCTAGTCGTGTGCATTTCAAACCCTTTCTTCAGCAGCGTAACGAAATGAGTGCGAGCCCGCCCGCAAAACGTTTATCCTGGTCACCTTTATATAGCAAACACAAGTAGTGTTAGTCCCTTAAATAATAAAAAATATCCCCTAATAATATGCCCTCTTTTACCTGGGCCCGCCCGCATTGCGAGCTCCGCTAGCAGGCCCGAACGTTACGCCATTGCCTTGCTTGTTTAATTCTGGCTATTTCACTCGTGTCTGTCCGTGTCTTAAGTAACCAATGCTAAGCAAGAATTTATTCAAATTCAACCAATCGCAGATGTCTATCACTTTATTTACCTTTTGCACTCCACTGTAGTCACTTTGTTTATTTTTTTAAGATAAAGATAGCAATGGTTTTAGGTTCATTATAGCTTGTGAGCATCAATATTATATTAAAATGTGTGGCGTTGGTAATGTTTAACACACTGAAATACAGTCAGTTATTAAAGATTCAGTGCCGACAGAACAGAAAAAGAAACCTAGAAAATCCGAGGAAGCAATTTCAAGAATTTTGTGAAGAAAGAAAATACAAATGGACAATACAAACTACAAATGAAGAAATTACACATATTTTAGACAATTAATTTGCGAAGATTAGATGATAAAGAGTACAAAGAATATTCTATCAAAACTATGTGGAACTTTACAACCAAACTTATTCTGAAAAATACTTTAATGAGTACACACGTGTGTTCAATTCATTCGAAATTCACGAATCCTGCTGCTAATTAGCTTGTACATCTTCCATTTCAAATACTTCCACGGACTGCGAAGACATGGAAAACGCAACTTCCTACGATTTTAATAATTGTGTTTTTAATAAAAGTTCATTTATGTAGCTTTGTTGTAATTGTTTTTCGGAAGTTGTATTACCATAAAATCGAAACACATTTGAAATCATTTTCTACTTTAAACCGCTATTTGTATTTTACTTGATTAAAAATTATTCCAGGAGGCAGTGATAACTCGGAGCTGAATGAAATTTTCTCATTTTTCGGTTGCAATTTTGCGTAATATCTCTCTTTTTCGTAATTCCTGTGATTTTAATTATCCATTAGATTCATATAATGTCTTAATTCGTGAAATAGTCACAATAAATATCACTTGAAGTGCTATGCTAGCCGGTAAATTCAGGACTCTCGTAGCGATGATTCGTAGGTGATCAGAGCATAACACATCACTTCTCGTGGAATTACGATCGTAACCTCTGACCACCTTCATATATTCCCTTGTAATCGTGTGCGAGAATACACTTTCTGTTTATTTTCTGATTATACTCTGACCATTACGAATATTCCCTTGTAATCGTGTGCAGAGAATACACTTTCTGTTTATTTTCTGATTATACTCTGACCATTACGAATATTCCTTGTAATCGTGTGCAGAGAATACACTTTCTGTTTATTTTCTGATTATACTCTGACCATTACGAATATTCCCTTGTAATCGTGTGCAGAGAATACACTTTCTGTTTATTTTCTGATTATACTCTGACCATTACGAATATTTCCTTGTAATCGTGTGCATAGATTACACTTTCTTATTATATTCTTATTATACTCTGATCACCTGAGAATATTTCCATGTAATCGTGTGCATAGAATACACTTTCTGTTTATTTTCCGATTATACTCTGACCATTACGAATATTCCCTTGTAATCGTGTGCAGAGAATACACTTTCTGTTTATTTTCTGATTATGCTCTGACCATTACGAATTTTCCCCTTGTAATCGTGTGCAGAGAATACACTTTCTGTTTATTTTCTGATTATACTCTGACCATTACGAATATTCCCTTGTAATCGTGTGCATTGAATTCACTTTCTGTTTATTTTCTGATTATACTCTGACCATTACGAATATTTCCATGTAATCGTGTGCATAGAATACACTTTCTGTTTATTTTCCGATTATACTCTGACCATTACGAATATTCCCTTGTAATCGTGTGCAGAGAATACACTTTCTTGTTATATTTCGCTATTGCGCTGGCGCGAAGCGGCGCGGCGGCGGTCAACTGAGGCCAGCAGAGCGAAGTGGAAGTTTCCGATGCCACGAGCTCTCGCGAGCGTTCCACGCAGAAGCCATACGACGGAGCTGCAAAGACGAGAATAGGTGCGCCAGTGCTTTGGCGCACACCACTTACACAATGGTTATGAGAAACTACGAAAGTTTCCTGAAAGAGGTATGAATTCAAAAAAACATTCTATAAAAGATTCTTAATTCAGTAAATAATAATCAGAATAATAATTCGCAGGATGATGAATAATATTTTAATTATAAGTTCTAATTATTTGTCGACTTGGAATTGTTGCAATAAGATTAAAAAATTCCCTTTGAAAAAAATAAAAAGATTTATATATTAGCCTGACCTGATCATTTTCCATTATCACAATAATTGAGAGTATATTTGTGAAGGATACTACAATTGCAAGGCATTAGTATAACTGTTGCTACCTAAAAAGAAACGTTGTTTAAAACCTTTCAATGATATTTTATACATTTGTGGTAACGTGATTGAGTTCGTGTAGTCAGAAAAACCGACAAAGGAAAACTTGTATTATCTAAGAACGGAACGGGGACTGTCCAACGTTTTTATGGCTTCCGGTGGTGTCCTTTGATTATTAGCTTATTTTAAAAATAACGCGTAGTCTTCTTTCTGTAGAAAGAGGAATATGCACTTGAAAAGCACCTGCACAAACTTTCCAAAGCGACTCTTCGCGAGCGAGTCACAGGGCGGCGCACGCTGCACTGGCCTCGCGTATTCGTCATCGCTGCTGCGTTTGCGCAGACTAATTTCCTAATTACCTTCCTCACTGTGAGCAGCCCCACTTGCGAAAGTTGCGGGAGGCAACAGCAAACACGGAGCGGTGGAACATCTCTCAGGGCCTCAACGCCGCGCATATGTGTACGGACAATTTCGGAGAAAATTGTAATCATAAATGGAAGAGCAAATGTGAGAAAATAAGTGTTTAGACTACCTGGCGAATAAAAAGCGTAGGAATACAACGCTAAAATATTCGTTAGTGGAGTAAAATATGAACTATTCGAATTTAAGAGAGCGCTTTTGCATTTCTTCTCTCTCATTTCTATATTATTCCTACACAGGTAATACTGTTGTGAAAATCTGCCTAATTTTTTTTTATTTTTATTTTTTTGAATTTTATTGCTCGTTGTGTTGTACGTAGTTTAGTATTACACTCTTTCATATGTAATGATGACTTACTACTAACTTAATACTATACTTAACCTAATTCTACTATTGCTACTACATTGGGGTAGATTACTCATTAGAGTATCTACTGCTCACAAATGTTTGAGAATATTTTTAGGAATGAATCGAATGGGTATCCATTGTTTATTCTGGTCTGTGTGTTGTTCGTTGAGGCTAGATTGTATTGTTTTAGTTGGTCTAGAAATTATTGGATGTGCGTGCTATTTGATAGGAGATTGGGTTCATGTTTAATTTACTTCTATTTAGTTGTTGATTTGAAATGAATCATGGGGTGTTGGTGATTGTTCTGAGGAATTTGTTCTGTATTATTTGCATTTAATTTACGTTGGATGGTGCGGCATATGTCCATATGGGACATGCGTATAGCATTATGGGTCTCATTATGTATCTATATTTGATGGTGATTAATGGTGTCCAGTTTATTATGCTATTGTTTAATAGTAATGGGTGGGGAGCAGAGAATGGTCTTAATGAAAAAAAATTTGATTTTGATTTGTTCGGGTTTAGTTTGACTTTCCAGTTTGTTGCCCACTCGTCTATTTTGTTAAAATGTTGTTGAAATTTTGTACTGCTATGTGACAACGTGCGACTTGAATATTGCCGTATCGTCGGCGAACTGTGCAAGTTGCGTGTAACGTGTGATGGGGATATCTGCTGTGTAAAGATTAAATAACGTTGGGGATAGTGGTGAGCCTTGTGGAAGTCCTGCTTCTATTTTGCGAGGGTTGGAGCTATGATTGTCTGTGGTTACTGTGAAAGATCTGTCTGATATAAATTGTGTGATAATGTTTAGTAGGTATTTGGTGTTTATAGTTTGAGTTTGTAGATTATTCCAGGTGTCAGACTCTGTCAAAAGCTTGAGATACGTCTAAGAGTATTGCTATTGTGTGTTTCTTTTCTTGAAAGCTAGTGTGAATATATTCAGTTATCCTGCGTAATTGGTGTGCAGTTGAGATATGGTTTCTGAAACCAAATTGATGATTTGGGGATAGCTTCGGGCTTTGTTAGGTGATTATTGAGTCTTTTAAAATTTTTTTTTAAAATTATTTTTGAAATAGTTGGGAGGAGATTTATTGGTCTATAATTCGTTGCAAGACCATGATTAGTGTTTGGTTTAGGGATCGGGATTATATTTGATATTTTCCAAGAACGTGGGAAATAGCCTAATCTGAGTGATGAATTATAGATGTTATTTATATTGCAATTGTGGATGTGGACATGTTCAGGTGCTTTTTTTTGGGCAAATTTTTTATGAGGTTTTAACTTCGAAGGTGAAATGAATTTTATTCTCTGGGGGACGTCATAGTTCGGTGCTCTATTTGAATCAATTATTGCTTGGTGGTCTGAGTGTACGAATGTATTATTAGGTTTGAATGTTTGAGCGAAGTGTTCTGCTAGTGCTTCTGCCTTGTCTTGTGGAGCATATTTTATACCTTGTGCCATGTTGAGGGGTGGCATGGTTATTTTTTTTGTTTAGAAGGCATTTTGAGAAGTGCCAAAGTGATTTTTTTTTGTTATATGATTAAGGAGATTTAGCTCTTTTTTCAGTTGTGGAATTCTATTGTTGCTCCATAGCCTTCTAGTTTTATTGCGTGTGTTGATTATTTCTATTATTTCATTGGGTAGTTTTGGTTTTGTCTGAATGAGAGAATATGTGGGTTGGTTGTCTTGCAAGTGCTTTATCGTGTTTGTTATTATTTCGTTTATCTGCATGACAGACTTGTCTATTTCTAGGGGAGGATTTAATATTTTGAATTGTGGTGTCATGGCTCTCACTATTTTCCTGAATAATTCCCAATTTATGTTGTGGGTTTTTAGTAATTGCTTTTCAAATATATTGGGTTTTTGCTGCTGTCATGTGGGAAATGGGTTGGTTGGTATGGCGTAAGTGTAGTTAGGTTTAAGTCTGTTATTATTTTAAGTAGTTGAGAGCCTGCATTGTTGGAAACTGCAACCCCAGTTAGTATGTTTTGCATTTAAGTCACCTAGTAGAATCATCGGGGAATTCTGTTGAAGAAGGGAAATTATGTTGGTGTTTTTCATTTTAATATGGGGTGGTTTGTATGCTGATATTATGGTTGTGATTCTATTGTTTATAGAGATTATAATAGCAATGGTTTCTAACCCTGGAGTGTGAGGTGTGTCAGATTGTATATACGGAATTGATTTTTCGATAAGTATGAGAACTCGTCCCCCCTTTTTTTATCTACTCTTGTCTTCTCTTATTACATTGTATCCTGATAGGTTAAATGTCTTGTCTGGACAGGGGCGTTTCGGTGATGCGTGCGGTTTGTATTCCTTTATTCTTTTAAGAAATATTTTAGTTCGCTTTTTTTGCTTGAGATGTTATTAGCATTCCAGTTTAATATGATTAAATCTTTATTACACTGTTCTGGCATTATTGTTATTAAAATAAGATGTGATTAAATTTTGAATACTGTTTATTATGGTTCAAATGATACTATTGATTATGCCCATTAAGTAATTTGTAATGTTGTTGATTTTAGTTGCCTTATTGAGTTTGTTTTATTGTTGTTGATTTTTACAATTTGTGTGTGTTTTAGTGCTATGCTGGTTTGTGTTTGGGTTTACTTGATACGTAAGCCAGGACGTTTCGATTATAACGAAGATTAGGAGAATTGCAATTTGTAAGTATAGGGGCGGAAGTATTGTTATTTGAATTTTCTTGGGGGGCAGTAGTTTGCTTTTGTTGGACTCTGAATTTTTGTAAAAATAATTACATTCTGCTGACCAATGTCCGCATGGTCAGGCCCTTTCAGTTTGGCATGTTGGTGTTGAGGTTTTTCTGGGCATTTTCCCGTGTAATGGTCTTAAGCACAGAATGCACATACAATTTCATTATTGCAGTTGTTTCTTGTATGGCCGAAGTCCAGACATCTTAAACATTGTATTTCACATGTCATTGTTTTACGTTTTTCAGTTTTTACCAGATTACATATTGCATTTTTTAACACTTCCTCAATATTTGATGCCCGTCGAACTCTGCTGCAATAACCGGAACAGAATATTGTCTTCGTATAATCTTGTGACACTGATCAGTGAAGGATATTTTGGATACAAATCTTCGTATACCTCTTTCTGAGTTACTGACTGGTGAATGTTTTTGAAAACGACTGAGAATTTCTTGTCTAAGGGATCCTTATAAGTATGGAATTGTCTGTTTTTGCTAAAGATGGCCTTTCTAAAGTCCGCTATATACTTGAAGGATAAGCATTTTGTTGTTTACCATGTCAGAGGTAAATTGAGTGGTAATTTGCTTTTTAATGCTCTTTGTTGACATGATTAATGTTCGGAATGTCTTTCACAAATATGGGAGGAATGTTTATGTTCTCGACTTCGTGTGTTTCTTCGTCGTCCAGGTAGGTGAATCTTTGTCTTGGTCACTATTTTCTTCAAGAGGAGCATATCTATTGCTAATAGGTACATTATATTTACTGCTGCTGTTTTTTTTTTTTGTTTTTTTTTATGGGCTGCCTAGAAGGATACTGTCACCGTGGCCTCTTTATACACTGATACTGGTCGTATCACTGCCGTTGATGTTGGCGGGGTCGTGGCTTGCTTGGCCGCGAGGCAGGCGCTGGCCGCGTTGGTATAACTGACCTTACTGGATAGAGCCTTGTGTTGGGTCGGCGGCTGGAGTACCGTTTCCATGTTCGAGGTTTGTTGCCTGCAGGTTCTGGCTGATTCCATTGATGTAATTGGAAGGAGCTGCCTGATGAATTTGCGAGGATGTGTTGACCTGTTTAGTTGCTCGTAGGTGATTTCCATATCGGCTGTGTTGTACAGGAGCGCCATGGCTCCCGCTATGCTCTGGCCTAGGTCAGGGCTTGGTGATTGAAAACTGCTATTAATATTGAAAAATTAATAGCACGACTTTAGCTCGGTTCACTGCACTTGTAACGTTTAATTATCTGTACGATACACAATGTTAAAGTCACTGACACTGAGTCAACTGCACTGAGTCAAATTGAAACGTTCTGAGCTGTGCGGAGCACGATGTGAACTGGTCGCTAGCTCAGCGCGGAATGTCGCCTAATTTATGAGAATTTACGAGGCGAAATACAAATGACAGACAAAAGATGTGTGACATTTCGAAACTTTTCTTAGTCCATGAATTGTAGAATTTGGATATTGTAATGAGGAGGGTATTGTATGGATATTGTAATGTATTATATTGTCATATTATAATGTATTATTTGTGAGGTCATATAACAGGAGGAACTCAGGACAGGGTAACTGACGTTATGTCGTCTTTTATTTCATTGTGCCACCTTCAATACTTTAGGCTAAAGAAATAAATTTTTACGATTTTTGCATTTTTGGGGCTACAACATTGCATTAGCTCCTGTAATTTCTAAAGCTTCTTTTACTCTTGATGTGTGTATCAAATTAAAGCTCAAAATATTCTAATCTGCTCCAGTCATGTGTTACACCCACACACACACATACCTCCTACACTCTCATTAATTCGTAGATGGCGGTTGTTGCAACGATAAAACAAATTTCTGAATGGAAATTGCATTTGAAATAAAACTATCCAGTTTAAAATCATTAGTACGGAAATTCGAGATAAATCGACAAACTGTGTTACCACTTCCAACATTTCACGACTTGTCTTGAACTATATAACTAGGGAACGGAATTTATTGTCATAAAAAACAATATATATATATATATATATATATATATATATATATACACACACTTATTTTTCCAAAACATGTAAGGAAAATAGAAAATATGTAAAATATTTTTCAGTATTGTGATTAAAATGGTTCTCTAGAAGCCTTTTCCTACCACGGAATGTCGCCGATCAGTTCTTAACAATTTGGAGTATCTGAAAATAGGTTGTATCTCTACTGAAGTAATTGTGCACTAGACCTCACCACATATAAGAATTTTATTCGAAATATAAATACGTTCATAGTATATATTACAATGAATAGTAAAGGAGGTGTACTAGTGAATAGAGGAGCCGGTGTACAAGTGAATAGTAGTACCGTGTCGCGTGTGATGGATCCCAGGGGAGGTAGTTAAAGGGTATATATCCCACCCTCCAAATTGAACAACGTGGTACGCCAATCTTCTGAAAATTATTTGTTAGTTTTTCGATCGAGTAACGAATTTTCTGTTTGATACATGAGCAATAACGTGGTTGAAATGACTATTGTTGACAAAAATCCGCTTGTCCTTTACTCGCAAGTACCCAGTAAACGGAAGGGGAGGGGTAAGTTTTGACAATTCATAGTGTAGGTGGTAATAGAAACGCAACAGCATTACATTTGATTTGTAAGAAAGATTATTCCGTAACAAATATTACAAACGCGCATCTGAAACGTTCCGTTTTGACTATAAATATATTGAAATGTAGCGAAATATGTAAGAAATGTGCCGTAATAAGTAAAATATGTAAAAATACGTAATTATACCAAAATATGTAAAATATGTAAAATAAAAATAGTTTTAATTCATTCAGAATGTCTTGTTAACTCTAGAAAATTTAATTGAATGCTATCTAGTTCCTGTAAAAACATGTAATTACATGGAAATCCGTTCCCTATATATAACAATTCTTCAACTGATCCCGGAGGAGGGGTACATTTTTGAGGGAAATGCTGCCTGTCGGATGGGTAGTTACCATGATAGATGACAGCAGAAGTCACCTGACCTGCTCTTCTTCCGTCGTTCGCACAGGCGGCCACTTGGTAGCGCTTGTCGCGGCGCGGCGCAGTTTTCCAGCCGCCGCACCGCTCCGAGCGCAATCCATTAGCCAGCCGCTCGTAAATCTTCGGCGACGGCGCCCGCGGAGGGTGGGCCAAGGGCGGGTAGCATGAAGAGCGGGTAGGCGAAGGGTGGGTGATTTAGTTAGTTGGTTGGTTGGTTAGTGATTCCTGGCGCGTCAACAGCGTAGGTCATTAGTCCCGTAAGTCGCGGGGGGAAACAGCGGTGACCTTCCCCCACTGGATGGTGAGATCCGGCGTCGCGCCGATCTACCGTCGGCTAGTGGGGTTTCCCCACCAGAAGTCTCCACCGGCGGCACCGCCCAGCCGGGACAAGCTCTAAGCTCCCGACCGGTCTCCCGGAATATGTGCTAGTATAGTGCATGTGTGTGTAAGGGGAAAGGATAGGACAAGGAAGAGGAAGGAAAGATCGCGCGCGGTCTGTGGCTAGGTTGTTGATCGGAGAAACCACGGAAAACTACCGTTTAGAGCAGCCGGCCGTTAGAATTCTCCTCCAGACAGCGACTGAATTCGACCTAGCTGAAAAGCTAGGCAGCTAGGCAGTGTCGAAAATCCTGCCACCGTCGGGACTCGAACCTTGGACCTCTCGGTCAGAGGCGCTGCAGTGACGTCAGTTGATGCAGTGAACCTCCGTTCCCCGTGTAAAGGGTGGGTGAGCGAAGGGCGGTTGGGCGAAAGGCGTGATGTGAAGAGGGGGAGGGCGGGGGGGGGTAAAGGGCGTGTAGGCGAAGGGGTGTAGGGGAGTGTGGGTAAGAGAGAAAGGGTGTAGGGGAATGGGCGATGGGGGATACATGAAAATGATTGGGCGAACGGCAGGAAGGAGAAGGACAGGTAAGCAATGTGTGATTGAGCGAAGGATGGGTGGGCGAACAACGGGAGGGCGAAGGGTAGATAAACGAAGAGTGGTTGGGCGAAGGGAATGGAAATGGGGGTAACTAGCGGGTGGTAAAAGAGGGGGTAGGATGAAGGGCCGGGGGAAAAGGACAGATGTGAAGGGCGAGTGGGGAGGGAAAGGAAGAGTGGTTGGGTGAAGGACGGGTGGGGGGGGCAAGGAATGGACGAAGGGCGAGTGGGTGAAGAGCGGGTGGGAGGGGGGGGGGGGTGAAAGGTGAGTGATGGCGAAAGGCGGGTGAGCGGAGAGCGGATGGCAAAGAGAAGGTAAAAAGGGTGGATGGGAAAGGTTGGAAGGAGCCAAGAAGCGGTTGGTGGGCAAGAGAAGGGCGGGCAGGCTTTAAGGTACAAGATATGCGCCCTTTGTTGAAGGTCTCATTGCCTCACATCGCCACTCCGTTTTCCTCGACGACATGGATGAACGGATGGATTAACCTCAACTCAGTCGTTCTCGTCAATAAAACATATCGTATAATTGTTTCGATGGCATTACGAATATTTCTGAGCAACACTGACCCTTCCATCCTCGCCATTCTACCTGACAACTGCCCTCTTCCGTTGCCAATTGGTCTCTACGGCTTTCAGTATACTGACATAGTGTTGCGGTTACCTTTATAATATGAATTAATAAATTAATGATGTGTGTAATATTGTGTAGTAGGGTCTTATGCTTTTTATTGTAGGTTTGACAGTCATTTTTTCTTACTTTAAATTTTTTTATTATTAAGAACTTTCTTATTGATAATTTTTATTTACGCTATTAAGGTTTTCATAATAATAAATTATAATCACATTTTAGTTCCTTGGTTCATCTATCCTCTGATAAGGAGAAAATATGAAAAGGTAACAATATAAGTTCTTTTTTTGTTGTTTCATTACGTTTAATTAATGTAATTACGTTTAACTATCGTCAATATTAAGAATTAGGTCTTAAGGATTCACGTTACGCCGGAAAAACATCATAGCAATTTACAGCGTGTCGTGTGCTGCGTCGAAGGCTATGTGGCTCCATCTTTCCAAGGTACTTCAGCCGTGAGGAGGACTATGGTCGACACGTCTTCATAACCCAGCTTACTCTGGTAATTCATCTCGCTTCGAAGCACTTTCCAAGAGAGATATTTTTCGTAAATTTTACATAATTGCCAGATTAGTATACTTATCTGCTAATCAGCTTATCTTAGGTACATTAACGTGAGAACTTAGAAAATTCACATGATGATCGTGAAATTAATATCATATCGTACGTACAACATAAAATATATATGTCATATCGCACTGAGTCGTATTGTTATCAACTTATCAGCCATATCTTCAGCTTATACCTTATCTCTTTTTTGTCGCACACAGTGATACCTTCTTACTTGGCATTGGACTTCATTCTAGCATTGAAAATCAACTTTAACGGAACTATGCCTGCAGATGTTCACTGCAGCCGGCTAAATGAACGTCTAGAATTCAGGAATTCCAAAACTTGCTTATATGTTTCGTTTAGGATGTTCATATCGGTAAATAATATAAAATTCACAATATAAGCAAATGAAGTGCGAAAACAAACGAATTGACTGCCCTATTTTGGGGTCAATGGGCATAAGTGGGTTATGCCATGTTACCTCAACCGTGAACGAAAAATGACCGGCATATGTGATGCAAGGGCTTCACGTCTGACTTTAAAAATCGCGTTCGTGAAAATGGAATTGGACTCAGGACAAAAATTAATAACTTAAAAATAGAAATATATAACAATTCTCTATTCGCTTACAAAATACGATATATGCGAGTATGAGTAGATTTGTGTAAAAAATACATTCGATTCACATGATCAATATTACAACAACCACGGGAGCTAATGCTATTCTGGTGGGATTGTTTTTATTTAATTGAGTTTCCTTCTTTACAGGCTTCATGTGTTGGTTTGCCTTCCCTCTTTGTTAATAATTTTAGTTGTTTACAAACCAAAATTTGGTATATTCACGGTACGACCAAATAATTTCTCCGTCTTTTTCGAGAATGTCCGTGTTTCCATCTGCTTTCTTTTGTAAGGTCTCTCTGCTACCGTCTTCCTCCATTCAAAACGTTGAAGTCAGTTTTCATGTACATTTCAAAACCTATTGGTCACTTTTTTTTATAGTTTCACGACTGAAATCATTAGTATTCACTTATCGACAATTCACATTATCATAATTAATTCAATCCCCTATTTTAGCTTTATGGCCGATTCCAAGTGTGAAGCGTCATGCACGTAAATAGCCAATAAATGAGTATTTTGACACCTCATCTTTCAAATACACTATTGCCCATGAAAATCAAACCTACGTTCTATTCGTAAAAATCATAATTACTTTTTTGTTAAGTGCATGGAGATATATTTAATTATATATAATGTATTCGTATGAGGCATTGTATATTAATTCAGAAGGAGAAATTATTTGGTCAATCTTGACGGTCCCATGGTGTAGAAATGTGATATTTCATTTAATATCATGAAACAAATACTGTTGTAAAGAGTATTTAATTATTTTAAATGAGTTTTAAATTAAATTTCAATATATTCAAATTTTTGAAACCTTGAACATGTTGTGGTATCCTATGAAAAATTGTATTTTAAATTTTCAATCTCTCGTAACTAACTGAGCAAAGTGGCAATAGAAGCCACCACAGTAGGATACACCAAACAATAGTTGTCTGTAGGAAATGGGGTGTCAATCCATGAAAGACCTATTAAGACAGAGAACAGTTTTAAATGATTTCACACGAATGTAGAAAGGCAAAGCAGTGTTAGAATTTTAGCATTTTTATCTGAAATATTTTTACAATACCTGTACTTTATTCCACAAAAATAATTAAATCATTCGTACTTTACAGACAACTTTACGCTTAAAACCTTCCTTCTCCTTTACGTATCCATCCCAACATAATTCTGTTTTTCGTCCCTCCTGAAGTTTGTTTATTTCTCTGGGGCGAATTCAATTGTTGTAGCTTTAGCTTTCACTCCTGCCGCTTCCGTGCGTCCTGAGCTACAGCTGCGGAATAAATAAGGGGAAGCAAACTCCATTCACAATATTCCATTACCGCGCCGCGCAGGGAACTCTACGAGGTTTCCGGCTTTCGGGCGTGGCACGCGTGCCAACTAGGCTGATGATGCGGCCCCCTGCCCCCACGGCGCAGGCACCTCTTTCTCTTTCTCACTTCCAAACTTCTCTACCTCCTTCACCAGCAACACCAGGAGCAATAACCTAACAAACGGACCACGCCCGATCTTTCCTTCCTCTTCCTAGTTTAGTTTACTTAATGCCTTATTTTACGTGGCTCGGGCCATCAGGCCGGCTCTTCCGTCTAACCACGCAAATTTCGATACGCTCATTTCACCACCTAGCGGAGAAAGGAGGTATTATCTTGGGCGACGAAACTGGCGGATCTCAATTTTGCTCAGAGGCTTCTTTTAGGCATTAGGATCTTTTACATGCAGTAAATCTACTACATGGGACAGCCGGCTTTACTTCCCCTCCGAAGGAAGGGGTACGAGGGATTTTTCGCCCTTAATAAATCCACGGTTTTGATCGGGTTGACCGCAAACTCGGGTACAACAGTCCGGTACGCTGACCGTTATACCATCGAATCCACGCCTTACACACATTTACGCTAACATGCCCTACAGTACCTCACAAGTGGAGAAACCAGTCGGGAGCTTAGAAATTGTCCTGGCCAGGGCGGTGCCCCTCTGGAAGAGATACCTAGAAGAAGATATCAGCGGCAAGAAACATTCAATCCTTCACGACCATCCGTCTCTCTCAACTTTTGAGTTTCACTGCGGGGAATGCTGGAGTAAAAAAGCAGTTGGTTGTGTCGGGAGTCAATGTGTTGCCACATTTGAAAATTCCCAACAACTCAATTCAAATCTCCGATGGGAAAGTGGTTACATTTCTAGAACTCGTAATTTAGGCAACAGCAATATCGACAATAACAACTTGTCATGTGCAAGGAGGCATTCTGATTTGAGTGAGCCATGTATGAAAATAATCCAATAAAAAGACGAGCGTTAGTAGAATTCGCATATACTATTCCCTTCTGAACTTTCTTGCTGGGTCACAAGCTATAGTCGAAACTTTTCGGTCTGCAGTTCGTATGAGACAAGAGAGATATTTTGTTACTTTCATTTTCACGCAGAATCACTTTCCGTAAGATAGTAAACCAAAGCGTTTCATCGTGCTTTTTGTATAGCAAAAACTCTGGCAACCCAAGAAATTGATAAAGTTTCAAATCCATAATTTCAAAAATCTTTAATGTTAGTTATTTCTAAGCAGAGAACTGGAATTTTTTTTTTTTAAAATTTATTATTTAATGAATTTTATTTATTTCATACTTTCCCAAAAAATCTGAACGGCCCTCTGTTCGCTTTTGGTCGACTAAGATTCTTCTTTATAGGCACCTCTCTTTCTCGTACAGGTACGAGTGAAAACAGTTGGATAAAACATATTTCGAGATTTACGAGAAATAGAGGAGGAAGTTGGAAAACATATCAGACTCCTTTCATCTTCCATTGCCTTCAGACCTATTCGTTTATATCTCATTTTCCATCCTTCTTGTCATCCCTTCCAAAGAGTTCGATCCGAAACTGAAATTTATGTATCCGTTATCCGGCAGATCTGAACGGAGGGTGCTTACGTCTGGCAACGTCAGTCGATCCAGAAATCGCGCAGTGGTTCCCACCCCCTTGTCCGGTGAATCCTCCCTCCCCTGCCCTCGACGGTAGTACGCGAACGCCAGACAGACACCCCGCCCCGCCATGCGCCCGGCTCCCAGTGGGCCCACGACCCAAGCGCACTGCAGGGCGTCACTCCCAGCGACGGACGTTCGCTCGTGAGAGCGCCTGAAGCGTCGGGGCTTACTAGCTGAGGGGGTTTTATTGGCATTTCGCTAAAGAAAAAATTCCAATATTATATGGAAACAGGTTGGTAACGGAAAAATGTAAAATAGTTATAGAAAATTATCAGAATTTGTCCTCCATTTTATTTTATCTATTTATAAAAAACAATAGAGTAATTGCTTAAATTTGCATGTACATTAATCGGTTGACTATTAAATAGAAGGAACAGATTTCATTCGTCTTTATTACCATACTATTTTCAGTACTTTTTTAAAAATTTTAATCAATTTAATGAGGGACTTCTGTGACCCAAATCTAATGAATACACACTCTGATCAGTATACATTTAAATGGGTAAAAAATTAATTTAATAAATTTAAAAAACGTGACATTAAAGGTTTATTGAATAATTATATTTAATTTTTTTTCAATGTTTCTGTTTGCTTTAAACCTTATTTTTACTTAGAGGAGTTTTCTAAAGTCGTCTGTAAACGCATTTTCCTTCCCTGAATGTGGCTGAATCTTCTTGCAGTGTCCACCCAATTAGAAAGTTCAATTTAAAATGGTTTTTATTTGGTTTTCAAGAGGAATTATTAAGGGTTACGAGAATATCTTTGTGTACTAAAGTATTCTAAATTCTTGTTATGGAAATGAAACGAATTTTCTCACAAGCTTGATGTGTTGCATTCATGATGTGCATTCTTGCTCTGTCTTCCACCGCCCTATGATGTACTGCTCAGTTGAGAGGTTGCTATCCACTTCGCTGTTTACTTATTAGGAATTTCCTGAACGCGCCCCCGGACTCATTGCGGCCCAGTGTGCGCCTCAGGCAGCTGTGACGTCACCGGAAGTGCGTACGCGCGGGCGAGCCCGGCACGTGCTCTGGCCACGTTCCAAGTAGGCCCTGGGCGGTGCGGCGCCCGCCCCCACCCCCACACCACGCAGTCGGCGCCAGAGCGCCGCCGCCACCCTCACTCCCCCCCCCGCCCCCGCGTCCACGCTCCCTGCAGAGGATGCGCGCCTGGGGGGCGGGGGGAGGGAGGACAAAAAATATTCTCTGATGCGTCTCCGAGACGTCGCACCGGATCTCAACCGTTAACTGGGAACAATTCTCTGATACGTTTTCATTTGTTTCCGTTTAAAAAAGTGTGCTTCGTATGTGACATTCATGACACTTGAAATTCTTTAACTTGTATATTAGGGTTCCGAGAGAGACGAAAAATAAAAAAATAAAAATAGAAAGAAAGCGTTTCAAAAACCCCGCATCGTAGTTTGAAAGTTAAATGTAAATTATCTTCTGTAAAATTTCGTAAACTTTTGCAAACCTAAAGTTCTTCTAAGGAAATTAATACTACAACCAATATTTACAGTATTTGTAATGTAGAATTAAGGAATGGGAATTTTTGGGACATATTGTGCGAATGTGTACATATATATTTATATTTGTGTTAAAGATAAGTATTTGAGAAAATCTAAATGTGCATTTTGGTGAACGAATTACTTAATTTATTTTTTCTTTTCGTAATTTTAATTATTTTGTGCTCAAACGCATGCATTACGGATTCCCATCATTAACCACCAATATTACATTTAATTTTTAGCTTTCTCCTGATGTATATACAGTCATTACATATTTCAAATATTCACATTGCGTAAAAATACAATCCAGTGTTTTTAGTATTGACTACATAAATAATTTGAATATGTGAGTATGAAACTGAGAGTACATTGTTTGCCTCGTTTCTCCTCGATTCTTTTTACGAGATAGAAAATTCATCTCCTCTATAATTTTTTGACTTATAACAGAAGTGTTGAAAACGGAATAATTGGAAAAGAATGTCACATTGCTTGACCTTATACTTCCGATTAATGAGAACTCAACAATTCTCATGAAATTCTCTCACAGAAATGCTGGGAGTGTATTTAAATAATATCGAAAGTTTGATTGTTTTTACAACTTTATGCAAAAATGTCAGCGTATCGCTTTCTTACAAATAAAAGGAAGGTTTTTTTACTTCTACGGATCCTTTCTTTAATCTCCATTGAGTACGATTCTTTCGTCGCTGTTTTTTGTTTTATATATGAACACTTTCCATTTGGTTGTCTTCTCATCGAACTTGCAGAACGTTCTGGAAACAGGGATCCTACACTTCCTTTTTTATTCACCTTCACCCTTTATTTTATTTCATCACTGCTCCCTCTAAATCTCACGCTATGCTTGCACCGCCTTCTCCCCCCTCCCATCTTCCCTTCTTTTAACCCCCTGTCTTTCTATCTCTCCCCTTCCCCCTCCTCATTCGTTTCTGCTCGCCCACTTTCGCACCCTTCTCCGGGACCGACTCTCTTTCTTCTACCTCGCATTTTCCCTTCTTACCATTTTCCGTGGTTTCTCTGATCAACACCAGGCGAATGCCGGAGCAGCACCCTAACAAACGGGCGGGTCACGGACCGCGCGCGATCTTTCCTTACTCCTCCTCGTCCTAAAGGTAAGAGATTCTTACACTAACATGCACTACACTACTACTTATGTCGGGAGCTTAGAGCTTGTCCCCGGCTAGGGCGGAGCTCCCGATGGTGGGAGATACCTGGTTGGAAAACCCCCGCTAGTCCACAGTAGGTCGGCGCCGGATCTCGCCATCCAGCGGGGGAAGATCACCGCCACCTCCCGAAGAAAACATGTACTACACTTACTGGACTAGTGACCTCGATACGCCCTAACTACCAACCCACTTTCACTGACAACCAACAACCAACCTTCTTTCCACCCGCTCTCTTTCTCTCCCTCCCCTTCCCCCTCCTCATCCGTTTCCCCACGCCCCCTTTCGCACCCTTCCCCTGGGCTGACTCGTCTTCCTCCTCCTCCCAAGGAGGCGCAACAGCGCGCGCACTTTTTCGCGCATCGTCGGGGGTCGTTGCCCCCGTCAGACGGTTGGTTGGTCGTAGCCGCCCCCGAGAGGAGACAAAAAAAACTGTCCACGGTCATCAGTTGTGGGATTTTCGGGAGGGACCACCCGAGCGGCGAATTCTTTGGAAGCGAGCGCCCTGCGTTGCGCGGTTGGCGCGCAGCGGCGCCGGAAAAACGCGTCGTGCGAAGCGGCGACGCCTGGCGGCATTTCGCTCCACTTCTTCCGCCACGGGGATCCCCGGGTGTTTTCTCTGTGACGCAGAGGCGCGGGGCATGTGTGACGACCAGGGAACGGAATTTATTGTAATAAAACAGCAAAAAATACTAATATACGAGAGTCGGTGCAGAAGTCATGGATACTATTTTTTTCCAAAAGAAATATTATCGGATCTCATAATTTTATTTGTCGTCTCAAAGAAATGTACTAGTGTGTTTTCACAACACCAGATGGTCGTTTGAGTGTCTCTGTTAGCACAGAGAACAATCTGAAAACAGTTGTTTGACTATGTAACTAGTGACGGCAAATTTTTGTGAAACCTCGATAATCGATACTTTGATACACCACCAAAAGGATTTCAATGTCGATGGAAACATCGAAAAAAATATCGATGTTGAAAATAACGATGTTGATGAAACCGTATTTTCTCATGCAATTTCCATTTTTAAATTTAAGACTTGAATGACTTAAATGAGTTATATTTTTTGTTTGCTCACGTGCAAGAAATGTTACTAATAATGTTTATCAAATGTAAAGAAGGAAACAAAAAATAAAGGACATTGTGATTTGATATTTTCCCATTTATTCACTTTCATTCACAAATTATGGAAGTAAAATATTCTGGTTCTAATGTGATACATAACACGTCAATATTAGTTTCAAGAATATTTTGCCTTAAAGTTGACTGTCATCTTAGTTTTCTAATAAATGTTCTATGATCATAGAACGACCTGACGTCCGTCAGGTTCAAAATACAGTTCAACGATTTTACCACAAGAAAGGGTGACAACACTGGAGAAAGATTGCTAATAGCGAACTGTTTCGTGCCGCGTGGGGACCAACAAGAGTGTCACTTAACAGAGGCAAGTAATCCACAAAAAATTAGATATTGGAAATTTTATATATATCATGAGAAATTTTTTTGAAAACATCGATGTTTCTGGACAAATATATCAATCCGAAGAAAACATCGGAAGCAAAAGATCGAAGCAAAAGCAATACATCGGTATTTCTGCTCGAAATTTCGATGTTTTCAAAACATCAATGTGTTTTTTGACATCTCTAAATGTAATCCTTTCGAGCAACACTCCTACATCAAGACAGCCGTTCCTCTTTGAAGAAGAGACCGAGAATGGCACAGGAAATGGTGGAAGCTGATGTAAATAATGCCCTTCCGTACTGGACAGTAGAGAGCTATCCAGGAGAGTTTCAGCGAGAACGCGTAGCAACCTATGATCTGTAACACAAGGGACGACCTACAATGTGGCACGTACGGTAATCGAGCTCATGCTGGAGAGAGGCAGACAATGGACGATACTGGAGACAAAGAGCGAAAATGGTATCGAGAAACGCACACTCACAGGTCGTCCCGTGCGTTGCTGAACATAGGTTGCTACGCGACCTCGCTGAAACTTTCTTGCTACCTCGCGACTGTCCGATATGGAAAAGCATTATTCCCAACAGCTTCCAACAATTTCTTGTGACATTCTATTTCTTCAACAAAGAACGGCTGTCTTGATGCAGGAGCGTTGCTCGAAAGGGTTACTACATTCATCCCGCACGGCATAGTGAGAAAATTGATTTCACATTGCTCTTTATTTCACATTTCTTTCACGCGACAAACAAAATTATATGATCCGATATTATTTCTTTTATAAAGCAAAATAGTTGCCATGAAGTCTGCCCCAACTTTCGTATGTTTCTTTTTTAATATGTAAGAGAAATAGAATATATGTAAAATAAAGTTTCATTACAATGTATAAAATTGCTCTGTAAAAGCATTTTCCGAGCACAGAGCGATATAGCCATGGATTTGGCGCGGCTGAAAAATAGTTCTACCTCTACCGAAGTAATCCTACATTAGTTTTCACCACAGATGAATTTTAATCGAAATTTAAAATACGTTCATTGTACAATGTTGTTTATCAAGATCTGCTGCTCAGGAGAATATTGGTACCATGCAGATATTGACGGATCACGGGGAGTGGGAGTTAAAGGGAACATACCCCCCTGCAAATTCAACAACACGATAAGACAATGATCTGTAAAAAATATTTGTTAGTTGTCGATCGAGTGGGCTCTACGAATCATGACAAGCTCGTCGGTAGATTAAATTGCTTCTGCTTCACGCACATCCGCTAATCCTTGATTCCGAGAAGGCGGTCCCCAAGAAGCACGGGTATGAGTTACGACAATATCATAACGAAAGTCCTGTGGGCATACTAGAAGCGCGGTAGCATTACTTTGCTTTGATTCCAGTAACTTATATCGCATCTGAAATGTTCCGTTTCTACGTATAAATATATTGAAATGTAATGAAATATTCAGTTTTGTGTTAAATATGTAAAAAATATGATGTAGTAATACAGAAATATTTACAACTTAGTAAAATAAAAATGTTTCCAATTCATTCAAAATGCCCTGTAAACCCAAAAATATTCATGAATGCAGATATCTTGTTCCGATAAAAATATGTATTTACATAAAAAATTCGTTCCCTAGTGATGACTTGAGATGGCGGTGCGCTTGTCCGTGCGCTTCCTTTTAGGGCGAATTTCACAATGGGTTCTTCTTTAAATCAAACTCTAGGGGATCTAGAAAAAATATTGTCTAGAATTCAAATCAACCAAAGTTTACATTTTTTAAAATATTTCACTTCTTTCCCCTCTTGGTAATAGTTCCTCATAGCCTCACAGCCGCAATGCTTTATTGCAGTGCATCTGCTCAACCCAATGCAGAGCTGCTCCCGTAAGATGGAACCATCAATCGCCCGCGCGCGGTCTCATGTGATGGCGGCGCGGGTTGTTCCCGAGAGAGAGATCTGATTTTCTTCGTCGCACAAACATACCATTTTTCTTTCAAAGCTGATGATCAACTCCCTTCTCATGCAGCTTGATGATCATTTCTCTTCTTTAGTCGTGGTTAATAAGGAACTAAAAATAATATCTTCGACTTAGAAATATAGTGATCACATGGTAATAATTTGCAATGAAACACAGTGAGTACGTCAGGTTTGTTAGGATGAATATTGAAGTGTAAGAAAAGTGCAGTAATTAGTCGTCGTCCCTGACCGACGAGATCTCCCATGTGCCACTCTATGAAGTGTTTTCCTGGATTTGCTGCTATACAAAGTATCGAAAAAAGTCCACCCTCCATAAAGGAGCTTCAGGAACACGTCGATGGTTGATGGTAAATCATCTTATCCACCAAAAGAAATTTTTTAAGAGAGGGAGAAAATTTCTCATTCTTTATTATTTTGTAATTTTGTTCTGAAATCTTCATTACAATAGTACCTAGAACTAAATAATTTATTATTACAAATCTTTTTTCTGTTGTGCGCATAAGATGTGTCGTCTGGTAAACCACCATCTGTGGAAATTATCTTACGGTGAGTTAAGCTCTTCTTGAGGACCGATATTTTATCATCTTCTTTCATATTAACTAAGTTACGATAATTCTTAAAATAAAGTTTGAGTTGTTATTACAGTTATTTCAGTTGGACATAGTTTCTTAATTTAGTTTTTAAAAAATGAGGTACAAAGGAATATAACGTAGCCAAAACTCCTCCTTTTTTCCTGACAGAGTCACAGTGTGTAATGAGAAACAGCTGTTTCAAGATGTTTCAAGATGTTTCAATTTCTACTTTCAATATGTTTCTCATTACACAGTGTGTAATGAGAAACATCTTGAAAAGTTCCTTGTTCATCGATTGGATTGAGATATTTACTGTTTATGCTACAAAGTCCATCGTTGCCCCTGTGACCATCATGCTGACCCCACAAGTAAGAAACAGAATAATGAAGACCATTAACGTCCGCTAACATTGCCAAATAACTCAAAAAAGAAGCATTGAAAAGCTATCTACAAAGCATCAAAATGAACTTCAAAGTTGCTGATAATCCAAGATGTTCTTTATCTTAACTTTAAACACAAACTATGTATTGATAAAACAATCCGGCTGAATCTTTTCTTATCAACCAGTTTCTAAAATTGAAACCGAAATAATTATATAATGAATTACAATATTTTTCGTAAGAAGTATTTTTTATTTTTAAATCCCGTAGCGCACTACTTACCCAATAACCACCCGGAACTCCTGTTGATCTTAAGATGTTTTAATGGTCACAAACACAAGTTCATGGCTCTTAGGATAAAGTTGTTTCTCCTACCTACCTCCAACCATTATATTGATGGTAAAATGATTACGTTGCGTGACACTGTAACCATTTTCAGAAAATTGCATCTCTAGATGTTTTAACTGAAAATTTTTGTTCGGGTCGAAAGAATGATAGGTTTCAAGGACATAAGAATCGAAAGTGGAGTTGTCCTGTTGTAACATGTTACTTCTCAACTCCTTCAAACAAGACACCCTTTAGACCCCAACATAAAATTCAAAGTTTTGCCTGTCAAAAGCAAAGGCCAAAAATTAAAAACTTTAGAAAATTTGGAAGTTCTAAAATTAGTACAAAATTCTTCTATTCTTCTTATCTCCTGTCCTAATGATCAAACCAATATAAAATGTAGTTCTTTATTTAATATCCTCTCGTTTTCCCAGAGCACAAATTGGCGCCGGCAAAGGTGCATGTTTAACAGCCATCTTTGTATCACACTCCTTGGGTAAGTGTGTATTATATTTTATTTTATCAATTCATTTTTATCCTTTTCTGTACTATATTAATTCTTTTGTATATACTTCGTTTTCCTTTGTCTAGGCAGTACAATAGATGAGGCAAAATTCATCGCAACATGTAAACTGTAATGTAACATATGAATGTAATGTAAGATACATATTTTATTGTGGGAGATTATTTCTATTGTACCCATCCATTCTATCTAACTATCTGTGTGTCCGTTTTTCTAACTATCTTTCAAGGAACGAAAGCGAAAAATACTGTACATCGTGTATATGCGTGGTATGTATTAGATTACATAATGCAAAATAATCAAAACATTAAAGCAAGCAAATGTCATTACAAGGCTTTTAAATTGTATTTCTTTTTGGCTTATTTTATTGGCAGCATCACACAACCTTGAACCATTACATACTATATTATAATTAAATACCTTCTTGGCTTCTTTTTATGTGTGAAAAAATTGTGACTTCAAGTTCTTAGAAAGTTAAATTTTTCAAATATAATTTCCAAACGGTAGTTTTTCGATTTATTCAATAACTCAAATTGTCAAAGTTGATTTAACCGAAGACCGAGAATGTATTGGTTCAATAATGAACCGTTCCAATAGTACTGCTTTTGGAAAAAGAACTTATCCTTTCATATGTGACTTGTTTTATCAGCATATTATATTAACAGGTCCCTCGGGTGGCTCACGGACAGTCTGCTATCTGTGAGGCGGTCCCGAGTTCGATTCTCAACAGAGGCAAAATCGGTGCTGTCGCTTTGTAACACAAATCGTCTCGGTTTCTATAGCTGTGTGACGAAAGAAAGATCGGAGAGGGCAAATAAGGTAGGTACGGTGATGGAGAATACATCGACATCCCCACATTATACCTTCATTTGGAATAGAGCAGAGGGAATCGTTCCAAACGAAGTTAAACATAAGAGATTTGGTGCAAAATAAAGAATGTCCTTAAAGATGTATTTTATTTTAAATATCAAAAACTCGTCATCAAAATAACATTCTAAGGTCTACAGCAATTGACTTGTAGACTAGGCAACGTCATGGTTTGTATGAGCGGTTATATTATGTTTCAGCAAAATAAAGTATAAAATAATTTCAACTTTACACGATATAGGTAACATTTTAGATACAGCATATAAATTTAATAAAGAGACTAGAGAAAACTTATTACGCACTTACATTTTTCATTTATGTGCAAAGAAAAACATAACTTTTTGCTCTATTAGTTAGGGAAATTAACTATTTTCATTGCTTTTCGACAGGGTTTAAAAATGCAAGAAAGTATTTGCTGCTAGTAATGAGTGTTTTCCGACCATCAAACTGAGTCAACAGTTTTCAAGCAAGGCCTGCGGCACAGAGGTGTTGGTTCATTATAATACAATTAAGTTCTCTTTCCCAAACATCGCTTAGGATCATCCGTGCATGACAAGAGGCACCTCCACTAGGGGTAAAAAAGGTTAATGGATTCAAGAGGAAGGTCAAGGTTATTGTGGGAGCATTAGTGGTAGCAGAACAACGGTTCCTCGTTAGCTTTCCGTTCTAACTCGTTATTTCATTTTGTTAGCTCTGCGAAATTCAAAACTGCCATGTTGTTGAAATAAGGTCTGTATGCTTCGGTATTCTTGGAAATATGTCACCTAGTAAAAAACAAATACTTTTTAGACAGCCTCTCGTAAAAGTGGTTCTAGCATGCTAAAAGCACTAGCATTCTAAAAGTTTAATTTTTAGTACTATTGCTAAAAGAGAGCTCTAGTGTTCAGATAAATCTGTGAAAGCAGCAAAAAAAAACTTTCGTCTGACTCATGGAGCTATGAATACATGGTCTAACTGCATCACCTAGTACTGACCTCAATCAGTATCCTCTGGAATACTAAAACCTGGTAACGATTTTGGGACGTAAGCGCGGTAAGGCCCGAGAAGTCATTTGTTTATATGTTCTGTGTCGTGGTCCGTTGCGTTTTTTGTAATTATTTGCTATAAATTCTAGAAATTCGAACTTTGTAAGTACAATGTATTAACTGTAGTTTTTGGTTAAGTGTTAACTAGTGTTTCCTACACGTAAATAACATGATATTATTTTATATGAGATGACATTATTTTCCACTAAATTATTATATAGAGATGGTTATGTATTTTTTTAGAAATATTTTGTTCAGGTGCTGCACACATATCAAGACCTGAAACTCCAGTTCGTGAAAGTTCAGCTGATAAAAGAAGAAAAGAGGTGGAAACCCTTGAAAAGACAATCTCTGCTAGTCTGGAAACATATGCCGAGTATAATTCATTTCAATGTTTCAAGAGTTTAGATGATCTGAAGACATTGTCCCTAGAATTTAACTCAGAGTGGACAGTGTCAATTAGAAGCTCCTCGATGTTAAAAGAAAGACAGCCGTACGTAATACGCTCCGTTAAGGTTGATGAGAAATTGTTTTGTCCATTATAGGAGTGCTTTAGTTACAGTGTACTAGTAGCAAATTAAGTGATAGTGAAGTAATTTCGAGACTTTTCATTGTTAGGGGACAATGCTAAAACGGTCATTTCAGTGATCGATGAAATACTTGTGATATCCGCTAAGAAGGGAACATAATTATTGCCTAGTATATTGACAGTCGGGAGAAATCCACAAGTGCGAGCGTGGTTATGGTTTACAGCAGGCTGTCTTCATATAAAGATGTTGCACATGTTTTACCATTGCACAAACTGACTGGTTACTTTCAGACAATTACGTTTCACAAGTAGTTGGTTTGGAGGACACAGGTTTTGAAGTTTTCGGAGCGATTTCAGAAATCATTCTGTCTTCAGGATCACATACTCAACATTAAAAAATGCATATATGCATCCCAAATGCAGTGGTGTACCCTTGTTCCACGTTTTTTGATTAAACAAATATGTATGGTGTAATGTATGTAATTTTCAATATAATGTTTTTCAAAATAAATTCACATATTTTTAGTAAATCAAAATTTTTATTAACTTCTGATTCCAATTTTGTAGGAAAATTCCAAAAAAAAAATTTTTCTGAAAATATAAATCTTTTGATTTTCATTACCAAACTCCTTTCGTGAGAAATTGTTAGCAAGGAAGAAATAAATTGTGAAAACGCTCTTGCTATGAACTTCAAGCAGCATCGTGGGTTCACGGTGAGGCAGTGATGTCATTGGCAAACTAGCTGCTCGTCGCACGGCTTTGTTTCTCCAGAGTGCGCTGCCTTAATGTATCAAAGTAATTGTGTATAAAAATAAAATGAAAGTCAGTCAGGCTGACTAAAAAATAGTGTATGACACATGTGGTAAAAGTGATTATATTTTGTGTAGTATCCAATTAAAAGGCAAGAATTCATAAAACAATTTTTATTCAAGACCAGGTACAATAGCCGAAGTTCCCTATCACGAGAAGCATGTATCAAAAGCGAAGCCGTGTTATCGTTGTCCAGAAGAAGTCCCA
This sequence comes from Teleogryllus oceanicus, assembly GCA_964035755.1. Taxonomy (NCBI): domain Eukaryota; kingdom Metazoa; phylum Arthropoda; class Insecta; order Orthoptera; family Gryllidae; genus Teleogryllus; species Teleogryllus oceanicus. The sequence goes on from CAXIVR010000006.1 coordinate 124,799,253, forward strand.
AAATCAGCCGAGTCGTCAAATATCCACAAGAGAGTTCCACTAACGTTGCACAGGTCGTCGTCGTAGTTGATCTCCACTCTTCGCTCACCAAGTCACTCGCCAGGATCCAATCACTAACACCGTCGCTCGCTATCTGCCCTGGCGTCGGGTCGGAGCCCTCTTATAGCCCGCTTGGACTAGCGGCCCGACTAGCTGCGGAGTAGGGGCGGTGGCGAGTCCCTACCCGCTTGCGGGGACGGCCGCGCGCGGCAGTCCAGGCCGACTCGTCCTCCCGCAGGGCGGTAACGCCCCGCTGACGTCACTCGGCGGCGGCTCCTTCAAATGCATGCGGGCGGTCACGACATTTTGCTGGTAGGATTCCTTCATGGCGCAACCTTTCCTACTTGCAAAGTGAATTGTCACTTTTACCACTCGTATCATAAATAACTATTTTTTCGGTAAAACCAAAAACAGACTATGGCAAAAGTAACATGTAACATTGTTATTCAATACTTTCATCGGCTTTGAGTTTTTATAAAGGTAGATTTTAAAACTTGAATATAATTTCACAAAATTAAATTATATCGGAGGGTTATTTTGAAACTATTATTTGAATTAAAGATCTTTATTCTACTTGAATGATAAATGTGAATGTAGACAATGCCTCAATTCAAAGAGCAGCGAATGCCTTTGAGTTGGAGATGGACCTTGTTCTATACACTGTTCCCCATAATTTGATATTACAGTTTTTTTTGCATAATGTCTAGCACGAGCTTGATTAACTGAAATAACTTTTATTAAAAAAGGTAGTAAAATGTCGAATTTGAGGAAGCAAGTGGGAGGTACAGATGACCTCATGGATAGTTGAGAAAAGTAACATGTGCTTTCTTTCTTGATCTTTTCCATTTTTTTCGTATTCTGTGTCTGCATAGACCTATTTTAATAAATTTAGAATATTAGACTAGAATTTCTGACGAGATCGTGGAGTTCGGGAGCAGACGAACGGGAGCTGGAGGGAGTACGCCAGCACGGTACGCGTCATTTTCTCCCGGTTTCAAGCTAAGGAACAAGTAAGGTCGTTGCCAGTTCGAACTACACATTGTATTTACGATTTCTATGTAGATGGTTATCAAGAAAGTGAGAGAAGAACAAACTCTTGTTAGACATAAATATGATTATTTGTTTCGTTTAAAGTGCAGTGAAGAACCGCGTCTTAAACAAATTTATAGTGATTCAATCATTCTTCGTAAGACATTTAGTATCTGAGCATATTTGTACTTGGAGCGATAGCTCAGTGCAACTGATGTCACTGCAGCGCCTCTGACCGGGAGGTCCTAGGTTCGAGTCCTGACGACGGCAGGAATTTCGACACTAGCTTTTCAGCTAGGTCGAATTCAGTCGCTGTCTGGAGGAGAATTCTAGCGGCCGGCTGCTCTGATCGGTAGTTTTCCGTGGTTTCTCCGATCAACACTAGGTGAATGCCGGAGCAGTACCCTACCAAACGGGCTACGGACCGTGCGCGATCTGTCCTTCCTCTTCCTTGTTCTATCCTCTCCCTTACACACACACTTACACTAACATGCATGCCACATATTCCGGGAGATCGGTCGGGAGCTTAGAGCTTGGTCCGTCTGGGGCGGTGCCCTGCTGGTGGGAGAGTCCTGGTTAGGGGGAAACCACATTAGCCGACGGTAGGTCGGCGCCGGATCTCGCCATCCAGCGGGGAAAGATCACCGCCATCTCCCGCGAAACAAAATGCACTACACTAAGAGGACTAATGACCAAAGCAGTTGACGCGCCCGGAAACACGAAAAAATCAAATCAAATCAACTGAGCATATTTATAAATTGTAAATCATTTAGAGAAGTTAAGATTAGATTTTAATGAGAATTGAGAGGTAATGTGGACTAAATACTGTCAGAGAGAATTTCAGATGTATATGTCCATTCTAGAACTATTCTTTCTTTTTGTGAAGATTTTTGTTACAATTATGGTTTCAATTGGAGAATAAAACTATTTCAAAGGCTATCTGAAAAGGATTATGCTCACTAGAAGAATTAATAATTAAAAGAAACAGCGAATCTTAAGGTAGTAAAAGAAGTGAAGAAGCAAAATTGTATATTTCTGTTGTCTGTGTTTCACAAGGTCATAAGAGTTTCATGTAAATTGGAGGGTTTTAAGTGTAATATGTGTATGTTTATTTTTCTTTGTGTAACTAAGGAATTCTTTTTTATGTACTGTATTGAACATTCTATTTTACTCTTGAAACCATAGAGCATTTTACCAAGGTATTCCTGAGAGTGTTATTTGTTGTCAGCCAGGCGATCCAAGCAGAAGTGCCGAAAAATTAATAAAATAATGCCGTCTCGGGCGGAGACGACTCGTGAGCCCGGGCGGTTGACCCGAAGTGCCTTAATTAACGAAAACAAAGCGTACGCACACGGACGCACTCCTGCGCCCGGCGGAGTGTCTCGAGAGTCGCCTCTCCCCTTTGTCTTCGCCCTCGAAACTTCAATTCCTTGTTCTCTATTCTTCAAAATTGTGTTCTGATTGACTCGAACGTTTTGAGTCTTAATATTTTCTCCGCCAATCCCCGTATGGCTCCGGAAAGTTCTAGAAAGGGAAAATTCCTACTGAGCGCTCTTTCTCTAGCATTGTTTATATTAGCTGGATTACGGCGTAGAACTTGCAGCTTCAGGCAAAGTGCGTCGCGGGCTAGTGAAATTATAGAGTTTGCGCACGCCTAGACGGCTCCACTTATTCGGCATTCGCCGAGCAGCGAGCTAGTGCTCGCCTAATCCCGAGCAGCTGATGTGTTCAGAGAATGTTCGCTTCCGCGGTAGGGCGAATACCGAATGATCGTCACACGGCAAATAGCAAGTACTCATTCACAATACTCGAGATTCGGCGAGCGGTTGCTCGCTGTTCGCCGAATAACGAATGTGTGGAGCCGTCGTTAGCGGACTGCACTGTCGAACTTCTGTGCGTGCGCAGATGCACAAAAGCGATGCAAAACTTAAACTGCGCATGAGCAGAAGATCGATAGTGTTTTAATGATCGAGAGTGCACAAACTCTCTATTAATGAGCTATGCGCGCACGTTCTCTTGATCCTTCAGATCCCTTTGCTGGCTCAGCCCGGCACAGCACGGCCCGGCACAGCAAATATGAGCCCCACTCAGAACGTCACGACTCAGTTTGCAGTGCTGCCCACCTTCATCCTTTACAACGTAGACTTCACACTTTTCGCTCTCTCTAACAACCTGTGCGTATGGTGCTCCTTCTTGTTACTCAATAGTCTTTATAACTATTATTTCTTTAGAATTAAAAAACCTCGTTTTTTCTCATTGTTATGTAGTCAAAGACGCGCTATTACGCTGTTTTCTCATGAAGTTGCACTGCCGCGAAGTAGACAGAACCCGCTTCTCCTTTGCACTCCCTGCTGTGGAGTATCAAGAAAAAGTGCGCGATTAGTATTCCAGAATTGGTGTGATAGTTAACATTGCTGGTGAATTTTCCTACTACGCACTTCGGTTCTCAGCCTTACCCGGGCAGCAGGCAGGGTGTGGTGGATGGAGGGTGAAGGGTAGCGTGGACGTGCGTGAGTCTGCAGTGTAGGCACACAAAAAATTGTGGGGGTGGAGATCGTTTGGCGCCGGGTCGACGGCGACCGAGTTCCCTGTGGACAAAAGGGGGCGCTGTACGAAGTACGTCTGTAGTAGAAAATCCGCGTTTCCCTGGGATAACGAAATTCCGTGATAATCTAACGAAGTATTTTCTGTTCGCCTAATTATCCTGTACGAGCTCTGTGCCGCCACAATATATAAAAGTATAGCTATGCCTAGGTCAACCTGGGAGTTATTATACCTACATAAACTTGGAATATAACACGCTGATTTCACTATAAAAACACTTGCTTATAATAGAAATAGAAAGTGTATGACAAATATAACAAAAACAAAATGTAGAAAAATAATGTTGTCTTACCATTATTGTACCCTCAACATACACATAACCTCCTAATCCTAAACAATTACATTCGTTTATTCTTGAAACATTTAAATTCACGCGAGTTAAAATTTATAATAAATTCCCTGCCGCATTGTATTTCTATTATGTTGGATGCATTTTCCATGATTCGCTATTTTTCTTTATTTCCATGATTCTTGCTCATTAGTTTCGAAATCATATAAAGTGGTTGAAGCGAAAACGAGGTGAAGTGTCAGCCATGGATGCACTTGTCATAAACGACACAACCGGGAAAATATCGGGGGCCCGTCAATAGAACTCCCTACGCATGCGCAAGCATACTCTCCGAAACTGTCTCGTGACGACTTTGAAGTTCATGACTTGCAAAATCTCTAATATATTCTTAAGTCGCTTCTCCATGTCAGTGTACAAAAATGCCGTTTTTCCTATATTAAACTGTATCCGAAACCCGTTGAAGGTCCTATTTCCATTGAAATGTTAAGAGCCGTTCACAATGCCTATTTTCATTGAAAAATTAAGAGCCGTTTTGCGAAACAATGTTTATGTTCAACGAATTAATGAACTATGATTTACGGTATTAAACACGCGCGTTTTCTTGAGCACCGAAATATCTACTTCCAGTTCTTCACTAAAATTATTTGACTTAAATAAATGTTAGCGACGAGCGTTGTTGTCAAAATCTAATTAAAAAAGATCTCTCCCATTTAATAGAAACTATTTTGCCAATAAAAACGAGCAACATATTTGATGTAATAGTCCTGTCGTCGAAGCAACCAACCTCTCATTCCTCTCGCATCTAGCGAAATGAGAGCTCAAGAAAACTTGCACAAATAATATTATGGTTCAGTTATGTTTAGAGGTACCTATAATCCATGGTACGATGCGGCAATACTGCTTATAATAGTTACCGCGGATTAGTTAATATTATATTCCCCCTTAACTTATCGGTTAATATCGATCGTCACGATTCGAGAATGGCAACGCCTCGACGCGGCAGTTTGAAATTAATAGAATTACTTCTCATTGTTAGGAGATAATGTTTCTCGTTGTACAGAAGCAGTTTTGCATTGTCAACGTGGTATTAAGAGAATTAGTTTTCGAAACTCATGCGCCAAGATTGGTAACGAGTTTTACAAGTATAGTTGATATGCGTTCAAATGTATTATAATATTACAGAAATTGTGGAATATATACGAAACCATTACTAATGCCAAAAAGTACGTACTGTTGTAGCACCACTAGTTTCTTTTTAGAATATCCAAGACACAATATTCTGCGTCATTATTAGTTTGTATAACTAAGGCATGAATTGCCTCCTTCGAAGTTGAAAAGTTGTCTGAATGAAATGCGTATTTGAGCCATTAATATATTTGTACGCAAAATAAAACCAAAAATACAATGTCAATCTCCAAGTCATTGCATTGCTTTTCTCGCTATTGTTATTTTCAATATAAGAAGCTAAGGTCTTTTGGAAAAATTTGTTTCAGTTATTGTTTTTACAAATGGAACTAAGATACTAAAAGCAGATTACAAGAATTTCAATGAGAATAATTAGATTATTTTTGTTATAATTGAAAGTTGTGGTCAATTTTATGTCACACGGTCTTTAAAAATTGGAACGTGATTTTAAGATACATATTTTACTGGCACAAGATGCAATTACCAAAGGAAGGTAACATCTAAAACAAGCATTCCGTTCGTGAGCAGCCGAGTGCCAACCTTGCGCTGTTCCGCTAATGCTTGTTGGTGTTCGCAATATTTGCGACGTCGTTGATAAATGGCGCCAGAAATCACAGCGGACGTAAATCGTGGATGTGATTCAATTACTTTGCATCAAAGGACGATGTGGGTCGGTTTTTGCCCGTGAAAACGAGTAATCATCCCGCAGCCTTCAGACACAGACTCGCTTCCACGAATACTCTATCTCTTCTAAAGTTCAAGGATAAAATCAAATCTGCAGTGCAGCGTTTTTGAGTGTCGAAGCGCACTCGCTGAAACATGAGGATTAAAACCAACCGGAGTATCAGAAGCGCATTCGCCGAACAAAATATTTTCTTGTGTCAGCGATGTATTTTTCTTTTAGTTTTCCTTCTTATTTAAGTACAGAACACAGTCACAAAGTCTGGAGGAGAATTAAAACTGCATTGTTCGGTAGTTCGCCGTGTTTTCTTCAATCAATACCAGGCGAATGTCGGAGCAGTACCTAGGTTGGTGTCAAACATTCCAAAGAGAAAGGATCAATGCCACCACCATCGAGATGAAAATAGTTGATGCGCCCATAACCACCAAATAATCTATCAATGCTTACTCCTCCGCACGCTATCCTCTCTCTTCGGCCTGCCAGTCCCCGCGACATCCCCGCACCCACCCAGCGTACTTACATAGCTTTTGCTCTATTCTATTTCTATAGAAATCCCAGAACTTCGTTGTTTTCTTTTCGCCCAGAAGCTGATAGGTAGGTTAGATCCACTTTGCCATTAAGGCTGCTGATAATTCAACAACCCATTTTCAATTTTACTGCACTTTTGCTTTTGTATATATTTTATTTGACTTTAAATTGTATATCTTACATTTTCTTGTTAATATTTTCAGCACTGATAATCGTTTCGCAAAATCGCGTGCGTTAGATATTACATCATTCAATGCCAAGATAACATCTGTCTTATTAATTACACCCAGGTATCAAACTCTACAACAAAGTATTAAGAAGACACATACATTTTAAGTAGAAAAAAACTATGAAGCGTACACTTGTGGCAGTTTTGGGCGTACTTTACTAAAGTGCCCTATACTAAAGCTGCCCTGTACTAAAGCAGTTTCTCCGTCGCCCTTGAGTGTATGAGCCGCGTGGCAAAGGTCAACGCGGTGGCGGAAATTGCAAACGAGCCGAAGGCGCTCGCAACGAACCCCCTGTTACGCCTTCAAGGCCCCCTGGTACGCTGCTACAGCGCCTGTTCCCCGCCGCGCCATGGCCCCCCGGCGCGCGCCACAGGCGGTTGGTTACCCGCCCCGCCGCCAGACAGCGCAACGCCATTATCCTTACACCCTTCCGGCCCTCGTTTCACGCGGCGTCGTTGGGATCTCGACGTAACAGTTGGAGATACGACTGAGGTGGCGCATGAGCTATCCAGCTGGCGACCCAATATGGCGGCAGTCCGTAGCCCCGCCTCCCGCCGCCATCCACAGTGGGAGGGGAAGAGGCGGATTCTCGGGAACGTCACCTTTTCAGACGCTCACGCGAATGGATAGAAGAACCCGACCTGTACAATAAAGACTTTTCTTCTGATTATCTGCACCTTACAACAGGATATATTTTTTAAATAAAGTTGAGCTCAACCGATCTGCGAACGAACTGTTAAGTTCACATTGAGCTAGGCGAAAGAGGAGTTTAGTCGGCATGCGTTATCAAATCAAATCAAACGTAGTTTGCTTTTGCAGATAATTTGTAATGCACATAAGCGACACTTCCTTGTTATCAAATGTTATTTATTTGTTTACTTAATAAGTAAAAACTGTGTAACGTACTATGTGGAGAAGTGACATCTGCCCACGGTTTCTTGAGCTCTGGTATCCAATCCTACCTCACATTCAAGTTGAATATTAGGAATACAGGTAGAAACGAGCGTTTGGGCAAGAATTGATGTGAAAAAAATCGTTCTAGAGTAATAACAACTATTTGCGAAGGCAAACCAGCCGATTTTGGCATTATCCCGACATGAAGGAATCGCCTTACAGATTCAAAATCACAAGGCTTTGAGTAGGGCCAGATTGACCGGAAAATACTAATTTTAAAAAATCATTCGAATAGTTTAGGTACTATACTTGGGTTTTTCTAACGAGGCAACTGAATGTAGTATGTACAAGATGGAATAGGGCATAGCTTTTCGTGTCTTTCTCGGTCCCACCGCTAGAGTCGCTTGATCTGCAGCACTGCTTGATACGGTCGCGATCATGAGACATCTTGCGTCAGTACCGAGAAGACGCAAAATGTCGCGCCATATCCCATCTTGGAGATACTACCCTCAGATGCCACGTTAGAAAACCCCAAGTACAGTGTTATTCATAGACCGACGGACAGACGTTTTGTGACAAGAAAAATTTTTCGGTACCAGGAACCCCAAAACGTGTATCTTTGTTAAAATCTCGAAATCGTTTAATTTTCTGCACTATTACATAACTTTTTCTATAATACGTGTATTACTCCGTTGATACGTATGTAAACGAGAAATAAAAAGGCGGAAAAAGCATTTTATTTTACTGGTTTATATTTGAATCCCCGATCAGATTTGCTCATTAAAAATTATTAAATGAGAACTTTCTTTTTTCATTGTGTATATACTTCACACGTGGTTAAGTATTTATTTGTAATTACTAATTGAGGCACCGAGTGTGAAAGAAAACTGGTCAAAAAATTCAAAACATTGTTTATTAATGTATTTAATATTGTTATTAATTGATGTTTGAAGTTGTGTGAGCTAGCCATCTCTCTTTGGATGATTCATTTCTTGACATAAACATTTGATTAATTCATAATGTTTTAATTTGCCTTCAGATTCCTTTCTCACAATGATCCATCTTCCATTTTGTTCAATTGTTTTAAACATTTTCACCAAAGCATTTAATTAACACTAGTTAGTAGTGCATTTTCTTTATTTTTAAACGGTTTTTGATCAATTTTATACGCGAGTGTCAGTCTTCACTTATTGCCAGCCGCTTTGTACATTTAACTCCCGCGTCACTATGTGACATAAAACCTTAATTCTTACTATCATGGCGCGCTTTAAGTTCCATCACCCCCTCTCCCGAAATTTGCTCCAATATCCAATCCACTGTTGTATAAAGATCAGGGCCTTTAAATGTTGGGAGAATTATTTAAAATAGTTTATATACCTTTGTAAATACAAATAAACAATGTTGAAATTATTGTATGTATTAAGCATCCTAGGGTCGGATTAAAACTTTTGCCAGATCAGGCGCGGATCCATGGGGGGGGGGAATAAGGGAAATCCCCCCCCCCCAAATTTGTCAGTCAATGTACATTTTAATTTGTCACAGGCATTTGAAACATAAATATTTCAGCTAGTAAAGTTTTGTTGTTGTTTCGAGCAAAATATGCGATAACAGAAACAAATATCCTAATCCTATTATAAGTATATTTGTTTTCTTATCTTATAGGATACGTTTAAGATTTGGTCAAATATGTCAATTTTTCTTGTGTTCCAAATGTTGTGGAAAAATCGTGAACGTAAAAATATTGCAGAGAAATGTCTGAAGAAACACCTACAGAAAACAACCAAAATAATTTATGGTGGCAGCTTTTTAAGCTATAGTTTAAGCCTTGTGTTATGACTAATATCTTATATAATAGTTATGTTATGTAAATAATGGGAAAACCATTTATGAATCATCTGGTGAAACTTGCTGTTGAGTGATGAAAATCTGGAAGTACCTTTAGTAGGGGTAAGTATTTTTCTGTATATAAGGAAATCGGTTTTCGACTACTGCATCTTCCAAGTTTGTGAACTAAGTACGTTGGACGAATATACGTGGACTGGGATTTTTCTTATTCGTACAATTTGATCCATGAGGTCAACTTACATACATACATACATACATACATTTATTTGAACTACAACTGTTTTTAAACTAGTAGTTTTTAGTAAACAGGCAACAGTTTTCATGCAAAATAAGGACCCTATATGGCCCTAGATTCTAGATTGTGGATATTGTATAATACACCAAAATACATGATAACTCCTCCACAGTCTCTGAATATTAATCTAATTGAACATTTATGGAGTTGCCTAAAAAAGAAATATCACTTCAAAGCAATTTCTAAAGGCTGCTATTTTGGAAGAATGGGGAAAGATTGGGTCGGAGGTCCCCACTAAACTTGTTCAGTCGATGCTCAGACGATTGGAAGCCATCATAAAGTTGAGGACTTCAACTAAATATTAAATAGCACTTAAAATGGTTAAAAACGGAGTATACAAATACATTTTACACACTTCAGTTTTTATATCTTTGTTTTATACTTATTTATGATGTATTATAATAATTATTGTTACCATACTTGTTTTTTAATTGCTTATTTTTATATAGAACATGCGAACATACCATTAATTTAATGTCATGTAAATCAATGTAATGAGCTAAAATACTCCAACATTATTTTTTGTTCACTTCTTCCCTTTAAGAATACTTTTTCCTATGACTGTGTGTAGTAGCTAGTACATTTGCTCGCGCTAGTAAATTTTGACACCGCTATCCACGTTCTTGTGAAACTGCAATGAATTAAATAACTCCGATGCACAATTAATACTACTGTTTAACCATTTGAGGTCCAAAGAAACAATATTAAAATTTTAGAATGTTTAATTCATCAAGATAATTTCTAAAACCTCACATTACATTGTGATATTAAAAAGCTGATCAAATTCTCTAAATTCAGTTTTGGATGCTGGCATTCAATTTCACCATTTAATATAAATTTTGTATAAATTACTTATTTTTCTTTATCTTTTATATTACTGAAGTAATTGATAGGCAATTCAATTTTTTAAAATTTAAACAGGAGACTGTCAGGTAAAACCAAAAAAGCATTATTTTGTAAATTGCTAATTTAATTGTAAAGAAAATGTACATGACAAATTACTGTCCATTTCAAAGAATTGACCAGTTTATAACCAAACTTTACCAGAAACTAACATGTATTTCTTTCACAGTAGTATTGCCAAGATACATCAAATGAAATTTTAAAAAAGGAACTATAAAATTATGCATTCAAACATATAAAAGCTTAGGTTTGAAGTACTACTCTTATGTCATTCATAAAGAGTGTGATGAGATATAAAATAGATTTCACTGATAAGTTTACCAAAGAATTCTAAAACTACATACTTGTTTCAAAGTTTCTCTAAAAAATTACCTGAACATTTAAGGGAAAAAAATGTTTTTTTGTTACGGTACACTTCTGTCATAATACCTCCAGGGGAAGTAATCTTTATGTGTGTTCCATCTATGCACCCGATAACACCAGGAAATTGCCTCGTGGCATAGAACTTTCTCTCAACTTCTTGTTGCTGCTGTGCAGTTCTTGGCAGAAGCACGTAATTTCACACTTGACTTCTGAGGATAGCTGTCACTTATTGAACCACTTTGCAACCACTTGACTGGCTGAGACCATGAATGTCACCATTCTCTCTCTGAAATATTTATTTTGAATCATATTACCTTTGCAGTAGGAAAAACTCAAACCATACTTATAAATTAATTAATTTCCACTCCAAGAGCAGACTTTATAACAAATTTTATTACACAAACTCACCTGGTACAGGCTTGTGGCATAAAATCTTAATGCTGTCAATAACTTGAACATTGGGGATATTGGCAAACCCCGCAAGTCCCCATCAAATACATTCCGCATCAGAGGAAACAACACATCAACAACAGTGGATTTCAAAAATCGGTAGCGACATTGAAATTGCGGTCCCGAAATTCTCTATAGGATTCTGTACATCCCGGATATAACGGCGAGGCATTCGTCGACGCTGCTCTTCTTCTTCCTCCTCCTCCATTTCTTCCATGAATTCATAGAATTCTCAGCAATTCGTTATCTATTATATCAAACGGAACTGATTGGTAAAATGTACGAAAGGTTATGTTGCAGTGTATAAAAAAATAATATTCCGAAAGATTAAGCAATAATTTGCCGTGTATTCGATAGAGTAGTCCATGAAGTATGCTCGGTTGCCGTAAATCAAGAGGAGGTACAAAAGTCAAGCAAAGTCGGTGTAAAATAGAAATATACTTCAACAACAACGCACAGAAGGATAAAACACAAGTATACTAGGTTAGGAGCATGTGGGGCTGCTGGCAGCACTTGCGACCGCTGCCAGCTGAGAGCCGCTGCTGGGAGCATACGGCCTGCTAGCCGCTGGGAGCAGTTCGTGAATTGCAAATTCGAACTCCGGGAGCCTGCTACTCTTGGCAGACCCCTGGAAGCGGTTCGAGAATACGGCCCTCGAATTCAGTCGCTGTCTGGAAGAGAATTCTAGCGGCTGGCTGCTCTGATCGGTAGTTTTCCGTGGTTTCTCCGATCAATACCAGGCGAATGCCGGAGCAGTACCTTACCAAACGGGCGTCGGACCGCGCGCGATCTGCCCTTCCTCTTCCTTGTCCTATCCTCTCCCCTTACATACACACACACTTACACTAACATGCACTACACTACCACATCCCGGGTGACCGGTCGGGAGCTTAGAGCTTGTCCCGGCTGGTGGGAGAGTCCTGGTTAGGGGGAAACCCCACTAGCCGACGGTAGGTCGGCGCCGGATCTCGCCCTCCAGCTGGGGAAGATCACAGCCATCTCCCGAGAAAAAACATGCACTACACTAACGGGACTAATGACCAAAGCAGTTGACGTGCCCGGAAACCCGACAAAATCAATCAATCTGTCAATAACAGCATATCAAAATCATCAAAAGTATCTATGATTGACAAAGTTTGCAGCGTTATAAGGGAAGTGACTCTTTTTCAAAACATCCAGACCTAAACGAAACACTGCTTTGATTCAATTCCTTGGTAAAAAACTTGTTCACCTCTGTGATAAAGTGGGTAGAAAGACATGATGCAGTTCTCCAATTTACGGTAAGTTTACTTGAGATTACTGAGGCTCTTACAAAAATTAGTCAGTGGAAGAATAAGGAAACGGCTAATAAGGCATCAGTTCTTGCTCATGCGTTGTGCACGTGTGAATTTATTATAGGGCTTTTTAGCCTTAGTGATATCTTATCGCTTACGCTTCCACTCAGCGTCCTATTGCAAAAGAAAACTACAGACCTGGCCAAAGCAGTGAAAATTGTGCAATCATTGATTGTAACTCTGGAGAACAGTCGACAAGAAGTAGAGGAACACTTTTGTGAAATATTTAACAATGCGAAGAAAATGACAGAAAAATTAAATACTGATATGAAAAAGCCCCGAACTTGCGGTGGACATACAAATCGCACTAATCCATAAATAGAAGATTGTCAGGATTTCTACAGAATTTCTGCATATATTCCTCTTTTGGATAATGTTATACGTGATTTAAAATCACGATTCTCTCAGGATGTACTAGATGCTTTCCAGTTAATTTTACTGCTTCCTGAAAATGTGATTAGCTTGAATGCCGAACAAATTAGAGAAGTTATCAATTGTCTCGTTGAAAGAAATCTGGCAATGTACTGGAAGGAGGCAAAGACATGCAAATTTTAAAACTGAAGGGCGAAATTGCACATTGGCAACGTAACTGGAATCTGCAAAAATCCTTAAGTGACTGTAATCTTCCAGATTCTGCTCTCGAAACTCTTGAGAGATGTGATAAAGATATTTATACTATAATTCAAAATTTTCTCCAGATTCACAGTACTTTGCCAGTCACAAAGTCAAGTTCTGAACGGTCTTTATCCTCATTGCGCTGTTTAAAAACTTGCCTTCGAGCAACAATGCTTCAGGAAAGATTAATTGGAATGGCGTTATTACACATTCACCATGATGTCGTATTAAAGCCAGAAGTGGTGGATCGATTTTCGAAAATGGGGAACCATAGAATACTATTGTGACAGTTAAAAATAAAACATGTAATATTCTTATGTTGTATGATTAAATAAAATGTAAATATTTATGTGAATTTGTTGTGTTTTTATTTAAATCGTAAACATTCACAACTTAATAATAGACGGAAAATTATATTATCATTGTCCATCATTTAGCAACTTTAAATTCAATGATTTTGCTAATAAATAAATAAATTTTTACAACATACAGTAATTCACTAAATAATCATTTTAATATTTTGCTAGAATATTATATTATATAATAAATTATTTGTCATGTTATATATATTATATACTAGAGAAAAAGTGAGAGAAAATCCCCCAATATACTTTCTGAATCCGCGCCTGTGCCAGATAATGGTGTTCCCCACTTGAGCCCTGTTTTATTTATTATCCACGCCTGGGGGTGAAGGAGCCATGTGAGGAACACGACGTGTTCCCATCAGCGTATCTAGCATACTTGACCTGCCTGAGCTTTTCTTTCGTCACACAGCTAAAGAAACCGAGAAATGTATTTTGTTTTATTCTGTATTTTGTTTTATTCGTTTATTACTTTACTATTATTATTATTATTATTATTATTATTATTATTATTATTATATTGAAATATTATTGCCCCGATCAAGAATCGAACCCAGGATCACACTATGAAATGCTAGCAGGCTGCCCATGCCGAGGGGCAATATGAAAATTATTATATACAGTATTTTAATTCCTTGTCAGAAAAAGGCATTAATTAATACTTTCAGCTGCTTTTTTTCTTTCTTTTTTTTGTAATTTTCAAATTATTTATTTCTTTAATTCATTAATTTATGGTCAAAAACTGTAAAAACTGTATGTGTCATATGGGGAGAAGTACAATAGGAATACGGATTCTTGAGCTCCAGAATTCCTACTTCCTTTTTTAAGTTTCATGGTTGAATTTTGAATGGACCGATTATGATTTGCCAACAAGCGTTGTGGGCAATTTTTGACAATTAGATTTTTTCTCGTGTATGTGTTGCTTGCACAAGATGTACGTTGTTCAAATTGTACATAAGTTGCCTATCAGGAATCCAGGTGCTTGACAATGTCAATTGGATTTTCAGATTCAAAATTCGCGGAGATTTGGGCGAAAACATTTAGGTGGCGCTCTCTTGTGTCGTGTTTCACTATTACTTACGCAATATTACCAACTTACGTTCCGTCCCATCGCGTGCCATATAATATATATTCTTTGGTTGCGCTTGCATGCGCTATGCGTGCGTGTTCTCATATCTTGTGGTTGCACTGGGTTGCACGGGCAAGGAGGCTGCTGTGGGCTGCTGTAACCGCGCGGTTCCGGTAACCGTGTGCGAGTCTTATTTTAGTTTATCAGATGTTACTTCACTTACACTGTTTTTGAACTCGTAACAGAAGTAAGTTTGTCCAAGATGCATTGGTATTTAGTGCACTAGCGTATCTTCGATATGGTCTGTCGTCTTACACGTAACCTCAATTGTAATGTAATATGATCATGATTAACTGACAGTGTTAATTGATGTATTACTTTAGTGTTACAAATGATGTATTACTTTCATTATTAACATGACGAACATTACAGTGATAGACTGTTTCAGGATGACTGACATACCGTATACGAAGTAACACATGTCATTTTATTCTGTATAATGATTCATAGTACTTTATGTCCGATATTATGGAGATTGTCCCACACATTACCTCGTGCGAGCCATGTACTTCTTCTTCGAACTGATGTCGTAAGTACTTAATAACTGTGTGTGTATTTTGTGTGTATTATTTAGCATGTTGAATGACACCTCGGTTAATTTTCAGTATTCCACCAAAGCAACACCATCTACAAGGAAACCTCAAATATTAGCAAAACCAATTGATGTGGGAACTTTAACAAATGAAATTCCTCACCATGGATCAAAATTCAGTGAACTGGAACCAATGTCCATCATTGATCCTGTGCCATCTACGAAAACATCAAAGAAGAAAAAGACAAGAGATGATGACTGGAGAGAGATGACACTTGATGTCAAGAAGTTACCCCAGTACTACCTAATGCTTTCAAAAAGCAGATTAACATGTATGCTTGAAATTTGGTTGACTTTTTTTTAGTAACGAAATTTCGAACATAGAGTAAAACTTGGTTAATGTAGAACCTCAAGGGCCCAGAAGTTGTTCCGATAATAGACGAGATTCCACATTATACAATGTAATACAGTAGATCTTGTGTTTGGTAGGACCGCGATTCATGTTCACATTTGACAGATTTCTGTATTATGCATTTTCTGCATTGAGCAAGTTTTACTGTATTAAAATTATTGCTGTGCTGCATTAGCCAAATTGTAGCAACTAACAAAATATTCATTTAGCAAATATTTAAAGATAAAGAAAAACATTATTTTGAAGACTTCTTTTTATTTGCAGTGTTTATTTCTGATCCAATTTTTTGTAGTGTTCTGACATGCACTAACAAGAATGATAAAAATTGTAGTGAACGTTTTTTTGGATTGCTTTTTAAACAAAATTGTGCATACTTTGTGGCATGTTAAACTATAAATGAAGTGCTTGGAATGTATTTATTTACAAATAAAGTGAGAATTTATTACAAAAGAAAAGTAAACATTTAACTTTGATATACTTTCTTATTGTTCTGCTTTAGCTCTTGTGGTGATGACATCAATGGCAGGATATTCACTGGCTCCTGCACCGTTTGATCTGTCAACGTTCCTGTTGTGTTCTGTTGGGACTGGCCTGGTGTCATGTGCTGCCAATGCTACAAACCAGTTTTTTGAGGTTCCGTTTGATACTCAAATGGCCCGCACACGTAACCGTGTGTTGGTTAAGGGGATGGTGACGTAAGTGGTCTTTCAGGAATTTGTGGAGTTAATGTAATAATGTACATTTTTAATATGTGTTAACATGTTATTTTTCAGACCCTTACATGCTGTTTCATTTGCTGCAGTGTGTGCAACCACAGGCTTGTCAACTTTATACTTTGGTATAAATGGATTAACTGCAGCGTTAGGAGCTACTAATTTAATTTTGTACACCATAGTCTACACCCCAATGAAACGATTCAGCATTTTGAACACTTGGGTTGGTGCAATAGGTAAGCATAGCAGTATTTCTTTTTATTATTTATTTGTAATTGGTTATTTGCCTTGCTATGCGTAGAAGTATCCTTCAGTGAAGTGGTTGCAACATTTTTATTTTCTAATAGTAATGTTAGATCTAGAAACCTATCAGAAGTATCCTGTTTGATAAATCAATATTTCTTCTTGATTGTCAATATATGTTTACAAATAAAAGTATCCAAAGTTTTTTATGACAATCATTTATTCAGTAATTTCACAACATTTTGTAACTCGTTTTGTTACATCTTCAGGTGCTACTTTTAGTGAGGGAACGCTATCCCATTGAATTACCACTGTCTGTTCGTAACGGTTAGTTATGTGGTATCAACTGTGTAAGAGTGAGGTATTTCGTAATGTTTCCTTGAATGTTCTGCTGATGTGGTAATTCAATGGGATAGCATTCCCTCACTAAGTGTAGCACCTGATGATGTAATAAACGAGTTACGAAACGTTGTGAAATTACTGAATAAATGATTGTCATAAAAAACTTCGGATACTTTTATTTGTATCCTATTTGATATTATAAAACCTGATTTAAAGTCTATCATCATTTCAAACCAGGTTGGCTTAGTTTTCCCCATCCCAAGAACCATCGGAGTTTAAATTGGGTAAACTTGGATGGTTCTTAAACTTAACAGTAAAATGCAAACTTGATTACATGACTGCATGAGTGCAAAGGGTAATATTGTTGGCTGTGGGTCATGAATGTTTGTTAGCTTTCTATTAAGTGCTTAAAAATACAAGACCCGTTAAGACCAGGTAATGTAGAATTACTCAGTATTATCCCACAGGTAATTTAGGCTTGGTGGTTAGTATAATTAGTAAATTATATGAAACAAAATTACAAAACCAATAATTTTATGTATGCCTGTTAAAACTCGAGTATAACAAAATAAGGCAGGGAAAAGTCCCCTCAAACTAAATTGATAATCGCGATGCTCATATGATAGAGAATGAAATGTGCCATGGATTCGCAAAAAAATTCAGCCTGCTAGGCAATCTGTTGCAGAGATAAAATGAGAAATGTGTTTTTCATATTATTTTTTTCTCAGCTTTTATTGCATGTATCAGGCTGACGATAATTTGAGAGACAGAAAAATAGTTGAATATGAAGGCATTTTTGTCGACCAATTTTGATCCCAAAATCTTTTTTGTAATTTAATTAATTATCACATTAGTATGTGATAATATTGGAGTACTGTCTCAGTTTTTCCCCCTAGAATGTCTCATAACATTCTATAACGTACTTTTTTTTCCCAGATTTTTAAACAATGTAGATGATGGTGAAAAAAAAAAAAATAAAAACCAATTTTATCAATTTAAAAATTTGAAATTCATGCCGAAATGTGATTGGAAAAATTGTTTTAACAGATATTTATACACAGATTTAATCATGACACACTAACTCAAAATCTTTACTCAAATTTTATTATAACTCAAACTTAAATTTTCTTCTAATATGTAAATAAACAATGAGCCAAAGAGGACTGTTTAGTTTTAAGTAGATTAAGATTAGATATAAGTAGTTGTTTGTACACTCAGCTCCATAAACCGTAGGTTGAGCTTTATTAATCCAATTTGAATAATCCCGCAGGACTACTCGAGGAAATGATAACTCAAAATCTTATAGGTGTTACATCAATTGTGCCCCAAACTTAATTGGAACATCCTTGATGGAAAGAGATGGGTGGCCTCATGTGCATCTTACTTCAGGCACCAGTCATAATATTAGGGGGAATTTTAAATGCTAAAATTATCACTTGAAACATCATTGAAACAAATAAGCCCTTTTTTAAAACATTACATCTTATATTTCAATTACCCCTTCATCAAGTTATTTTTGGTTGGTCACCATTGAAAATTGTCACTTTTTGCCGTTTACAAAATGTTTTTCAACACTTCTTCCTCTCCATGCAACATAGTGGCTGACATCTGGTCTTGCTTTTCATACGAAGTGGTCACATGGTTTGTGACTGAAACTAGTGCTGCGCAGAACGAGCCAAAATCAGTGCACCACCACAAAATCTTTCCACCAAGGGTATGTCGAGAGAAAAACAATATTATTGTAAATGTACAAACAGAAGTGGCACCCTGGGATGCTGCTCCCACATAGCTGCAGTTATGTATTATTTGGCACACGCTTATTACTTGGCAAAAATTGTTAAACAGTTAAGTTGCCTGTTTATAAACGGACATGCTATCTCAGTTATTGAAGAAGACAATGACAATGATTAATTGTCAATAATTAATAAATCTACATCTGAGTATTTTGATTTATATTATAAACATAAATGATTAATATACCTAAAACCGAGTAATTTGATTTATATTAGAAACAATATGTAAAACTAAAAACAAAAGTAGTTTGATGATTTTATTTCAATAATTTAAATACTTACTACATAAAACAAACCTTTTTCAGCAAAAAGTTACAAATCAACCTTTCAATAATATTAATATAAACTGTTTAAACAGTGGTGAAACAATTTTATCCGATCACATTTTGGCATGAATTTCATTTTTAAACTGATAAAATTGGTTTTAATTTTTTTCTTCTCACTATTGTCCACATTGTTTAAAATTCTTAAAAAAATATATGTTATAAGGCACATTCTTGGGGGAAAAAACCAGACAGTACTCCAACATTATCACATCAGAAATCAATTTAAAAAACCTATTTTTTTCTACATGAATTTGGCATCGTCATTGGTTGACAAAAACGCCTTTAAATTCAACTACTTTTTCCCTGTCTTAAAGTTTTTTCAGTCTGATACATGCAATAGAAGCTGAGAAGAGAATAAAACATGAAAAATGTTTCTCGTTGTATCTGCAACAGATTGTCCTAGGATGCTGATTTTTGTGAATCTACGGCATTTTTATTCTTCCATATGAGCATCATGATTATCAATTTGGTTTGGGGACACTTTTCACCGCCTTATTTTGCTATACCCTTTAATCGCAACAAACCCATTCAATACAAATACAAATTAAAGTAAACTAACAATAAAAGACAAACTGATTTACTGATATTGACACCTTCAGTTTCATCTCAACCAACACAACTAGCTGAGTTAGCTCAGAAACAGTGTTACCATAGTCTTGGAGGACTCTGAATGGGAAGTCTCAATGGGCGTGGATTCTCAGTCCTAACTATATAGGTAGGTCATATTAAGCTGCTGTCTGAAGAGAATTATAGCAGCCAGTAGCTTTGATCTGAAATCTGCTTTGGTTTCTTTGTGAAGAACCCTATCATGCAAGCTACAGACTGTACACAAACTTTCCTTTCTCATTCTTGCTCCCTCTTTCCCCTTTCACACACACTTCACCTCCATGCAGTACTCTGCCTTTCACAACAGAGCCTTTGAGCTTGTTTTGCTGGGGTGGTGCCCTGCTTGAGAGATACCTGTATGGGAAATCCCCCACAAACAGAGGGTCAGTACCAGATCTCACCATCCAGAGGGGGAAAACTCTACCTCCTACTTAGATAAAAACATTCACTACTCTAAGTGGACTCATGACGACAGCAGTTGATGAGCCCAAAAACATCAATCACAAAGATAATACAAGTACAAAATAAATTGGCAATAAAATGTAAACTGTTTGGCAACTGTGCTATAAGTTATGCATTTCATACATTGTAACATATGTAATACATGTAGTAGTAGTAATAATTATAATAATAATATTATTATAATATAATAACAATAATAAATAAAAAGCAAAAATATATCTTTTCGATGGTGATTACATGAGTTTGACAGTTTTAGAAAGGTTTGCGAGTGTGTGTTAATGTTGGGATGTACCAAATTTCATCTTTACTGAATATACTTCAATTTGTCCTTTCTTCCATCAAGCCTTTCAAAACTTCAAGTTTGATCGATGACTGTCCATTGGATACTTCATTTGCACAAGTAGTCATGAAGTGCATCCAAATCTAAAATTTATAATATTGACTATGTTAAAAAATTACCGTGCTTTACAAGAACTACATCTCTGCCCTTTATGACCTAAAACTAATATGGTGCCCGTAAGAAGGCTTCCAATAACAGAATTTCATTTTGTTTGGTAAAGCTTTTTTTTTTATAATTTTGCTCATAACTTCTTTCAGTGCTACTTCATGGCACACAGTTCACATATTAACTCTTTGGCAGTTGAAGATTCAAACTCTGATGAAGTCGACACTTCTGCACACATCAGGAGGTCTTACTAGTTTACTGAATAATTTTCTTTTAATGAATTATATGACTTAGTTTTCTAATTACTGTTCGCTCTGTGAGTTAGGTAACTTTTTGTCAAAAATGAATTGCTGACCTTGAAAGCTAAGTT